>VXBI01001252.1:516640-529241 GCA_013397375.1 Toxostoma redivivum
AAAAAAAAAAAAAAGAGCAGCACTTAAACACTTGCTCATCTTAAAATCAAATTTCCTGATATTTGTAGCTATTTTACAAATGACATTGATATTTGACTGAAACTCCTTCTGGCTTGGATTTAGACAGTTACCACAGTGGGAAAAAAAAAAGCATATGCCATCTCTAACACTTTTAGGTATTTCATATTAACTCTACTAAGGTAGAAATTGTAGGAAGCTCAACAGAAAGCATCTCGTGGCTCTATTTGCAAGTGAGCAGCACATATAGTTATCAAGGGGTAAAGTATTCAATTTGTTCATTTTTAGAATGATTCACATTGGTGACTTTAAATGAACTATTATGTGAGCAGGATGTTTTAGGAACTACTCAGTATGATAGCATATTCTTTAATCGTGATTAGTTAGACTTAAAAATGATTATGGAAACATACAATGTGTTGCAGCTTTGGATCATTACCCATGGAAATGTAATTCAGAAGCACAAACAGTAATTATTTCCATCACTCCTTCTACCGAAACATAGCTTTCTTTAATTAGACTACTGGTAAGTGAACACAGCAAATATAAGATTTTTTAAATAGTTAATCTGATAAAGAATTAATTGAGCTTTTAACGGAGGAAGTTTAATCCTTCAAGCAGTGTGCATACAGATTGTGCCACCTTTTTAGGTGTTCACCCACTAATGTAATGGACTAACAGATTGTTAGAGATATATTTTCTACAGTGGCAGCCAGCCTCTGGGGCCCTCAGGCCTTTTCACACCTCTCAGCAGCTGCAGGGAAGAAGAGACCCACATAATATGGGAGAACCTCACCCTGCTGTATCCCATACATTCCATTGGCAGAGGCTGGCTATTGCCAAATCTTGGAATTTAGAAGACAAATTGTGAAGTTTCCCCAAAGCTGATGAAGCAGAGCATGCTGAATTGCACTCACTAAGCCACCAGAATAACTGCTTAGGGTCATCATTCTGTCTTGTACAGTAGATGTCTAACAGAGAGCATGAGAAGCAGTGGCAAGCATGGATGAAGCCCTTCCTGGCCTGCAAGAGCTTGGCACCCTCCTTAATAATACCCCTCTACTCTCTATGTAAGAGCTCATTTTACTTTCATTACTGAGTCCATCAATTTTAGAATGGGCACTAGCATCCTTTATCACCAATATTCCACTGCAGAGTTCCACTTAATTATCCATTGTGTGAAACATTTTCTTTTACTTCAGATGTCTACTCATTTCATTTGTGCCAGTTTTACTGGAACATAAGTGCTGCTTTCAATCTAGCTGAAGAGGTGGTGGTAAAACTCCCTCTTTGAGGATGAAGGAATGTTTGAGAAGAAATGACTAGGGGTTATTTAGGAGAAACTATGCACACTGATTGAAAGTGAGACTGCACATGAACAGACAGAGGACAAAAACCATCGACATACATATGAAATCACCAGCACTGGTGGCAAATGATTAAGGCATTTCTTGGCAGACAAACTGCCACTTGCTGCAAAGTGCCACGAGCATTCATCTACCAGCTCGTCTGCCAATAAATATCCTCTGCTTCTGTCAGAACTGGTTACTTAAAGTGTACCAACAGGCTATGCTAGAAAAGTCCACACCTGTTTCCCAAGCAGATCTCCAGTGAAAAGAGGAGAAACATAAGTAAAACAATATTTAGCAAAGATCCGAAAGCCAGCTCCCAAGCACCTCTCAGTTTTTTTCATTACTGTTAAGTAGCTGACTGCATTTTTTTCCCCTCAAAATTACAAGACAATTCAAATAATAAAACCTGTGCATTTTAAGTCATGAATGTCTTTTCCATACCATCTACACTCAACACAGGTCCATGTGAAATAAGCCTGTTAAGTCTAGTTAAGACAAAAAAGTGTCAGAGGAACATTGTCTCCTTATAACTGCTTTGTCAGGTACATGACCCAACATTAGGTGCTAAAGCATCTTTAATATAATGATACATTTTAACAACAAATAATCACCCACAGCCAAACAATTTAAGATATTTAAAGCGACAGGTTCAAAACAACTCTACCTAGTATTTGGGAAATTTACTTATGAAAAAAATTAACTTTTTTCCACCAGTAACTGCTTTGGATTTAAGGAACAATAAATTCAACTTGTGGTTAAAGAGTATTAACTTGTGTAATCCTGCAACAAAATACTACTATAATACAGAGACAGAAACAAGAACTAGTAAGGTTAAAGACTTTTCAATTGCCAAGCTAAAACTGGAAAATATCACAATACATGTCACTTTATATGGTACCAGTGACTCTTTTGGCCTTCTCTAAAAATATTACACAAATAACTGCATTTAGACAAAGCTCTAAGATGAAACTGCATCTTCATTCTCCCCAGAAACCATGGTAGGTAATAGAGATTAATGAGTTATTAATGCTTTAAACACATTGACATATATAGGTTTAAAGTTGCCTTTTCTTTTTTAACATGTCTTTTCCACATGAGCTGAAGCCTCAGGTTCAGGTAGGCAAACAGAAAGTAAGAGTTTAAACAAGTTCAAGGGTACACTTGAAACCCATTTGGGAAGCAGGAAGCTGATGCAACAAGTCTACCACTGCCATAGAGTAGGAACTCCATAATTACACACTCTAGTATGAAGCCCAGTAAGATGTACTGGGTGTGATTCCCACACAGGAAAAGCCCCCACATATAATTTAACACTTAAATGAAGTAACAGCTTTAGGACTTACACAAAACGGCAGTAATAGAAGCAAGAAGACCCGCTGGTCTCCGCTGTACAAGCCATTTTCAAAGTTTTAAAAAATGGACAAATGAAATTATTTAATTTGGATAAATAAAATTATTAAACTTAAATTTAATGACTTATCTAGATGATGATGTGTCAGATAAACCAACTTACTTCTTCTCCTGACAGATAGTAAGCTGAAAGTAGTCCACCGACGAAACGAATGTTCACCTCAAATACGGAAATATCAGCATTCTGTTGAAATAAACATGAATTTATTTCTGTAGATGTTTGTTTGGTTTGTTATACACACACACACATATATACATATACACACACATACATGTTTTAAGGCATAACAGCTGTAAATAGCAAAACATAGAAGATGTAGAGAAGGACAATATAAGAATTTAAAACATTTCTTTCTCTTCCTCACTTTGACAAAATATTTTCTCTGTTATCCTCATCCCACTCAACTTTTCACCTCTTTTGTTGGGCTATAAGGATTTCTCTAAATCCATATATCTGAGTACTTATCATTCCTTGCAGATGATTCAGCATTTGCCCAAAAAGTGCTCTTGGATCACATCCCACACTACCTCCCCTCACACCATCTCAGACACATCAGTATTGATCAAAATGTCCTATCAAGTGTTTTCCTACTTCAGTCTAAATGCAACTTATTTCAAAAAAGAAGGCAACATTAGAATGAGTTAATTACATGTTCATGAAAAAGTGTAATCATTATGTGTATTCACAAGGAAGAAGATGATCTTCTGCTATTACAGTGACAGCCCTTTCCAAGCTGGTGTGTATAAATCTTTTACCAATGATAAAGACTAGTTCCAGCCAGTATCCATCTGAAAACTCAAAGCACATTCTTTCCTGCCTTTTGAAATTCAAGCATAAATGAGGAATCTGAGTTTCACATGTTTTTGTTCTTTATTAAGGCAATTCTGATTTCACCCCAACACATAATCCACTCAAGGCATTAAGTTAAAAAAGTTGATCTAGTGAAGTTTCTTAATTTTTGCTTTTATCAATATAATACTACGTTTTATATTTCTGTATTTCTGCAGAAAAAGGTATCCAACAGTGTCCCAGAATTTTGGGCACATAAAAAAGGCATTTGACTTTCACACGTTCTGGGCTGCTCTTGCTTCTGCTGAGTCACTTTTCCATTTTCTATTTGCCAACATACACTATAGCTATATTTAATATAAACCAATGCATGGTGGAGCTAATGGATTTTCTTATGAAAGGCTTGCAGGCTTTTTTCATTCATCTAGCTTTTGTGCTTTTCCAGTTTAAACACTCAGATGTCAGTTTACGTAGGAGAGAAGAAGTTGCTCCCTGTTTTCTATGGATTTTGAATTGTAGTCAACTGGCTTTACAGAAAAACCAACAAACAAACCAGCACTAGGATGCTTAATAAAAACATTACTTCATGCTTTTCAGTTTCCAAGGTGTTCTGATTAAGAAAAGTTATCTAGACACACTGCAGAATTGGTGAGTTTTTTGTAAATTGTAAAGGTACATGCTGCAAAACATACTCTCAGACTTGCTACAGTGCTAGTGGGTTAACATTCAGGAATTTAACTTTCTCCTCTAAAATGTATTCTGCACTTCCCCCTCATAAAAGAGGACATAATTAATTCAGAATTCCTCTGATTAATATATTATTAATATAGTATATATGTGTGTGCTGTATAATTTTTTTAATACACATGAGTACAATTCAAAGGGACCGACAAAGTAAAGCTATCATACACATCTGACTCTTGAAAACCCAGACTGGCATCATGGGCTAAGACTGCAAAACTATCTTGCTATCTTGCAATGTTCAGAACATAACACAACACTCCTCCAAATTTATTTTGAGTATTCTAGGAATCTGCAGTTTCTCCTCTGTCACTGCTCTCCCCCACTGGTCTTCTCTTACTCTTTCTAAGAGAAATGACCAAGTTTAATTTCTGCAGCTTAATTTCTGTTTCCAAAATGTCTTTTTTTTCCAGAATCTGTTAATTCTCTTTCCAAGTGTTCAGTCATGGCCTCACTGAATGCAGCAATAAGGCAAATGAAAACAGGTATTCACCTCAACTTTAACATTCCTCTGCAGCCTTTTTTATTATGCCATGATCCACATTAAACCAGTGGAGGGGGATATAAAAAACATTTAAATCCTCTAGAAATCTGAACTAACTAGATGATGCATCTGTTCACCTGCTAAGCAGGCTACCTGTGTAGGAACTACAGTACATGTACATTAAATACAGAAATCTACCTTAAAATCCAACATATAAGACAGCCAGTAGAGAACTGATTTGACTAAACAAAGGCTGATCTGACCTGATCTGATTGAAGAAAGGATGATTAAATGAGTGAAAGAAGTGGCTTCTCTTCCCTGGAGACTGAGCTAGCTGAAGATCCTATGAATAGTATGAGAATATGAATATGTGAACTTCTCCAGAAGTTCAGGTTCTTTCCATTTCAATCCTGAGCCTTAGCACATGTCAAGTACCTTTCTTTGATGTGGGAAAGTTGAAGCTGTAAAGATGTAGGTGTCAGATGAGGAAATGAGTTAATCAGATATCCCAGACACTTGTGTTTCCTTTGAGAACTGAATTAAATTACTTTTTGATTTTCAATTGCTTGAAGTAAATTGAGTGGTGTATGACCTGAATATTTTGTCTCCAGAATTTTATATTTTGCCTTTCTGGATTTAAATATGACCACTTAACTCACAAAACCATTGCTACCTTTCAAGGAGTGCAAAGGCCCTTTAAGGAAGGCTCAGTATTTGTGCACTGACATCTGCTTCTGGAAATGAGTTACAGACAAGAAGACTATTTGGAAGTTAATGTAAATAAAGGTTTTACTGTTGAGCCACAAAGATTAATTGCACTGCAATATTGAACATGTGTTGAAGGGGTGATCTTTTAGGACATTTCTTGAAGGCAACCATTGTTCTAATGTTATCAGATTCCCAATAGGTCACTTGAACCTTCATTTGAAATACTTGCCTCTTACCAAAATCTTTATGCAAGCCACTGAAGCAGACAAACACTGAAACAGCCATTTCATTAATGGTAGTTTGAAAGCTTTATTCCTGATCCATAATTACTCTTAAACTCATTGTAGCAGGTTAGTATTATTCTCAGCACATAAATAACAGCAAATGGCAAAACAATTAAAGTTTTATAATGTCATGTCAAGAAAACATCTCTACATGGAAAGTTTATGTAAAGAAGTAATCTGTTAAGAAAAATGAACTTGTCCTAAAAGTAGAAGGTTTCTGCTACACCAGCTTTACCCCTCCTCCTGGTTTGATTTTTAAAATTTTTGTATGATATGGCACACTGAAGATGCCACACCCAATCATTACCCTCTTCTCATATATTTAATCATCCACATATAGTTTGCACAAATAAGTCTGTATATTTCTACTCAGCAGTCAAATTCTAAGCAAAACTTTTTTTTTATTTGGCTCTCAGATCAAGCTGTATATCAATACCTTATGATCCATTTAACAGTACCAAATATATATCAGAAAAACTTTCATCTGAACTTCCCAAAATTTCTACTTCATCATCTATAGAGGTAAGAATTATTTTTTATTTTAAATTTAGCCTTCTTCAAACAGTTATTGTATCACTTACATAGCAAGTGATTGAGAAGTGGTTGAATAAATTCCATAAGGAATTTTGATGGAAATTCTGTAAGGCAAAGTGACTGGATGTGTACATTTCAAGACAACTACAATGTTCCCTTTTTAAGGTACCAAGTGTAAAAGACAGCTCTGAACAACTGGATAAATATAATTTCCAATTTTATGGTCTTTACATTGGTACTCCAAATAAAGTGTGCTGTGTATGAGAATATCTGAAAGACCTTTGTTAGTACACATCTGTGCTAACATCTAAACATTGGTTTGATCTGATATTTGCAGGCCTCCCTTTTAGAAAGGATTCTGAAGGTCTGTAGACACTTGGAAAAGAGTTATGTGTATTGGGAATAACATGGTTTTGTTTTAATTCCAGGACTTTATGTTAATTGCTGAATGTGAGTAATGGGGTTGTTAACCTTATATTTATTCAGTAATTTAACATTCACTATTTGAACTATAAATGGAATAGTCCAAGTACTATACAAGATCCAAAGACATTATGACTTCTGATCACTATACTTGAGAAAAAATAGAAAACAAAAAGCAACGTATGAATTCAATAAGCGGTGCAAGAGCAAAGCTGTGACAAATTTCAGGAATTTCATCTGGTTTCCTTGATTAGCTTCTAAAGATGCAATTATTTTGACAAAGACATACAACATCCTTTACATTGATGGCTATACACATAGCAAAGAAACATTAAAATTGCATTTTAAGTAAAGAAAACCCTTAGCTCAGGGAGAGTGACAATGCCTTAGCAAGTCCCATCTTCAAAAAGCAACAAATATAACCAAATGGGGAGAGGGTAGGCAAAATAAAGTGCCAAAACTTGTATTATTTAGCCTGTGTTACTCTGTATTTCTATTTATTTGCAAATCTATGACAGGGCCAATTTGATCTCAGCTGCATCTCACCACTCAACTTCCCTCATCCTTCCATAAACCAGAGGATTAAGATTACAACTGGTAAACTACTGAGGATTCAAAGAGCTGTTATATTTAATTTAATATTGAAAACATTGTTCAGACAGCAAACTACTGTCAACTGGGCTCTCCTGAATGCCCTTGCCTATTGAACTCCTCCAGCTTCCCAAAAATCAATATTCATATCCTTCTGGATTGTTTCCTTAATGCATCTCATTCCTTATAATTTTCCTCTCCACAATTCACAGACCAAGGCCAAAATTATTTCCATCTGTATTTTCTCATGGGAAGTCACCCTCCCTTACAAAGACAACATTTGAAACACGACACTATTTTATTTATCCAGTGTTAGGTTCCACCTGGCACTCACCAGCAGCACTGGTTATGTGTTCTGCCATTCGAAATTCAACTGGAAAAAATACTGTGTGCTCTTTACACAGATCAATGTATACCCAACAATCAAGTCACCTTAATTTATATTTGATAAAGAGCTTACTCTTAGTTTTTATAAAGATAACAAAAAATAATGCCACAAATCCTAACATATTATTTGTTTCAGTCTTCCCTATTGCAAAGATTCCTTCCAAAACTTTCTTTACTTTGGTTCTCCTGTTCTTATAGCATCAAGAGTGTATAGAACTTCAATCACTTCATCTGCATTTCCATCTATTGCTCCTGTGTACAAGGAATATAGCAACTCCCCCCACGCACAGACACCATGGCAAGCAGCCCATATCCTGCAGTTTAACAAGCTGTGCAAGAGAACACCAGGGACCCTATACTGAACAATGCTGAATAATGTATATAATTCTAGACTAAAAAGTGGACACAAAGGGCCCACATTTCCTGTGAAATGAGATGAACTTGTAATTATTATGACTATTAAATAATAATATTCCCCTGTTGAAGCACAAAGGTTAGGAACAGCAACAAATTTTACCATTTTCAAGCAGCGCAGGAATTACCACAGAATAGAATTACTACAATAGCTCACTTTCAACAAATGTAATTAAACAAGATTTTAATTACTTGCAATTCTGGGGAAAAAAGTTTCACTCATATTCCACAAATGAAAGTTACTGGCAGCTTGCTAAAATATTCAGTTACCAAAGACATGGAAAACAATCTTAGCAACCTTTTTATCACAAGTGCTAAAGCCTGGTTATTGCATAACATGTTATTTAACCTCACTGAAGTCCCTGCATGGCAAACTGCAAGATCTTCAACAGGCACAAAATTAAAGTGCTACTGAAGGGATTAATAAACTCTAGCAGCAAAAGAACTGCGTTTAGTAATGAATTTGCAGGATCTCCTTTTAGCCCATCAAAATATGGCTAAAATTACACATAATCAAAACAAAATCAAGTCACTTTGAAGTCTGGCATTTAGAGTATACTAATAGGTTATGTGGCAAACTAGTAATCAAATAGTCCCACAAACTAAAGAACCATTTTCAACTGCTGGCTTTCTTAAGATTTCTCTCCGACCCATTATGCATATACTCACACCTCCCACACACTTTTTTTTTTTTTTTTTAAATGGAAAAGCTGTTCCAAATTGTTGTATTAGGAAACTTTCTGATTTTCTCACTTGAAGAGGAAGAACGTGAAAAATAAAGAGCCAGAAAACCATAATGTTCCAAGTCAGAACACTAGGCTGTGGATTGTTAAATACAATTACAAATCAATCCTAATAGGTACAGTTTGGGAATAGTAGGATTTAGATTGGTAAATGCTGAAGTTTGAAATAAGCAAACTGAAGTCTGGAAATCTGTGCTGTTATTGACTGCCACAACAGATACAGCTAAGTCAATGATAACTGCTGGAAGCCTTATTTATTAAAGATGCAAATAACATTTGCTATTCTGGGATCTTGGAAAGCGGGTATGCTATTCTATACATGATAGTAGAGAAAAAAACATTATTTCAAGTTTCTTCACTTTTACCAGTTCTTTTCCAGTTCACTCACAAAACTTCTAGATTGCATGAAGCTGCTGAGAACACCTCTTTAAAAGTTAAACATATTTGCTAAGCTAAGCACAAAGATGCGAATCAGAACTGGTAAGTTAGCCTTCAAGCTTCAAAAGTGGTATATAAAATCAGGTACAGTGACAGACCAACCTCTAAACAGCTTTCCTTAAGAGCACTGGTAGGACACAAGACTGAGGGTGCCCTCACCTTCTTACTCATTCCCATCTCTTTATGCAGTTCTTCAATTCATTAGTACCTGTCTTTGAGAGCAAGTAATGAAATGCCCTTCATGATTTCCCAATTTCCCTCTTATCTGAACAAGTGGCTTTCTGCTCTGTGCCTCGTTCCCATTCTGATCATGCCTGGCTACGCTTCCATCAGACATCCAGTCAGCTGGTCAGGGTATGAATTCAAGTCCTGTCTTATGTACAATTTGATTGCTAGCACCTTCTGGTCTTGGTGTGGGCCCCTGTTGTTCCAGTCAATGTCCAGACATGCTTTAGGACACCAAGGACTGCTCCCAGCAGGCAGTACAAGCAAGACTGCCCTTTTGCACAGAAGGAGTTCATCAGGGCTGAAGAAGAGGGGGATGGATCACATAGTCACTCATCCTAAAGATACTGGGGTGTGTTTGGGTGTAGATGCAGAGCACCATCAATTCCAATACTTATAAACTCCCAAACCTTCACTGCTGTGCCATGTGGCTCAGCTCCTGCACCACACTACTCCCCGACACCTAACCCCTTCATTTGCCTCTCTCTCTCTTTCCAAGCATATACTCAATGTCATTTGGCTCTTGCACTGCAGAGACTGATAGCTTTTTCCTCCCCAGTGTGAAGCAGAAGTGGGCTGGTGGTACAGAAATTCTTTCAGAAAGCTCTCTGTGTGTGTGCAGCTCCTAAAATAAATAAGGAAAAATAAGAGCAGAGGAGCAGGCAGCAGTGTGTAGTTGTAGCTAGGAAACAGCCAAGCTCCCTAAAGATCCCACGAAAGACTGGTTCTCTTTTTCTCCCTTGTAACCTGCTGACACACAGCCCAGCCCAGCTGTTGCAGCCTTGGGCCATGCACTGTGTGATGAGGGTCAGAACACAGCCTTGGCTTTATTAATTAGAAGAGCAAAGATGAATCTCCCAGAGAGATGAAGTGATTTAACAAGAGAACAGAGCATATATCCATGATGCTACTCAAAGCAAAGACCATGTATTTAGCCACTGCAAATGTCATCTCTTTCCAAAGGTACAAGTATGTCTACATCTCTCATAATATTGACAGAATCAGAAAATAAAACTTAATTCCTGAAGGAATGGCTCAGTTTAGCTCAAACTTCTGCAAGGTTTCAAATAAAAAAAATATGTCAGCAGTTGTGACATAAAAAAGCTCCGAGCATTGTAACGTGGATATCTCAGTTATAAAATTACAGGGTTATCAGCTACAGCTGTAATGAAATAGCCTGTGTTATACTCCAAAAGGGAAAGCTTCTGAACCTATCCACTGACAAGCTTACTAAAATACACAAGTTTGCCAAGGAAGCTGCTGCTGACTTAACTAGAATTTTCCTTCAAAATCAAAACCTATCTTTGGAAAAGTAAAGAAGAGCAATCCTGACATTTAATTCATTGAACTGCGACATTGAAATCTAACACATAAAGAGACGTTGCCATTTCCCATTAAGTCACCTTTATTCCATAAATCCTTTCATGTGGATAAACTAGTCCTTCTTTTCCAAAGTGACATTAGGGAACTTTTATGATCAGATGTTGAGAGTGGTGTGAGTGCTGGCCAAATATTTTGATAAGTATCTTTTAGAGTTTGTAAAATTTTCCTATATCCAGCTGCATTGACATAGAACATAAGGAGAAAAAATTCTGCTACAGAATACAGTCACAGTAATCTTTGTAAAGAGCATCTTAAAGAAAATTAAAGATTTGAATGACATGGTTCTAAGAATAAATGAAGAGAAAAACTTATCCTATTTATGCAAATAAAGGCCAAATGTTCTGATTAAGCAGTTGCTGCCCAGGAAATGACCAGAAACATCAAACACAAGTTTATACTACTCAGAAGAAAGAACTATTAAGGATATGTCAGTTATTCCAAATAAATCACTTTAATGGGACAAAGGTTTCTAAAACAGAAGTAAGTAATAGTGTACGTAACATTTTTCCAGAATATATCACGTAAGGCCTGATATATGATAAACACTGAAATACAAAAGAGAACTCCTGTTCTTTAAACTGTAAGATATAAATACAAAATGGCATTTGAATCTAAAACCTATACTTAATGTGGGAAAAATAGTGCCTCCAACAATCCAGCCATTAAACAAATGGATATCTGTTATTAAGTTTGGCCTTGCAATTATTTATTTTAATTTCCTTGTTCCAGTTTGGGAAAATTCAACTACTTGCTGCTAATGCCAATGTAAAATTCAATTACATATGATTATGAAGTATTAGGAAAATAATTTTGTGAGGTTTTGAACTCCAGGCTGCTATTTACAGGAATATCAGTAACAAGATACTGCTAGTGATGCATGTCAGTGTTATCTGTGAAGTTGTTTTGGTAAACCTGCTTGACTCTTGCATTGACCAACTAATGGAATACAAAATTTCTGACATTTTCTTAGCTTATAAGCATCACTGAGAAAAAAATAGGTGCATTAAAAAGAGGAAATGTAGGCAACACCATCTTCAAGTTTCCAGTATCAAATATAGCAAGATTTATGTAAATCCAAAGATTTTAATATAAATAATGTAAATCACTTTAAAATACTTTACAGTGTTCCTCTAAGCAGAGCTCAGCTCATCCTTTTAAGTGGAGTTTGTTATTTTCTGTTGTCTTATCCTGGTTTTTAAACATCTTGATAATATCAAGCTAATAAGACAGGAATTTAGTATTATCAAAATACCTTTAGTAAAAAAATTTCTTATGCACAAAATAAAGTTAGTATGTTATTCAGGCTTCTGACACTACACAAGAGCACTGTTTAATATCTTCTATTTACATTATAAATGTAAATATAAATGCTAAATCACTGCTTATATAAACTATGTAATATCCACTCTTATTAACTCCTTCTTAAAAGGATAATTAATTCTCAAGCATGGAAGAGAACCTAATTAAACCTGACTTTTGCATAACTTATTAAAAAGAGTACTTTGTTTTCAGAAAGTGTTTCTAACATCAAGTACGACAACTACAAGAGCTTTTAAGTGCTCAGTGTACTGTGCTTACCTTACTACACTGATCAGAGGTGCTTCATCAGCTCTCTGTACCCAACAATAAATCCTCTGGCCCAAAACAAAAAAAGGAAAAAAAAAAAAAAAAGGAAA
>VXBI01001252.1:529297-575564 GCA_013397375.1 Toxostoma redivivum
AAAAAAAAAAAAAAGGAAAAATACCAAACTCAGGACTTCTCAATTTAATTGAAGAGGTTCCTGCTTGTTCAATGTCTTCCTAGAATAAAAGCTTCAATAATGAACTTTGCCCTCAGCTGAATATTTGCCACTTAATAGGGTGATTTGTGATTTTTGTGAAGACCTGATGCTTGGTAAGGCTAAAGCAGGTCAGTTGTGCCAATAGTTCAGCCTAACTCATGATATTCAACTTAACTGGAGTAGAAAAGGGAATCTAAGTATGTATGGCGTATACCTTTATCTAAACACAAGTAAAATCTGTGGAAGATTTCATACAGGGAAAATGTACAAGGTTTACATAATGAAAAAATTAATGCTTGGAGGGTCCCAATTCTCCTATCCAGAAAAGTTGAAAAGGCTGTTTTCTACTTTACAATGGCAAACACTCTATTTCCTTTTTCCTTCCTTCAGTCCAGCTCATTGCCTACCTAAAGCTCTCTGATTGAAAAAGAGAATATAAGCAGAGCAGTAAATTTCCTATCTTTCAGCTTCCTGCCTTGTTCTATCTATCAATGAACTAGATTCTTTAGCCTTGCATCATGCTTGTAATACTAGAACCCAGTCCTCAGTTGGCCCCTGGAGACTAAACAGAGCATTAAATGTTAATCAGCAACACTCCTTACCACATTGAAATCCAAGTTTTTTTCAACCCACTCCTTGGCTTCCTTGAACTCTTCTTTCATTTCCATGATGTATAGTGTATCAAGGGCGTCCACAATTGTTGCTCCTTGTATGTTACCTGAAATACATGAAGAGTCAGTGGTTTACTTTCCAACAGAAGACTTTTCAGTTAGATATAATTAATTTAAATTAATTCCAATTTTAAAATTCAATTTCAATTAATCCAATTAAAAACTGGTGCATAAGCATTCAAGTGGTAACTAGTAATTCACAGCCCTTACTTTGATTCCCATGCCACAACACAACATCATAATATTTAAGTATTTCTTCCACTAATGAACTTTTGAAGAGCTGTTCTAATGCACTGTATTACTTCAGCCAAAATTTTGCATTTTAAACCACTGATAGAACAGTTTACCATAAAATGACATAAAACCCAGTAGATCTCAGTAATTCAGAAATTCCTGTTTCTTCCAGTTTGGAATGAAAACAATCAGTTTCTTTTTTGTTTTTATGCTCAATAATATACATAAAGTTTTAAGAAGCTGGTGAGTACTGATCTCATTTCAGTTAGGAAAGCCCTTTAAGAAGTACAGTCTGTGGAAAACAATTTTTCTGATATTGTGCACCACCACGTAACCTGCACAAGATAGCACTGGGGGAGGCAAAGGCAAACTTGCACACATGGGTTTGTCAGCTCAGGAGGGACTGCAAGGCACTGGTTTTCAGAGCAAGGCACTGGTGGTCTGCAAAAGTGGCACCCTTCAACCTTTGTTACAGAGATGGGTAAGAGCTAGCCTTGACCTAACACTGCAAGATGAAGTATCATCAGTATGTTGGCTTTGGAATGGATTAAATGTTCATCATCCTGTACTGAAAGGTTAATGAGGATGGTGGGGTTCAAGAAAACACAGTCACTCAAAATACTTTCCCAGGCTTACTTCAAATTTACCCTGACCTTTTCAAAACACCATTTTTGTCTAGGAGGAGTTTCAATTCCTATTTATGAGAAAATGTCAAAAAATGCAATTTTGACCCCTCTACTAAAATTTATATTTCCTAACTTGGCTCCTGCAGTTTTCATAATGAATGGAAAACTGCTGCTGTATTTTAGACAAGACTCTGATACAGAAGTAAACATTTAGAATTACAAAATAATTTAGGCTGCAATCAACAGAGAAAGTCATTAGATCCAATCCCTGTCTCCCTCAGCAGGGCTAATGAGTCAGGTGAATAGCTGACTACTCATTCCGGAATTGATCATACCAGGGGAATAACAAGACAGTAGCTACAACTAATTAAGGAACTTGATTATCATCTTGTCTCTGAAATACCTGACAAAAAAGTAAACTTAATTATGTAAACTTAGAAAATATCAGAATTCAATTTTTTACATTTAAGAAAGAAAGCTACTATATCAGCCAATTCTTGTGTTCACTGCCATCATGGGTTTCTGCTTCCACATGAAACAGAGAGGTGATTGGAGAGCTCTATATAGCAGGATTGACATCACTTTCTTAAATTAAGCTTCCAGGTAGAAAATAATTTTCCACTTCCACTATCTTAAACAAAATAATATTTGAGGTTATTACAACAGTTACTCACTTGGTATATTTAACAGAATCAGATACTTTCTCTATTTTAGCAGCTGCTTATACCACCCATTTTTGGAATGTCACTTTCCTACTCTGAAGGAAGTAATCCCTACATTTTCCCCCAGATATTCCACTAATAAAACTGCAGCATACTTCGGTAAAAACAACATCATATCCTCCAAGAGCTTATTTGGAACTTGGCTGCCCTTCTCTAATATTAAAGGAAAAGTATTTCTTTAAACTTGGCTAAGCAACTTATATTTTTCCTGAGCTTATGAGAAGGTGAGAGTGGAAAACTGCTGGAGAAATCTGCTCAAGAACACTACTGCAAAAGCTCTGGAGATGTCTGGTAACTCCATACAACAAAAGCAGTTCCTAGTGAACCTTTACAACTGAGCTTTACTTACAGAAAAATCATCTATAACCTGATTTGCTTCAGTGGATTGTGATAGGCTCACCACGCAAAGACATTCTTTGTGATAATCCTCTTGTAATACAACTAACACCACCACTAAACAGTTGAGCCTTCAATTTTAAGGATTAGTACTTGAGCTGCAACTCACTACTAAGTCAGAAGAAAAAGAGGAGAAAATAAGAAGAAAACTTAATGAGAAAGTGCCCTTGGAGTCACCTACTTATTATGATTTTTTTTCCTGAATCTGGCCTATATGGCCTGCTTAAAGCACAGACAGAAAAAAAATGCTAGAATCTAAAGTAGATCTTACTTTATTTGAAATAACTTCTTCTATTATTCTGAAGGCTCAAAAATACGGAATAAAACAATAAATGTGACAAGTAGCCAAGTTTGTCTCAAACAGCTATACTTCCGAGTTCTTCATGAAAGATAAAAAAACAGAGAAAGAGTCAGTTTAGAGGCCAGAATTACGACTTGTGAACAACTCCAGTTTATGCCAAGTGAGCCAACAGGATAACTTAAACTTGAGAGTAGTATGGAAATTGTGATGCTGAACAGTTCATCAATAACCAGTCAGACAAACTAGTGGTGGGGGTAGGGGAAGGAGTGCAAAGAAATTAAATTAACATTTCTTATTATGGGATAAGACCAAATATTTCATAAGCCTATACAAACTGTGCTTCTCAAGCACAGCACATAAATTATTAAATAGTTATCACTGTTGTTTGTTCCTACACAACATTCCCAAGGAATTACACAGCAGTCATGGTCTACAAGAAGCAAAGATTATTGCTAGGCAATTACAGTACACACTCACTACACAGAATATTTGGACAAGAGGACTGTTTTCCTATACACCTACAGTACTGCTGTATAAATTTGACTAATACTGAGTACCATTTTACAGAGTGCCAGCAAAGTTGCAGCCACCATGGTAGAGTTTCATAGTTGCCCTAGGTAGGAGGAAGATATCACAATACTTGGATAAAATTCATAGACCTCAGGTAAATTCAGATATATTTTGCAGATAATTTAAAGAAACATATATATGTATATACACTTGAGGTAGAGAAAATGAACTTGAAACTCATAAAACATATGCTCAGAGGGAGTAATTTTGATGATAAAAGAGATAACCAGACATACAAGCCTACCAAAATGAAGAATTATTAGTCTCTACCAAAACCTCCAGACCAAGTATTCATATATGCTCCATTTTACTTCTATTGTTAACCCTTTACTTTTATCTCTCCTCTTTACTAACAGCATCATTTACTCCAAGGGTGTAATAGAAAAAAAAAATAAAAACATAGACATAGTATGATTAACATATTTTCTACATAACATAGCCTACTATTAACTGAAAAGAATTCAAAATAAATCAGTCAACATTAAATTTCCAGTAGACTATCAAGAAACATCTACAGAACTTCCTTAAAATCTTAAGAACACTTCAGAACATCTACAGAACACTTAAAATCTTATGCAATGATCTGGAAGAAAACAAAACAGAACATATTGCTAACAAGATTTGTGGACTATTAACCACAATGGCTTATTACCCAGCATTTCAGAATAGTATGATGTAAAACACAGGTAGCCTATATCTCCTCTGGGTAATGCAAAGTCGGCCCATTTAAACTGCATGCTTTTTAATATGTGCCAGTGTATGTGCATGCAAATAAAAAAAAAAAGAAGATATTTCATTAGAGAATAGAGTAGCATCTCAGGATTGGGCAGCAAGAGCAGAATAAGAGTGATCAGAGGATGAATAACTTTGTATGAGTTTCCAGAATGCCACTGCAGGGAGAACTGCTCTGGATGTGAATGACAACCTTATTAGCACAGCTCTGTGACTGAGCTCATGTGGCCATACGGTTTAAGAACCACAGCTGGCTTATGGCCAAACCCTTTGGAGCATGTGCCAAAATAAGTTCTCACTTGTCTAGCCCAGGCTTTTAGATATGGCCAGAAGAGTCAGAAATAGAATACTTCAGAATCAATGCAGGTTGGTACACTTAATAGTTTACAATTTCCTCCCATCCCTTGCACACTGAGCTTGGCAATCAAGAATACATATAGGTTTGACTAAAGTAACATTCTGGTTTGAGCTGTAGGTTTCTTGGAGCATTGCTTCAAAAGCTGACTCATATCTTAGAACAGTGTTTTCCTTTATTTAAAGTTCACTGAAAAGGTTCCTATGCAATATCATTAGCAATTTAAAGTGTCAAGAGTGATTAATTATTAAAGTGTGCTATGCCAAAACATGAAACTCTTGACTCAAGTGCTGGCAAACCCTTAGCAATATTAACACTTTTAATTTCAGTGACTATTAGCACCTGGTAAGAGTGGGGAAAGAAAAATTAATTCAATTTTTAACAAATCTAGTTTTTTGCATGTGTAACATGAAACAATATAGCGATATTTCTAGAATGCTCTTCTAAATCTCTGGTATTTTATACATCTGTACATGTTAAGAGTCAGCTCTGGTCTTTGGATTTGATAAAGCTCAAATAATTTTTCCTTCATTGCTTATCTCTGTGCTTCCGGCAGAAGCCTTTGGCATCCACCACACTTCTGGAACCGTGCAGCTCAGCTGCATGTTTTGTTATGAACCACCTTCTTTTGTTTGAACATGCTGCCTAGTAATTTGCTATCTCCACCCTTCCTTACAAAGGATATCACTCCCCACAAGGAACAATAAATCCTTGTTCACTGCATATGCCACTATATCACTTTTTATGGACCTCCACATATTGTTCTGGAAAGTTGTCAAGCCTTACTACTTGTTATGAGCTCAAGTCTGCCCGTTCTGTGCATTAACTCAGAATTATATCTCCTGTTTCATTAAGTGCCAGTTTAAATTAGGAACATTTTCTATTTCTAAGTGCAATTATCGCCTGCTGGGAAATTCTTCTGGGTTTGTGGAAGTGTTTGCAGCTTGCAGTTGTCAAAGATACCCCAAGTAACTTATTTGTCCTGTCAAATTTCACTCTGGTCATTTGATTTTTCAGCATTGGGGTAAGTAATTTGAGAGTGTGGCTTCAGCAGCAACAGATTCCGGTGAGAGGCCAGTAATAAGCCTGAAAAATGTTTTTTGGAAATCTAAAAAGACAACACACTTGTCTTTGTCAAGCAACATGACCTCCTCTCAAAAATGCTGTGTTGAGTAATTCATCCCCATATCTGCTTACATAAGTTAATTTAGGTGAGATAGATGTCAGGCTTACTTCCAAAATCAAAACCACATACCAAAACACAAAATTTCAAGGAATACAGCAGAAACAGTGAAGACAAACAAGACTGGGATGGGGGAAAGATTTTGAATCCTTTTAATTTAAATTAATATACTGTTTAAACACATGCAAAATTAATTGCCTAGGCTATATTAATAAACTTAGAGTTTGAAAGGACACATTGCTATACACTGCCAAGACAGTTTTGGATATAAATTTAAAGGCTTTAAAAATATTCACACACCTCAACAGTCCATAAAAAAAATGACAAAAAACAGTTCAAAGTGGGAGGATCAGGATCTTACTAAATTATAGTACTTTGAGGTTTGCTGATTGTGAGTATTTATTAAATGCCTCCCTTTTTGCCTCCAGAAAGGTCCTTTTTCACTTACAGAGATTAATTATACTATGCCCACAAGTTACAATATCAAACTGCAATACTGCACATGAAACACAGCTTCATATAATTAAAAAAGCCCTTTAGTTACAGTCACTTTAGTGCAGAAAACACTTCTAAAAAGAGCTCTTTGCTAGTGCAGCAACACTCACTAGTTTTAAAACTAGTTCAGAAGGCTTAGAGAGGAATAGCTCCTAGTTTGAGGGGTTGGTGGTGGAATGCTATGAAAAAAAGGCAAAATTGTGATTTTGCCACTTTCGCAGTAGAAGGTAGATTAATAAATCTCTGCTTTAGCTAACATTGTTAACAGTAACCTGAAACATAAAGGTTAAAGGGCCTACTTTCTACTAGCAATACTAGGAATAGTACTACTAGGAATAGTTAGAGAAGAATTAGCACTCATGGAAGAAGTCATACCAGGAGATATGTTCTGTTTTGCTAATGGACAGATATGGTGCAAACAGATGCTGAGCTATTTCAATTTATTCAATTAATCTAGAAACAGTGGTACACCTCATGGAATTAAACCAATAAGAATATTTCTGTCTTTTCAAATAGCTGCTACAACACAGCAAATACAAATGAAATAAAAACATTGCAGGGGTGTGCTGAAAAGACATTGCCAATGGTCAGAGGCATTTATGTGGCACCAGCTTCAAGGAGAAATGTTTCAGTTCACATGTTTCAGTGCTTCTCTAAAGGTATGTTATTCTTGGTGTGCACATTCGAGAGAAAGCAAGTTCTGCTCATAACATGAATATATCTACTGTCTGCCAGTCTAAAGACTTTCTCAACTTATTACACACACCCTTCCACACACACTGCCTGCAGAATACCAGCAAGATCAAGGCAGTTCCTTGACTTCACAATTTGTTTTCATGGCCTGAGTTTGGGACAAAAAAAAAGTAATTTCCAAGTTCAGCAAGAAGTCCTCAGCTACAGAATAGCTCTACTACTAGTGAGTAGTACAAGGTGCTAGAGCAAGGTTCTTTTCCTTCCCCCAAAATTAGAACTACCAGTTGTTCCTAGCCTTTTTCCCAACAACACCCCACTGGCCATTTTCCTCTTCTCCTAGCCTAGGTATAGTGTCTGTATTTCATGATGATATTTCCTAAGCCACATCTATGTGTAATTAAACCTCTCAAAACCCATCTTATTTTTGTCCTTTTGAGAAACACAGCATGACAGTTATGACTTGCCTTCATGACACAACAGTCATTATAATCTACCTGCAAAATGGAGATAGAAAGGAACCATGCATTTATACTTTCAAAAATAAGCTTAGAAGCAGTATCGCTTGAAAACAACTCTCCTCCTCTGTGTCAGGAGAGCTGTACTGTAACTTATATAACATAAAGCACCACACAGCACTGGACTCTGCTGTTCCTCACAGTGAGATAGTAAGAAGTCTATCCCAGAACAGCCACTCCCTGTACATGCAAAGCAACGTAAATGCAGTAATTAATTCAAAGGAGGAGAAGTGTTTAAAATCAAACAGTGCCTAACAAAATGTGCTGTATTTTACCAATACTAAGACAATTCAAAACTTGTATTTTTCGAAACAATTGAGACCTGGCAGCAAGAAGAAATGGGAGTCTTGGCAAATTGGACATAGTTATGGATGACAGTGAACTGAAGGTCTTACTTGATTTCTGAAGGGTGGGAGAAAATTCAGACACAGAGCTGAAGGTAACCTATTCTCCACTGATACAATTCAGAATTACCATGAATAGTCCAACATTTGCAATTTTTACAAATTTTTTTAAAAATAAGAAATAAGGAAGATAAGGAAACTTTTCCATCCTTTCATGGAGGAAAGAAACCCAACACACAAACAGGTCACCCTTTTATTGTTTTATGAAAAAGCATAAAACATTTGTTGAATTCAAATGTGAAGGTACAAATCAGATCTAATCATTGAAGACACATAAAGAAACAAAGTTTTTTTGTAAAGAACAAAAGGCAATTATGGATTCAGGCAAGGGTAACTTATGAGGCAGACCTGCTTGCAGATATGCTGCTCTTTGGTATTCTGTAAAGCAATTCAGCAGAAATAGACCTAATGTTTATTTTGATTTGCACCAAGATCAATAAGATTGAAGATGTTTTTAAGGAGAACTCCTCAGCAATAAGATCTTCTACCAGATGACCATGATGAGAAACTGATCTGCATTTAGACTGACTCTGGCTCTTACTCCTTTAAATGCAGTATTATTTTTCAATTCAACACTTGTCCTGTTTCACAGAGAATTGTACCTGAAGTCACTTGAACTTATGCAGCATCCACAGAACTCCTGCTTAAGATTTTCACAAGTCAGTACAGCTACAGCTTGTTCTGCGTTGCAAATCCGTGCAATATTTTTATTAACTCAAACCATAGAAATTTTATACCGCTTCTGATTTCAAATGAAACTACATTAAGCCTTTTAATTTTTGAGATTCATGCCATTTTGTTGTACTGAAAGAAAGCAGAATTCCATTAAATAGTTCCTCAAATACATTAAATTGCACAACTATCATTCTCCTGAAGACAAAAAATAATTTTGATTTTTAGAGAAGAGAAGGAAATAGAAACACAACAACTCAACCTTGAAGTTAATTCAAACTACTCTGCTTTCAAGAACTCAAAAAGAATTCCAATAACTAACTAGATAATAATTACTTATTAACATTTTTGATGTCACCTTGGGGTAGCCAAGCAGTGCAGCAAGATCAGTGTAGATGTTGTATTTTCCAAATTATTGTTGTAATCACAACTGCTGTCTCTAAGCAACTTCCAAATATAGTTGGGGATTTGATAAGTGCTCTATTTAGGCTGTTTTAGGAAATGTTTCCACTTCAAGTTACATTTTGCTAACATTCAACAAAGTAACTTCCTCTTAAAATCAAAATAATGTATTGATTTTGTCTCAGCTATAGGAATTAGTCATTTTTTTTCAGCTTTTTGTTTGGAAAACAAGCTATTTGAATAGAAAAATTTGTGTCAAACAGTTTAATTCTTCATTTTTCTGCAAAACTAAAGATAATGACAGTTCACGGGGACTGTTTTCTTATGCTCCCTCAGAATGCTGTTTCTCTTCAGCTACTATTTAGACAGCCACAAGTCCTATTTGGACACTGAGGAAGTCTTGCCTCATTACACTGGATTTCTACAGTGTGCCTCTCCTACTAGAACTTTTCAGTCCCATATTTGTTCTACACTGATAACAACCTGGCCTTTATTTAAAATCTCCTGTGCAGTATGTAGAGGTATAAACAACAGCTGTATTAATGAAAAAGAAAGCCTGATACAAATCAACAAATTTTTTATAAGAAGTGGAAATAAATTCCTAAGAACTACACACAGCTGGAGCTACCTTTTTGACTGTAGAGAGTATTGCTTGTTCCTTGTAAAGGATTTTTCCTCTTCTCCACCCTGTCCCCCTTACTTCCCTGCTTACTGAATATGGTATCAATGATTTCCATAGTAAATGTTTAAGACAGGACTGTATTTATTGGAGCAAAACTATATTTTTATCATGCAGCAATGCCATGCTCCATTTATTCTCATTCAGACACTAATCTATGAACGTCACAGAAAGTACCTTCGTTTACTGTTACTTTTTATACATAACAGAAGCAAGAAACATCATGCTGCATGACAGGGAGTAGAAAGAAAACATGTTTATCACTTATAAGCTTTTCAGCTGATTTACTGTTTTATGCTAACGTCACTAAGCACAAAAATACATTCTACTCACCAAATAAATTGCTTGAATGTCCTTGCTTAGATATGGGTTTCAGTTCATTTAATCCCCATGCGTAACGCTTATAATTATCCCAGGCATGCTTCATCATCTGTAGGGAAACGAAAGCAGGATTATAATGTTGATTTAGCAAGAAGCCACAGCAAATATCAACTTGAGAATATTCTCAATATTAAAAACATTTAACTCAATTCTTAACCAAATTCCTGCTGTATGCACTAGATCTATGAAATATTCAATAAAGAATAACAGTGGCACTGTTTTCCACATGGCAGTGGGATCATTGCTCTAAGAATTACATGCCTGTTCTCTCCACTTCTGTTACCTGCAAACTTATGGTCAAGACACACTCAAAAATAATTAATTTTTAGGAAGGGAATTCACTGTGTCTTATATCAATTCAGTTGAGACTTTATTTCCCTTCAGCATATACCTCAGAAAGTGAGGGAAGTAACATTTTTAAAGAAGGGTTTTCCCCTAAAACCTTTAGATTCTTTGAGGTGAAAATAAAGCTAACAGTAGTTTTCAGATTCTAGCAGAGACCTGCTTGCATAAAACAAGCAGGTTCAAACTCAGCACAGCTAGTAACAGTAGAAGGATGGTAAAGTGGGCAGGCAGAACACTTAGAAAGTATTTTGACGTTTTTATGATAACGACCTTTTATGACTATAAATGCACCTGTAGATGCTTTCACATATCATTTTGCAGAAAGAGACGAAAACCTTTACAACTAAACATATCACCACCAACTCATATTTTGCCTGAGAAGAGGTGCACCACAGATAAATATTGCTTTGGGAAACTGCC
This sequence comes from Toxostoma redivivum, assembly GCA_013397375.1. Taxonomy (NCBI): domain Eukaryota; kingdom Metazoa; phylum Chordata; class Aves; order Passeriformes; family Mimidae; genus Toxostoma; species Toxostoma redivivum. The sequence continues at coordinate 540,154 of VXBI01001252.1, forward strand.
TTGCAGAGCCCAGCACAGCAGAGCTGTGGTAGGAGCAGGGGGCATCCACACCAGAAGCCAGGGGGGTGGGTTGACTCAAGAATAGCTCACACTCTCCACCTTCATCACCAGACATATCTGGTCTTGACTGTCCTTTTCCAGGGTGGTCCAGGTGCATGTCCAGGAGCCCATCTGCCCCTCCCCAAACATGCAGTGAGAATGCACACAGGTCTGGTGACAAACCACTGCCACTCCAGCAGGTACAACATCTCCCCTTACCAACCACCACTTTTTACACCTGCTCAGCAAGAGTCTTCTTTAAAGGCCACCACAAGCAGTACGACTTTGTATAACAGAAATAAAGATTTTGCTTCCTTGCTGTCCCTCCTCCCCCCTTCCACAAGGCAGAGTAGTACTGGAAATGCCAGAGGTCATCTTCTAGACAAAAAGTGACAATTTCAGACCTTTTCAAAGATACTGCTTCAGTTGTCAAGTGACAACTCTGCTCTGTCCTTGCTTTCAGACCTCTTCTTGAGGCCACATGTGTCAAGGATAATTCTGTTAAATAACAGTTACAATCCTAAATTTAAAAGCAGCAGCCTTGGGACATGCTGATAATAGTAATCCTGCACTTTCTCCCTTCCTCTTTCCTTTGCTCAAACCTCAGAGAAATTATGTCAATTAAAAATCTACATTAATCTACATAATAAATGACAACAGATTTTCTAGAATACTGCTATACTTGTGAGAATAGACATTTCTCCACTATTAATGGGAGAAAAAATGCACATCTATCCAGCAGGAAAATTTACGGATGTTAATCTACACTACAGGCCCAGCTTTAAAAATACAAAAATTGGCATTGGCAGTTAATATGTGAGCATTTTAAACCAAAAGATTACCCTGGTGTCAGATCTCAGCAATTCAGAAGACCTGTGGCAATGGTCTCAGGCCATGGATGGCAGTGATATGCCAAATGGCTTATCACTTGCTTGACTTCATTGCAGAATGGCTTAGGAGCTCTCCCACGATGGGGCTTTTTGTCTCAAAGCAGACCTTGTAATAGCAATCAACTGGCAGACTTTGACTGTTTTACGGTTACTAAGACAATTGGCTTTTGTAGCCAATCCCTGGCTACAAGGATCAAGACTACATGAAACCAATCATTTGTCCACAGCATATTTTCTAATTTGCCAATTGAATTTTTCTGGTAATTTTGTCTATTATACAAGAAAGACTTATTCTGCCCTGACATCATATGCCAGATCTGCAAGCTCAGCTTTAGATATTAACGTACAAATTCTCAGAGATTTCAGGAGGCCAAATCCTATGCTTTGTCAAAGCTTATTTTTTCAAGCAATCACATCAGAATCTTTTCATTTGCTTAGTCTTAATCAGGACACACCACACAAAAGAGCGCCTTGGTTTTTTTTATTTTTCTAATAAACTAAACTTGTAATTAGGTGGCCTGACTCAATGGGCCAAAAGATGTAGTATTATAACAACATTATAATTGCTCAAGTCACTACCAGCATTGTTCTTCCCTTTTTCTACCCTTTTTCTCCTAGCACGTCTATGCTCCTTCTCTTGAACAAGAAATGCAGTGGTCATCCATTCCCAAACCAAGTCAGTTCAGGAAACACAAATTTTTTTAAGTGACATTGTTGTTTTGAGAATCATTTTTGTCTTGTCTGATTCCCCAAGTCAGATTGTCATGAGTATCAGAGTTACCAAGAGGGAAAGGCAGGAAGAGCTCCAGACCGGATCAGTCCAGCTGCAACAGTCTCAAAGTGTGTGATGCTACAAGATGTTCTAGATGTAATTTCTTGCCTTTAGTTTTTTCCCCATGGATTGACACCTCATTCATATTGTATCATAAATGTATGTATGATTTGGTAGCAGAAACCACTCTGATTACTCTATTGCTCATCAACCCCTAGCTAGTAAGAGAGGAAGATAACCCAGATAGTAGATGTTATCTTCTAATAATATTTATTATTGTGGGACAATGAACATCAGATGGGTTGTAGGGTTGTTTTTTTTACAAAAATTTCCTCCCATTCTGCTAACTACTCAGGTACATTTATCTAATTATTTCCTAGGAAATTACAATGTGTGGATTCCACAAGCCAAGCAGACAAAAACCCCCAAAAAACCCCCAACAAAACTCACAAACAAACAAACAAAAAACCAAAAAGCACTGCTCCACCTAAACTTAAGGAAATGTTCCAGTAGGAAAAACCCTACCAGAATTTACTGAGCAGGAGATCAAATTAATCTCTTTTGACTAATCAAAGCATTCTTTAGAACTTTTCCAGAAAGCTTTGATTTAGACAAAACCACTGAGGTTAGAGAGTAAATATACTCCGAAGAAAACGCACCATTAGGACATCTTTGCTTAGACATTTGGAGATTTATGGACATACTTGTAAGCAAAAGGTATCTTCAAAAGCAGTCAGTGAGCCCTCTAGTGTTTCAAAAGAAATGAATCATTCCAACTAGACACAACCATGAATGGCTCTTTAGGAAAAAAGTTATTAGCCCTTAGTGTTACTAGGCAAAGAGCCCGCAGATACAGCAGCCAAAGAATCCTGCCTTAATCAACACTGCCTTGCTACACAAGAGACTTTGGACATCTAACCCATCAAGAAGTCTCAGTTTCCAGGATTCAATACATCAGAAATACTCTACATTCTTTCCCCCCTGTGGAAATTACAAAACCGTATTAAGTTTCCCACTACATGAACTTCCTATCTGTAAATAGCTTCATTTTCTATGTAAGAATGAAAAGGTTCTAAAATACTGAGGAGCAATTTTAATAGATGCAGCTCACCCAGGTAATTCTTTACTTAGAAATAACTCCTAGCATTGGTATTTTGGGAATTAATTTTAAGAGTTTTTTTTTGAGAAATCCAGCTATCTTTGCAGTCTTCATCTTTTTGTTTGCATGGGATATTCCTTTTTTTTTTTTGGTAATTCATAACAAGTCCTTTGATAATTTTGATCACATCTCTGACTACTTGTAACAGTGCTATTGATCACTTGAAATTTCTAAATATCACAGTTACTGAGAACAGCCGGTATATCAACACAACATTGCTGACATTAAAAAGAGAAATTCCAAGGAGGGAGACTCCAAGAGCTTTTGACCAGATGTTTCCTGATACTCTCAAACTTCTCTACAGTATAACTAGTAAAATTATTTTAAACAATTCCATATTAGACTTCCAGGATGTTAATAGGCAGAGTTACATTTGCATAGAAGCATCCCTCAGTCCTTCTAGTTTTATTACATATTTAAAAAATATATCACAGAATGGTTGAGATTGGAAAGGAGAGATAATCTGGAGATCAACCACTTCCAGCCCCCATGCTAAAGCAGGTTCACCCAAGCAGGTTGCACAAGATTCTGTCCAGGTAGGTTTTGAGTGCCTCTAGAGAAGGAGAACCCACAACCAGCAGCTTGTTACAGTGCTCTGACACTCTCACAGTAGAGTTGTTTATTCCTCCCATTTAGGTGGAACTTCCTGTGTTTTAGTTTGTGCCCATTGCCACTTACCTTGTTGCTGAGCACCACTGAAAAGTCTGACCCCATCCTGACCTTAAGATATTTGTATGCATTGATAAAATCTCATCTCAGTTGTCTCTTCTTCAGGTTCAACAGACCCTTAGCCTTTCCTCATACCAGAGAGATGCTCCACTCTCCTCATCATCTTCATAGCCCTTTGCTAGACACTCTTCACTAACTCCTTGTTTTTCTTGAACTGGGGAGCCCAGAAAGGTTCATTGAATCTCAAACACCACAAAAAACTGACAGCTCCTTGTTCTGTGAAAGCAGAAAGAAAAACCTTTCCTACAGCCACAATATTGACCATCTAAAAGATGATGATAACACACTCCCATTAGTTGGTATTTTAGTTACTGTCATCCTTCAAAGCACTCTTAACACAACACCTAGAGAGGACATAAAACTCACTTGAAATTTGCAAAATACAGTTCTGTTGAAATGTTGACAGAAAACAACAGCGATGCTGAATCAGCACAGTAATAGTGGTGTTTAGATGGAAACTATTGCAGTACCAGGTGGAGTGAAAATAATAACTTAATAAGGTTTATTTTTAGCAGTTACATGTAAGTGGGGGAGATGCCAAAGAGGATGTCAGGAAAAGAATTAAAGCACCTTTTAGAGATGGGATATTAAGGGAGAAAAAAGGATTAATTGCATGAAATAGTACCACCCTGACCTTCAACAGAGCCATTTAAATCTTGCCAAGACAGAGGAGGAAGGCAGAAGACTAAGGTACTGAAAGTTCAAGAAATGAAAAGACAAAAAATCCCAAACAACTCCCTTCCAAATCAAACCTACCCCTGCAACAAAGCTCTGAAGAAAACATAGCAGTTTATCTAGTCTCTATTAACTCCCACCCCTAGCTTAATTTTTTCTTTCTCACTTTATCCTGATCTTTCTACACATTTAAGTTATTCTCACCTTTTAAACTTACCAGAACTACATGTTCACTCAGACTAGTCTCCCTTCATCTTCTCTCCTTGCTGCTGGAACTAAAACATCATTTTTCCACAGTATCAGCAAGGGTAAGGAAGTCCCTAGAATTAGTAAGAAATCTCAACAGGCATTCCACTTGAACTTTCCTCCTGTACAAATCAACTTTCATGGCTGAGGACTGTACTGGGTCTGGTTGGGATGGAGTTAGCGTCCATCACTGTGGCCCATATGGCATTTTGAATTGGTGCCTGAAATAACGCTGATAACACAACAGCGTTTTGGCTGTTGCTGAACAGCACTTGTAAAACAGCAAGGCTTTCTCTTCTTCCAGCTCCTGCCCCTTTTCCACTTTCCCTGAGAGGGAATATGGAAGAGGTGGCTATAAAGTTGAGAGGGAAGACAGCTGGAAGAGCTGACTCCAGTTGGTCAAAGGGTTATTTCCCACCATGTTAACATCATGTTCAGCAACAAAAACTGGGGCAGAGGAAGAAAGAACAGTTTTCCAAGGTGGCTACTGTTCAGCAACTGGGCATCAGTCTGATTGCATGAGGATATGCCTTTGCATCATTTGTCCCTGTCCCCTCCTTCTTTCACCTAATAAATGGTATTTATCTTGACCCACCAGTTCTCTTTCCTTCTTCCTGTTCCCTCCTGCAGCCCACCTGTGCCAACGGCTGTGTGGATGCTTGGCCCTGCTGAACCCACCACAGTGCAGGAAGTTTGTGACCACAACTGAACCTTCTGGTTTCTTTGCTCTGATGAAATATTACATCAACATGAGCAAAAACTCAAGTTTTAGAAAGCCTTATATTCTTTCTGTTCCCATTACTGTTAACTAACAAGCTAAGAGTCAGTGAATCAGAATCACAGAAGGGTTGAAGTTGGAAGGGACACTCTTAAGTCATCTTGCCCAAAGCCCATTGAAAGTCCTGTTCTCAACTGTTTTCACAGTCACTGACGAACTGAGTAACAACCAAATTGTAGCATAGCTGAAAAAATCATTATAAGAATTTTTTATTAGCAAATGCAATACTACCTTTGAAATTATTACCACCAATTAGGATTTCTCTGTGAAAAACTGTATGATCTACCCTCAGCTGATTCACTATCACTTTCCAAAAGCTATGCTGCATATATGAAAGCTTTGTTTAATACACTCTTACTGAATCTACTGATTACTACAGTGAGCAATTTTTGGAAATTGCGCACAGCCTTTCTTTCTTTAGTTATCAAAAGTATTGCACTTGTGTTTCATCATTTTCACAATGGTATTTAGTGTAACATTGCACTTTAAAGAAATACAAGTTTTTAACTGACTTTATTGAGCTTCTCTTGAATAATATGCATCTAGAACACATGAAGTAATAGGTGAATTTTCTCTTTATTTCAATACATAACACTTTTTCTAGGATTAATAAGCACAACTACATTGCAAATTCATTTGACACTTTCCCTAGTTTCTGAGTATGATCTTTGTTACCTTTGTCAATATTCATTATTATTGCTTTGGTAGTGCTTTAAACCTCTTATTTCAGTATTTTCTTGCAGTTCTGCATGCAATCCTAACACATTCCAGTGTCTTTTCCATCTGGAAATGTTTTGATCATTAATAAGTACCTTGACCTTTTTTTTTTTTTTAAGTAATTTTTATCAGTATTCACAGTATGTTCAGACTTGCTCTACAGTGGAAATTCTAGGCAAAGATGTAAGGTGTTCTATTGTAGTTACTTCTTTGCTGATTAGTTCATGACCTTATCTAAGCAGACATGCAGATCTGACTAACAGTGATACACGTCTGCTTCAGGCTCTTTCAGTTACTCTGTCCTCTGTTATGCTGGACTGCTGACAGAATTCACTGTAAGCAACTTTTCATAAAACAAAAACCAGAATTTAATTTTTTAAGTGAACACCAAGATTCACTAGAAAACTAGTAAAAACTGGTTTATATCCAAATAATTGTTTTCTGTAGGTAGAATTATATCTCAGGTTTATTTTCAAACAAAAATTAGCAATTATAGCTGTCTGAATTTTATTTTAAGCTCTTTATTCTCTGGTACTATTTCCTACTTCAGAAACAGAGCTGAAGAAATAAACTCAAATGAATAAAGGTTCATCTCAGTTGATACTGTTTATTTATTTTCTCTTGAATCTGACAGAAGAAGATACAAGTGACAAACTCCCTTTCTCTATTGGCACCAGAAATCTGTTTTTCTCCTCCAAGACATGTAAAATAAATCCTGTCACTCTGAATTTCATATAAATAATCACTTCTTATCTGTCAGCAGGAAGATTATTGCAAATCATAGTTTGACAGATTTTTGGTGTTTATAACCTCATTTCCTAATGGCATCATCCTGAGTTAAAAGCAAACCACACAGTGTCACTGTGTAGTAGTCACTGCCAAGGTGTCACCATTTCTAATTTAGCAGGTGGATGCTCCGAAGCCCTGGCAGGCTGGAGGAGTTCCTGTGAGTGCTTCCTGATGGGACTTCCACCCAGCCAAGAAAAGCCACAAAGGAGATTTTAGTATTAGTTAATGGGCCAGTGACAAGGATTCCCAGTCGCTGTTTTCCACTGAGCAGCAGACAAGGGTTTGGGGAACATTTAGGTGCTCACAGCTTCCTTGTACATTGTGATAGGAATGAAGGACTCCTAACAACTCACAGGTTCATCCAGTGGTGTTGCCCACAGTGTAGGGCACTGCCAGACACAAAGTGGGGGAAATACCTGTACCTCCTACCATGACAATTGAACTGAGGTAGCCAAACTGATTTACAGGATTTTCCAATAATATTAAATGTGCATATCATATCATGGAATACTTTATTTGGTTCTGTATTTAATGATCTGCATTAAAGGGGTATGCAAGCAAAATCCTACTACTCCTCAGCATTTAAGTACCTCACAAATAATTAATTTCTTGCCCACAAAGACAAATCAAAATAAAAAAAATCTAGCATTTGCATAGAAAAAAGGAAGTAAGAGAAAATAAAAATCTTAAGGCCTATTCTGAGAATTAATTCATCATTTGTACTGCAAAGAACTTCAAACTCCTCAAATGGAAAGCCTGACAGAAATGCTAAGTATTATTCCCTCATGTGTTAAGTTACAGATAAGCTTCTATTCTTGTATTTTCTATTCCTCACAGTAGCTTGTAAGCCTCCTTAGGACTGCATTAAACTATCCCAACTAATATTCATCATATGCTGTTCTGGGCATCATTTATTAACCAGGGACAGACTGCACAGCGCTTCATTCTGTTACTCATTTTAAAAGGAATCAATTATCCTATTAATTCTGTAACAAGAATTCTAATTAAAAGGTAACTAAAGAGAACAGGAAATTTGCAGGTAAGGTATTTTCTACAGTTATTCTATTACTGCATATTTTATTTAATGCACAAGTACACAAGAAAAAAAGAGACAATTTCATGTATGCTTTGACGTCTGCATAAAAAAATTCATTTGAAAATGATTGCATGACATATGAAACTAGTCCATGATAACAAGCCACGTTTTACTCATTTGTCAAGTGTACCTCTCTTTGGTAAGAGTAATATACCGTTAAAATTATGAATTTACTGGAAAAGCAGGAGATACCAGAGTGTTTTACTATTAGCTGCTGAGAGCTGGGCTACAGTGTATTAACTATTTCATTTTTCATTTTAGTAGAAGACACAAGAGTGGCAAGGCAGAGAAACCTGAAAGAAGATCTTCAGGAAGGGTTTACCTGCATACTTCGTATATTAATATCATTCAGTCAGTATATTATATTAGCCAGTATCTACAGCCTGCTTCTTACCTGGCCATCTGACAAGTACAGCTACAAAAAAAACAAACTATTTGGTGCAGCACAGAAATAACCTATCTGAGACCCTTTCCTTGATTAATCAAAAACTAAGGCAAGAAAAATGTATGGCCCTTCCCACCAAGAGCACTGTCCTTGAACTTTCTGTCACCAAAAGTCTAATTTCAGCCAAATGAAATCATCTATTTCAGGGAAATAGAAAAAAGTGTGGTTCAAAAATCTTGCCCGTACAGTTACCCAAATAACATAACAGCATTCATCCTACCTTGAACCAGACAGGGTAGATCAGTTTTAGCTCAGTTTTAGATTCATTTACTCAACTCCAGCTGTCTTTCACCAAAAGTATAGAAAACAAAATGGATATGCAAGAAAGTGCTATTTCCTTATCAAACAGAAGGGTTTGAATAATCTTTCTTAAGTTATTTTTTGTTTCACGTCCCAGGTAACCTAGGATTTGAGTATGTCCTGTAGGCATTTAAATAGTTTTTCCTGAAAAGATCTGCCTTGAAAGCATCAGTTATGGTATTGTCGAACTCCTTCTTTCTCCAACTCCTGGTTACTAGTGGGTGAACCAATCACACATTCCCACTAACTACAGGACTAAGTGGAAAAAGAAAAGAAAATATAGTACTGAGGTGCAGTAATATGAAATTAAGCACAATTTAAGTTAATAACTGAAAATGCTCTTTTTCAACTTATACCACTTGCCATTCATGCATGTATACATAAATAAGATGGAAATCTTGAACTGTCCAAGTCACCCAGTTCCAAACAAAAGAGCAGTCTAAAGAACAAGCCACACGGCCTCTACCTTACAACTTAGCAACTGTTACCAAGATCGGCTTTTCAGAAAAAAATGAAGCCTACAACCTGTCACTCAAAACCACTGCATTTCTCCAAAGCTGTCTTCTTCAACACTTAAACATAAAAAGTCAGATGGGCCCTTGAACAGACACACAGAAATATTTCCTTATCACTAGCCCAATAGATAGATGATGTTTCTTCAGGCAACCTATTATTTCAGGAGTTTGCATACTTTTTTTTTTTTTTTTATTCTCTGTGGTGGATAAATCAGTGATGCTCTATTGTTCTGGTTTTTTGTCTAAGGAGAGTCACTGTTAGCTATTTTTTTAAGAACCAGATCACACAGATGTTTTGTGTTAATGAAACACCTGTTAAAAGAGAAATATATCACATCATAAGGTAATGTGGAAGAACTCAGGTCATTGTTCATTACTGACAATAACCAGAAAGAAAGCTCAAATATTTTCACTTAAAACAGAAAAGCACTGAAGAGTTGCATAAATATTGCAGAATTAGTAGCAGCCTCTGAAGTTCATGCACAATTTGAATAATGTCTTAAAAGGGAAGGAAAAAAGAAAGCAATCTGTTGAAAAACTACTATTATGAAGAATAGTGGTATACATAGACTCATCCCACTCAGTGTCATTTTTTTTTTCTTGGTCTACTTATGACTTGCTATGGTTTCCAAGAACTCCCAAGCTGAACAGCGTGAACAGTTCAGCTCCTGCACCTGCATGATACAATCATGCTTTTGTTCTCTTTTTCCTACTATTCTTTAAGAAATTATTTGGTAAGGTTTGCTTCTAATTAGGTTATAAATTATTCATGGCATGGACTATATGTCCTACTCGTTTTAAGGTACCTAGCCCTACATAACCATGCTGCTAGTGAAGTTCCCAATTTCAGCAGTGGCAATGCAAATAAAAAATAAGCAGTACAATAATAAGCAGTGTTATGCAATACAACACAGACACAGGAAGTGATTAACATCAAGGTGATTCAAGTGGCTGTTTCAGAGCATGATTAGCATACATGATCAACAAAAATGAAGTAAAATATCATCATACATTTTGAACCTCAATCTCCCCTTATATGCTTCTATGTTTTATTCTGCTGCTAAAGTTAGTAACAAAGTTTTGGCCACCTCATTAAATGGAAATTGTAAGTATATCCAGGTCTCTCCAGTATGTCTTTTAAGACAGGAACAAAACTAAAAAAGCAACAACAACCTTCCTGAAGTTTCTCCCCCTTGCAAAATTAGTCTACATTCATCACACAATCCTGCTTCCCTACCAGAGAATTCGAAGTGACAAGACAAGATCCTTGATGGCAAGAAATTTTAGTGGTGAGACAAATGCCAGACTGTCATGGAAAGGCAAATTTTCACATATATTTTCTAAGAGCAACGTTTCTTTAATTGGAATTTCTTTTATTTACTTGTATTTTATTGAAACAAGTATTTTAAAATGTGTTTTTTTAATTGTAGTTTTTTTCTTAAGAAAAAAATGAAACAGTGAGCCATGCATGATTAGTATATTTCGGGCCATTACCAACTTAAGTTAAATGGCTAATAGCAGTAAGTAAAAACACAAACAAGCTACAAAAGCTACTAGAGTTTCCCAGTTAATGAGAAACTTAGAGAGCTTGATGCTGCCCCTGAATTCATGAAGTGTTGGGCACTTTGAGTTTTCAAAAATACTGGTACTGACAGCATTTCACCCCTCCTCATGCCATCAGCGTTGAAAAAAGGCCAGCTCTTCCTTTCCCCTTCCCTCTCCTCTCTCCAGCATCCAGTAGAGAAGCTGAAGTACTTCACTGCTAAAGCTCATTATTGTGGCCACGGTGAAACTGCACGTTCCAAAGTCAGAGAGCCTGTTCACTGAGGAGTATTTCCATAGACTGATCAGATACACAGTTGCTACACTGATCAAGGGCTAAGTCTGCATCATTACCACTGCCATCAGAGAAGTCTCTTCAGCCTAATACCCCAGAATTAGGGCAAAAGGATGGGACTGTTTCCCAGCAGCTGAAAACCAGTTACACGTGGATCAAAAGCAGGTGCTACCTGAAGAATATGATGTAGTGCAACCTTACCGAGCGTGCAAGCAACCCCTTTGGGGTGGGGAAGGAAATCCAATCTGGGAGCCAGAGGCAGAGGTCAAAACAGGCTGGCGAACAGGCCAACAAGAACTTAATGAAATTTAGTAGGGTTCAGATGGTGCACAAGGACAAGGAGCCAGGGAGGCAGAGGTGTGGGCTGCCCACGGTGACTGTGCCAGCTCTGCTCTGGGGGTTTCCAGCACTGTAAAAGCACAGACCTAAGCAGCCCGGTCTGACCTTGGATCAAGGACCTCCTCATACCTCCAAGTTATCCTGCAATTCCACCAAATTCAGTATGGATTGCACATATTTATGCACATTTTATAGGGCAAGTAAATTGACTTGCTTTTCCCAATTAACAAGGACACAAGTCAAATTTTAGCCCAAGACTGTGGCTGTTTAAAATATTCCAGATGAAATAATGAATTGTTAAAGCCTTTTCCCAGCCTTCAGAAATATTTCAAGGTATTTTCTATATAGAAAAAATATATCAGCTATGCACTGCCAGCTCATTTCTGACAGAAAGTAAGAGCTATCTACTTATGGCACTGGTATAGAAAGATCTAAGAAGAACAGTTAAGATAATCAGAACTTGGCAAAATGTGATGAAGATCCAGTGTCATCTACTAATTCATTATTTCTGCCCGTTTAACTTTTACATCTACTTATCTTGGTCAGAACTGATCAAACAGCTTTTCTAGGGTTGCATTTGATTTCAGAAAAAATATTGTTTTAAGAAATATTTCTTTCTGCAGCCATCAAACTATCTCCAGGAAACATGGGTTGGATGGTAGCAACTTTTCTAAGGTGAAAATTTCTTGCTGCAAATTAATCATCACATCTAGCTGTGCAAACAATGAAATAACCACCAAAACAGGAAATGTGTATCAGCTATTTTCCTTCAGCAGTTTTATCACAGTATTCAAAATTGATATTGTAAGCTGCCTAAACACTACCATTCTTTGTGTGGCATTTTTTTCCTCTTGAAACTTTTATTTGATTAGGTGGCCTGTGGATCCTAGCCAATCATAGGATGGTTAATAGTTCATCAGCTACATGTGAATTTGGGAAGAACTGTCACAGGCTTATGGAGAATGCCTGTGATCATGTTTTCATGACAGTCAAAAGAAATCAGATTCTCAGTTGTACAAGGAAATTAATGAAAAACCATAAAGCCATTATGAGATAAAAACAGCTGTGAAGGATACTACTGGTCTGTTCCAAACATCTCCTGGCAGTAGAGGATACAGAAGAAAAAGAAAGGATTCAATTAAGAGGTATGAAGATATTTTCCTCAATGGAAAGGCTGAAAAATGGGCAACAAGATAAAAATCAAGACATGGGAAAAGTAAGGATTGTTCCTGAATGACTTTGTAAAAGACAAAAGGAAGAAATGAAACACACAAACAATTAGGTTTGGTACTGAAAAGGCAAACACTCATGAATCATTGCCAGGAGATACAGTGACAACCTAACAGGATACTGGAGGATTTGAGACAGCAGATGGTCAGAGGCCCAAACTTCATACTGCATTTCCTAAGCTGTTAATGAAGTGTGTCAAATGCAGTTTTCATAGCACAAATGGAACATAACTTTGGTTTGCACTATCAATAATGCAGATAATGGCATGATGACTTTCAAGTACTGTAATGTTATTAGAGATACCTTCCACCCCACACACCCAGTAGAGACTTATTACAGAGTCATGGAATCATTAGGGTTGGAAAAGACCTCTAAGGCCACCAAATCCAACCATTAACCCAGATCTGCTAAGGCCACCAGTAAAATATTTCCCTAAGCATCACAACTTACATATCTTTTAAATACTTCCAGGGATGGGACTTCCCTGGGAAGCCTGTTTCAATGCCTGACAATCTTTTTGTGACAAAGCTTTTCCTAATATCCAACCTAAACCTCCACTGGTGCAACTTGAGGCCATTCCCCCTTGTCCTACTGCTTGTTACCTGGGTAACCTCAGCTTGCTACAGCCTCCTTTCAGGCAGCTGTAGAGAGTAATAACATCCTCTCTGAGCTTCCTTTTCTCCAGGCCAAACAACCCCATCTCCCACAATGGGCAAAAATTTTCACCACCATCTAAACTTACAGTTTCTCAGCATATACAATGCCTCACACAGATATGTAAACTATCTAGAATGCATTCAACAACTACCTGCAGTTTCTGACCCCTCCTAAGAAGGAACAGGAAAGCCAGCTACTGAGAGAAAGGAAAAACTGTGGATGTGACTTGCTTTCCAGCCACTCCTTTTTTCAGTTCTCTAGCTTTTTTCAGGCAGGTATGTAAAACCACACAAGTCTCCCAGAACCTCTGTTGATTCCCCATTTGCATTTTAAGATTCTGTAAGGAGATCAGTTGGAGTATTTAAAGTAAACTACAGTACAGATGAGACAAAGTCCTTGCTCTCCCTCAAACTATTTTGGACAATGCAGTTCAAAGTTGAAACTTTAGGGGCTTGGAACTAGGTGATCTTTAAGGTTTCTTCCAACCCAAATCAGCTTATGAAAATAATCTTGGGACTTTTCTGCAGCTGTTTTCTAAGATATACTTCAAAGATAAGCACAATTATATGCAAAAAAATGAAAAGAAAACATTCAAATCATTATAATAATTTTAAAAAATACCATGTCAAGTCACCAAGCTACAAAGTGTCTGGTAGAGTAAAGCCAGGGATGAAGTTTGCTGTTGAAAATCCACTGACTGTGTTTCTAAACAGCTCTCCCTCAATGCATGAAAAACAATCAACCAACCAAATACATACAAGCAAAAACCACATCAACTTCACTTGCTGTGGATAGAAAGATGAATTTGACAAGCTCCTTCCAGGCAGGCTGATGGCTGAGGAGCAGAGCAGGCAGGGGCTGAGCCTCCCCAGCAGCCTACTTGACAGGTCCTGTCAGTTTTCATTTCTGGCTTACCACCTGCCCACGAGCAACTCTTGTAAATTCTCAAGATTCTACTTTTGGGTGAAACATTTTTTGAAAATAAATATATTGTTCCTTAGTCTCACATTTCTTTCCTAAATCTCAAATCTTTCCACCAGGAATGTTCTCTATCCAGCTCTGGGCTCAACCCCTTTTCCAAGTTTATTCTTTTCCAGCTACCAATCTCCAACGCAAACAGCTGTGGTTATCCCTAAAGAAAGACTTCAGGAAACACCCAGCCGTATCTACAGTTACATAAACATTGAGGTATGTGTGAACTGTATTATTCTGCAGCCTTTTTGGGGGTGCAGGTGCAGAGAATTACAGACTGCCAGACTCTCAGTGTGGCAGAGCAGCCTGAGAAAGGCACTGCCAGGCTGGAGGAGCCTCTGCCGGTGAGATAACACCACCTCCAAGTGCGAGATGCTGCAGATAACAGAGGGGGAGCAGCCCGAACACAGATGGCTCACCCTGCCCTGTGGCACCGCTGACAAGACAGCAACAGGACAAAGGGCAGGCGGGTGCTGCAGATAACACACTGCTGGCTTTTAACAGGACTGGGGCCAGCGAGAAAAGAAAAACCAGGCTGATTAATTGGGAAGCAACGAGGGCGATAAATGAGAAGAACTTAGAAAGCAAAGAAGAAGGGAATGCAAGGAGAGACAAATGAGGTGTTTGAGGGCACATTATCAATGCAGTGAGGGGCAACCTGGGCGCTCTCCCTCCTGCAGGTAGAGAACAGCTAGAGAGGACAACTCCCGAGGTCTTAATCTATACTGGACGGAGCAGACCTTGCCCCATGTTTATAGCTCATTAACTGAGCATTTGGGTAATACTAATGCAACTCTGCTCATGAAAATTATGAATTCTGTTTGCGCCATTCTGAAACAATGCAAATAACTTTACTCTGGACTTTTTTTTTTTTTTGGTTGTTTTCCTGTCTCAAAGATAGATTTCTCTCAATACAAGGCAGGCAACAACCATTCCAGTTCTCAGAAGATATTCAACACCAAAAATGACTGCTAGATCAGAGTCTGAAAGGAATATCTACTACAGTTTCCTACCCCTAACAAATGCTTAGGAATAGTACAAGCAATAAACACTTCCTGTGAGTAATAGGAGTGTTCAGAGCTTGAGTGTAGGAGACTTTTGGAGCCAGATGTGATGCTTGCATGATTAATAATGCCCAGTAGAATTTTCTTCCACAAAATTACTTGACTGTTTTCTGAACTTGTTCGAATTTTTTTATATTCATAATATCCTGCAGAGAGATCTCTACAGCTCTGCAACATAACATGCAAAGAATAGATTTGTTCTAATTTTATCACCTAGTAGTTTCACTTGATGTGCCTCATATTCGACAAGCAGGGATATTTCTCAGAATAAATGTAAATAACACCACTAAGTTCACCATAAAAACTGATGTCTTACTCTTACCTCTTTCTCCCAGTTACAGTAGTTTTCTAAGAAACATGGACTCTAATCTTAAATTTTTTAAACCAAGTATGTTTTTTATTATGCATTTTGGTAAAGACTGTTGTAGTGGAGAACAGACCTGCCTGAAATGTGTGATAAACTTCTTTCTAATTATCTATTACTTTTGAATTAGAAGAAGCTAATATGCTCTAAATCTTAGTGCCTGTATTCTAAAACGGGTCTGATCTTCTCTGAAATACTTCATTAGATCCATCCATAAAAATCTTACATAAAATAGCCATGTGTTATCATAGTATCCAGTTCCACACCATGTTCATGAGCAGCAATTCTTCACTCAGAGTGATGGGCAGGTTACCTGCCTATGATCTCAGTCTCCATACATTTACTGATTTCAGAATCAAATTACAGAATCCAGAACTTTTAACTTCTAAGGATTCAAAACAACATTTAGCATGTTAAATTTACAAGACTTAGAGATAACAGTTTGGGGCAACAAAGGTTTCAGTCCTTCTAAGGATATAACATTTCACCAGAACTACACAAAGTTCCTTTTTGAGCACAGAAATTGAACACATGATCTTTCAGACGGCTTCTTACAATCTTCTCAAAACTGCAATACGTTCCATTCCTAGAACTTATTCTTTTGCAGTAAAAAAAATGAAAGAGGAAGAAATAGTTGTTGGTCTGAGACTACATTTTAACAAAAATGTGAAATGTTTTACTCTGACATCAAAGAATTTGAGACTTGTCAGTTCTTCCAGTGCTCTTCTGCTGCTGTGTTTGGGACTAACACAGAAAAACCACATAGGTTTTTCATTCCAATGACCACTTGAAAGAAAACCATCAGAAAAAAAACCCCTCCTGACATATCTGTAAGTCAGTTTTGTCTGCTCGCTTCCACAAAATGCTGAATCATATTCTCTCCACGTGCAAAAGAAACGACTGACCACACACAGAGGTCTCATCTGAACATTGTGGCTTGGATCTGTAATTAGCAATGTTTTTAGTTTGTTTTAAAACCAGGACACATTGGAAGATTCTGACATCATTTGTTTAGAGTAGGACACAATGTATCCTAGTTGTTTCCTGTTAATCGTAACAATTCATCATTCCCTGTGTCCACTGATTTAGGGCTGCCAAGCACATGGAATAGCAAACCCGCACATATTGGTGACCCGATTTTGGCTGGGATGGAGTTAATTTTCTTCTCAGTAGCTGGTACAGTGCTGAGTTTAGGATTCAGTAAGAGACTGACGTTGATAACGCACCAATGTTTTCATTGTTGCTAAGTGGTGCTTATCCAAATCAAGCACTTTTAAAGCTTCCCAAGCTCTGGTAGCAGGTGCACAAAAAGCTGTGAGAGAGCACAGGCAGGACAGCTGACCCAACTGGGATATTACATACCATGGAACACATTCTCTGTATATAAACTAGAACAGTCTGTTCCGGAAGGACTGCACCCCTGGAAGGTATCCATACTGGAGTGGTTCATGAAGAACTGCAGCCTGGGGGAAGGACTCATATTGGAGGAGTTTGGGAAAGACTGTCTCCTGCTGGAGGGACCCCAAGCTGAGGAAGAGTTTGAATAGTCTGCCCCTGAGGAGAAAGAGCAGCAGAGACAATGTGTGATGAACTGGCCACAGACCACATTCACTGTTGCCTCCACCGCTGGAGGGGGAGGAGGCAGAGAAAATTAGCAGTGAAGCTAATCCCAGGAAGAAAAGAAGAGTGGAGGAAAGGCATTCTAAGATTTGGGTTTACTTTTCGTTATCCTAATCAGATTTGATCTCCCCAGGTTGAATCTGTTTTGCTCATGACAGTGACTGGTGAGTGATCTCTCCTTTTCCCTATCTCAACCCATGAGCCTTTCATTCTATTCTCTCACACCTGTTCAGCTGAGGAGGGCACAGAGAGCAGCTTTGGTTGGCACTGTCTTCCATCCAGGAAAGTCAGCTGCCCACCACAATCAGTTAAGCATATCTGCAAACTTTTAGCTGACATGGTTAACTGAGAGTTAAAAATTTACCTGCAGTAGCTAAGGAAGGCAATGAAGTGCTGATATGAATATTGAAGTGGAAATCTTTTTGTCCCATCTGTCAGTTGTAAAAACAAACAATCCAACTCTATCACTGCCTCACCCTGATGAACAGAAGAGACTCATTTCCTTGTATTCTACTTGTACCCATTAATAGCCTATATTCTTTTAAGGCTGTCATTTCTTTGAGGAAAAAATTACCTTTGAGCTTAGTTCTTTAACACGTCCTAGTGTAGTAGCTTTGACAAGAGCTACTAGGCAGTGTGTTCATCTGCCTCTGACTCTGAAATAGGTCACTAACCATTGCTCCAACTACATCAAAGCAGACCCCTCCAGAAGTGTCACACCAGTAAGGGCCCACAGCTGGAGTGCTGAAGCCTGGAGCTTTCCATGTCCCATTCAAGAGCAGTGAGATGTGGCAGGAAAGCCTTTGGGATATACAGTACAGGAGAGAAGGCTTTGTTCTGGTACGTGCTACTGGAACTGGTCTCATATCAGGACCTCTGGCCAAAGATGGAAGGCCAGAGAGTTGGTCCCACAATACACCGCTGTAATTAAATTATGCAGCAGCTCAGACTTTCCATTTCTCTACCCTGACTTCATGCTTACCTTATATATGATACCTCTGCTACTTGCTAATGATAGGTAATAACCAGATGCCAGAGCAAGAAACTATCAAGTTTAAATATTGAGCAAGTATTTTACATTTTCTGAGGAAGTTATAAAGTCAGCATCAAAAGTCAATAATGCCTGCTGGTTCAAGTGAGTGCTGTAGTCAGACTGCAGACTAAACCTAAGGCAGTGTCAAGCAGAATGTAAAATGAAGGGTCTGCAAGACAAGGCAGCACATCAGAAATATGTCTGTATTTGAAGTTTTTTGACAGTATTAAATAAACTCAAATTCAAAAATTACAGTTTTCCAAAACACATGCCCTGAAAAACTTGTTTAATGTTTGCAGTCTGGTGCCTTTTTCATTGATTTAAAGAGAAATTGTTTACTGCTTTCTTTCGGAGGAATAGCAGTCTGTGTGGAGCATCATTTGCTATGTTTGAAAGTGACAGATACAGCCATAAAGAAAGGAAACCCACTTTCAGTGCAGTGCTCTGTCTTCATTCCCAATACTAATGAAGGGACATTAGAATGCTTTAAGAAATCACTGGGAAATGCTGGTTCCAGGCCATCATGTCACAGTTACCTTACAAGGTAGACAGTGGGAGAGTTCAATACCTCATCCCAAATGGAGGGATCTTTCAGTGATTCCATCTCTGTACACTAACACTGTTCTGGGAAGCAAAATACTGTAATCGTTTGTTCATGGAAGGTATGTTTTTTACAGATCAAAGTGGACTAAAGTTTTAGCTTGGCTTTAGTCTACATTACAAAGTAAATAAAGGAATATATATTCAACCTCTGCCCAAATTTCAAGGAAAAGTACAAATATTCCACGATCTTCATTCACTTTCAGAAACATTTGCCCCCTGTGCTCCAAAAGGCTTGGCACCAAGTGAACATGTTATTCTACATGATGTTATTCTACCAATAACACCAGTACACATATTGTGACTTCAGGGAGAGATGATTTTTCAGTGGCAAAGTGTGTGTCAAAAAAGCAGTGGGGTTTTGGTGAATTTGTTTCCAGCTCTGACCTGGCAGAACCATGACTGGTTAGAATTTTAAGTGTACTGCCAAAGTCCAAGAGAGAATAAAAAGAACATGAGTTTGTGCTGATTTGGGGAAAGTGGTTGACTATACAGATCCTAAAAGGTCATGAAAATGCAAAAATATTTTTTTTCCTTACAATACAAATTTTCACTACTTTCCTGTAGAAACAGAAGCAAATGGGTTTAGAGACAGATGCTAAAAGAAATTAAATTCTGCTAAAAAACCCCAAATTATTTCTAAATTTGCCTAGAGGTACTACTGAGGTCATTGCTACTTCAGTAATAGTAACTGTCTCACAAAAGCTGGAGAGCATGATGAAACTGAGTGATGTCCCAAAGTGAGATATTAACTACACGAATTAACTGTAGAAATTAATTGTTGCCAAGTACCTTGTATAATAAGCTGATTGAGAACTGCTGATAAGAATTTTCAGTAAGCGGTAAAGTAGTGAATAGAATTTGTTTTTTAGCACATTCTGACTTGCAAGCAAATACTGTTCTTGCCCAAAGAGGTCTATATTTAGTTAGTAACAGCCCTTCTGAAGACCAAAAATATTCTTTATCTCCAGCAGTCCAAAGGGTGAAAGGCAAAATATATGAGTAATACAACATTTAATCAGAGTTCATACAACAGCCATCAGTCTACCTTTATATACAGTTATATACTAAGTTTCAAGCACTACCTTTCATCATCTGAGTTGTCAAACACTTCCTCCCTACCCACCAGCCAAAACAAAGGCCTTTCCCAAGCTTCAGTCTCATATACAAGCAGGAACAGCTGTGAAATACTCATGCTACAGAAAAGTATGGTATGTAAAAATTACAATTCCAATATATTCCAATAATTCCATATATCAGGGTATGAGCTTTTTCTTTAGTCTTTTTTCATTAACACACATGCATATTTATATATCCATCCACACAGAAGTCTTCCTCTACTACAAATTCTCTTAAATGCTGGTTTCTTTGGTAAAATGTGCCACATTCATGATGTTCCCAGTTACTAGTTTTCAAACAAATGAGGAGTAAGTTTCCCATATCCCATCAGAAAAGTTTCTCTCCTCCTTGGGGAATTTAGTCAAGTTCAAGTAAAAGGCTGAAGTTCAAATTTGATTTGAACTGAGGGGGTAGGAAGAAGAAAACATAATATGTAACAAATTCCCTCTTGTTTTGATTACAGTATATACAATGCCACCCAGGATGCTTCCTAGAAACAGCGTATTTGAAAACAGATATTACAGCATAGCAGGAAGATCCAAAAGAAATTATGAATAAGTTATTATCTTCCAGATAATAGCACATTCACAGCCTGCAGAAATTCCCCACATAACACAGGATTAAGGGCAACCAAGTTACCAAGCACAAGACGATAATTTTTGGTGATGCTGCAGTAAAATCAGCCACAAAGTTCTCAAGGAATGTTTCTGTGTGTGGACATAAGGTAGGGCTGGAAAAACAGACACTGGAGTGCATTGGGTATTGAGGCAGCTGATCACGTCCACATTTATTTACAGTGCAGTGCTCACAGGAACACAGGGGACTTTTCAAGCTGGTTTTGAGACTTGTCTTTGGCATCAGCCACTGGTCCTGTGCCTTCCTTAGAAAAAATACACATTTTGCAAACAGTGGCAGGAATCTGAAGTGAGAAAAACTCCTAATGAAAAATAAAGAATAAAACTGGCATCACAAAAATACTATGCTCAAAGAAAAGGTACTTAAAGACTCAGCAAAATCCCCCCATCAGAGAACACAGTAACAGGCAATTAGCACACTATGAAGCTACTGCAGAGGTACTCCGAAATGAACACATGTAATACCTTGCAGTGCACTACTGTGTGTCTAAAATAGCTCCATTGATATTTGTGTCCTCTTATGATCAAGACTACAACTGACAAAAAAAATGTTCTCTCAGTGCCCACCAGGTTCATCTAAAAGTTTCTTTTCACATGCAAGAGATCAAAATGGTGTGACTTCACTAGCTTAGACAACAGGGTCAGCCTTATATAGGAAATTCTTGAATTTTTTATTCAAGTCACTGATGAAAAATGTAGTAGTGGACATATACAGCCACTGGTCATGCTTTGGATTGCTGCGCAATACCCAAAATAACTTACTTTCTTGATGAAATGAAACCTCCATATACAGGTACAGAAAAAAATTTAAAGATGAAAAAGTCTAATGAAAGTTAAAAGTTTAACTCTTTATAAAACCTCAAAGCCCTTTCCTCAAACTTACACAGTTCCTACCAAAAGTAGTCATTATATGTTTTAAACAGCTACTTTTTCACACTTATAGGGCCAAATAAAAACGATGTGTGGTCACCGTTCCCATAAGAAAGGACCATAAACTTGGGGCAAAAGGAAGGTTACATAGTCCCTGCTATAGACAGAAGGAGCTCTGCTTCTCACATCACAAAATCAGAATAGGTATGTCAAATTGAAGGGATGCTCATGTATTTCTGTAATGCTGGAAACCAACCCTTTTAGCAGTGACTGGACACTGAGCATGAGGCAGTGTAAAGAAAGACTTAATTTCCAAAACCAAGCTTCTGTAAAGCCAGACCTCTTTATGATGTCAAAAGTGACAGAAAATCAAATGCTTATGAGTTGGACTCTTCTGAATCAGGGTGTAGTTCAACAGTACAATCTCACTCTAAAAATATTTAGAGTTCCTCCTGTAAACCCCATACTAAGTCACAAAAAACCAGATGAAAATTTAATTGAAAAATACATGCTTATAAGCTAGTGGTTAGATCCTTAAAAAAAAAAAATCAGACAGAACTGCTTTAAACCTACTTTAATGGTATCCATGTAAATTTCAATATGAACTCCAAACCTACCAACTTTGAAATGACACTATGTTACCTTTCATGTTCTTAGTTTCATATTTGCAATGTATAAACTTCAGGTGACTGATATTTTGTTCAGAGGTATGCAGAAGAAAGATGCTTTAAAACAGAACACAGACTATGTCAGTGGGCTACCCACCCATCTACACCCACAAAAGTGGCAAAAGCTGCAATTAAGAGCTTTTTTTTCCACCAGTAGCTTGTATTTCAAAAATTCTAATGGCAATTCCCTGTATTAACCAAATCTCTTTGTCCAGTAAACATTTCCTTATTTTTTTAAATCAAAAAATATCTGCTGATCTAGCATACACTTGCCTGCTGGGCTTCCCCAAGGAAACAGAGAGAGGCAGCAAAATAACCAGGAAAGGCTGCATTGGTATTTTCCTCCCCACCCCAATTCCCATGATAAAAGCTTGCTTCAAAGCAACTGATGCATGAATGAGAAACGTCTAAACCCCAAGTCTATTTAAATGCTAGACAGCAGAGACTAGACTGCCATCCTGAAAGAACTGCAGAAGGCAATATAAGACCCTGAACTGCAGGGGAATGAGCTCAGTTTCTTCAGGGACCTGATCTGCAGGATCCTATGGGAAAAGCCCCTGTAGGGCTAAGGTGCCCAGGAGACCTCAATGATCTTCAATGTGCCACACAGGAGAGGAGGGTGGCTTCATAAGGAGCTCAGGTGGAGCACAAGCCCTCAGGGAAGAGGGGGGAGGAGGAGATGTGGGAAGATGTTGGACAGCAACTCAGAAACATGGGCTGGGCACCAGGGAAGAGGAAGCCAAAACTCATCTGGAACTTGCCAGAGGACAGGAGGTGCCTTTACATCAACAACAAATGAAGGACCAAACCAAACAGGCATTGGTAACTGAGAAAAAAAAACAAGAAGGAAATTCTGGGTATTTACAAGACAGTTTTATTACAAATCCTGGGAAGAAAATGGAGCAGAACCTCCTTGACTCTATTTTCAGGAATATTAAGGACAAAAACACCCTTGCAAACGGCAAGGAAAATTTCCCAAAGGCAAAATGTGCCAAATCAACCCAGTTACTTAGGATGAAGCCCCTGGCTCTGTGGATGAGGGCAGTGCAGCAGACACAATTTCCCTGACTTTAGCAGGCTTTTTGACACAGTCCTGCCTTTGCACTAAACAGTCAAAAAGGAATAGACAAGACTCGTGAAAAAGTGGCTGGTTTGACACTTTCAAGACAGCAGTAAACAGGTCAAAGTCTGACTAGCAAGAGCAAACATACAGTCACCAACTCCACGTGTGACCCAAACTCCAGCAATCAAGGAGGTGGACAAGAGGGCTCCCACCTGAATGACCCCATGAGCTGACAACCAACTCTTGAAACCAAATAAAACCAAGTGCAAAAGTCTTATGCCTAAGTATATAACGGGAACTTACAGGCAATAAACCAGCTTTGGAACAGATGTCCTGGGGTTCCTGGTGAACAACTGGCTGAACACAAATCAGCAAGGCATCCTTGCAATGATGAAGGTGAATTGTACAGTGGGCTGTGTTAGAATGAGTGCATGCTAGTGATGGGAAGCAATCAACACTTTCTGTGTGATGTTCCTGATGCCTCAAATGGAAGCCCTGTTCCTGGTTTTCAGCTCCTCTGCAACAATCAGAGATTTTTTTTTTAAATTATGGAGAATACAATGACCTATGAAAAAAGGTAGATGAAGTTGAGTATGTTTGGACTAGAAAAGAGAGGCTTCTTAATGACTTAGGGAATACCCACGGAGAAAAGGTAGCCAAGATCACCTCAGTGGGGCACAGTGAAAGGAGCCAAGGCAGTGTCATCAGTTGCAGAATAGACACAATAATAACTCAAAAATCCTACAATAAGGGTCTTCAGACACTGGAATATGTTTGTCCAGAGGGGCTGCAGAATCTCCCTCTGTAGAGATCTTCCACACTTGAGTGCACAACACTGAGCAACTCAATTTTACTTTGAAGTCAGCTCTGCTCTATGCAAGAGTTCAGGCCTCCAGAGGTCCAGCAGCAAGTCTGAATCTCTGTCTACAACAACAAAATTCCATGGTAAACAGAAGGCTGGGGAAAAGAAAAACAGGACTACAGTGTGCATAAACGCAGATCGACCATAGCACCTACAAGAGGATAAGGTGCATATGAAAACTATTTCCATGAAGTCTGAAAACTTTCTCAGAGAACATCTACTTTCTGCAATATCTAGATTTATGTAATAAAAAAAAAAAATAACTTGAGCAAAGCTAATTATTGAAACACTAGGATTTCTTTGCTTCATCCTAATGTTCTGGATTATGCTTGTAGCATATGTATAATTATATTTTCAATTTAGATGATGATTTGTAAAACAAAGCAAATCCTATGCCTTCAATCTTTTTCAAGGTGTTTTTTCAGACCACACAGAGCTTGTCCCCAACAAACTGCATTCTCAGCTACAGACAACAGAACAGTTGCACAACATATTTCACTTATGTAAAACATATATGTGAAGATATGAATACATCTCTATCAATACATTAATATATATATATTTTTTTTTAAAGAAACTACATTAAGAGACATATGGGCTTTTCTTCAGCAAGGTAATTTCTTTGAAGTGCCTTTCTTGATCTGTGACATACTTCAGCCCTTGACAAGATCACACATCTATTTCAGTCAGTTCAGGTTCAGTGCCATGCTTACTCTAGAGACTTACAGACATAAAAATATCAGTCAATCTGCAATTTGTCTTTACATGGCATAACTTTTCCCATGGCGATTCTTCAGATGATCTCACAACAATGAAAGCAGCGTGCAGTTTTGAAGAAGTATAATGTTTTAAATTAGTAACATGAATAACTCTTCTACTCTCTAAATGGCAATCAGGTTTTCTGTGGCATGATGGGGGTGGGGGACAGAAATCCATCACTACAAATGATTAACATCCATTTATCTTCTTTAAACTTTAAAGAATTTAGTATTACTGCCTAGGTCTAACAAAGAATTTAAAGTGCAGTTCTTAAAATCACAGATGGGTGGAGAACTACAACCACAGTAGCAAGCAACAGATCTCCCCACAGACATCAGTATGGGCAAAGCTTTATCAGCAGTACCACCATTCACTGCACCAACAGATGTCAGTGCTCAAAGGCAGTGAGAAAAGTGACAGCAGAGTTAAAGACTGGGTCTGCATCTGCATGTGTCTATCACTGAATAGTAAAATTACTATCTCCTTAAGCACTACACTTTGAAAGCAAAATGGCTTTTTTTAGCTTGATATTCTTTTACACTAGCTACTTCCTATTTCCTTGGAAGAAAGCAGTCCCTGAACAAAAGAAATTTCAAAAGACAGAGATTTATATTAGGCAGAGAACTAAGTGAAATAAAAGTACACAGATACTTTTAAAAAATAGTCTCACAGTGGCCTGAATATTAATTAAAGAAGTAAGCCACACTGATCCAATGTCATTTTATTGCAAGTTTTAAAAGTAGACACTGTTTTTAAAAACAGTAAATAACTGAAAAAGAGGGTTTATGTTGCCAGGCAATACGATCACCCCTACACAAGTGAGATGATGTAAAATTCTGGGAAGAAAGCATCAGATGTTTATTCTTTTTGCCTTATTTATATGAAAAATACATAGTACTGCCTCTACCCCAAATGCCAGCATTATATATCTTCACATGAGAAGTGCAAAGCTGCATACTTTTCCATTAAAAATGCAACTTCTGTTTCTACCCAGTATCAGAGAAAGAAGTTGATTATTATAGAAGTATTTTTGAGATGCACACAAAATCTTATAACAGCCAGATGTTCCACAGCCATCAGCTCATTCATTGCACAGAATCATTTCAGTCCTTCGCACAGTATTGCATCCCATCTCTTCTGATTTTCACCTGTTTTCTTACCTGATTAGGGATTTGCCCTTAAAAGAAAGGGCCGAAGTTTCATTTAAGTCAGAGTCCACTCACTTTTTGTACTCCTAAAACAAGTTTAAAACCAAAGTACATACAGCTTCCAAGAAGGAGTGAGAAGACAAATGAAAATAGATTTTATAGTTGTAGTTACCCTTGCCTAAGTGACTGCATATCTCAGTGTTCCCACAAGGACTGTGAATATAACACTCTTATAACTTTAACAGTTATAAGAATGTAACAGCAGGTTATGTGCTCATCCAATCTGTTTGAAAAGCTTTTAAAATCAGAGGCATCAAAATGAGCAATACCTGTATCTTCATAAACACCAGCTATAAAATCCAACCAGCTTACCGTGGAGACTTATAGCAAATTGTCATATTGTTTCATGCAAGCCTTTCTTGGTTACAAAAGAGTTTAAACTGAAGATTTCAAGATGCAAGAAAGGCAGACCGGGAGTTTTACTACCCTACATGCCTTCCTTCATAACAGCTCTGGAGCACAGCTCTCAAGTGTTGCTTCAAAAGCTTACAAATCTAGTGACCTAAACACAGAACCAGGGAGTCTCAGGTTTAACCTCCCCCTGCAATAAAACAATGCATTTAGCAGTAGTTTACTGGTAAAGCAAAGCTGCTCATGTGCAGTCATTGTGAATCACAAAGTGAATCACACTCCAAAACTCAGGCTTAAACTGACATGCCCATGCTGGAGGCCTGCAGCACAGGTGGGAGCAAAGACAGTCCCTGGTTTAGTGGGGAATAACCAAACAGGAGCCAGGTATCCAGGTTCTGCTCCAAAACCTGGCACACTGTGCTGCCCTGTGTGAGTCAAAGGACTGCTCTCAACCTTAGAAGACACAACTGCTTCCCCTCAACAGCAAAGCCTCTGGACTCTGCAGGCAGAGCTGCCAAGCTCTGCGATACAACTGCGGCTTAACCACAAGTCTGTGAAAGGTTTCATCTCATCTGGCTCGGGCTTCATTACTCACCAATTATGTTTTCATAACAGACTTGCAGATGGGATTAAAAAGAGTCATGGAAAACAGAAAAACAGAAGATTCCTCTCAGAAGTATGCATTACACTCTTTAAATCACATGCTTAAAAAAGCCCAAAAACTCAGTGGAAAAAAAAAAATCTGAAAAATGTTGTGGATAAAGATTTTCACACAAAAGGAACCAGTATATTCAGCATCTTGTACATTGCCCATATTGCTTCATTTACAGTCCCTCCCCCCCGCCACCCCAATTATTTTCCTCACTCGTAAAAATGACAGTTCTATAAATAACTTAGAAAGACACCGCAAAGTCATTCAAAACTGAATGTCTAAAACATGCTTTACACAGAGACACATATGAATATTTGAATTTGTTACCAAAAAGACACTCAACCAGAGTGTCTCATCATCTCTGTACTACCTCAGGTGGCAATTTTTTGCCAGAGTAAGTGCTGCACTGTTAAGACAGAGCAAACACTGAATCAAAGCCACTTTCCTGAAGTATTACTCTCACTGTGCCAAATGAGTTAGGAAGACAAATTTGTTATTTGTAAATAAAGGAAACATTTATCAAGATATTATCTTTAAGATGAAAACTGCAGAAATTTCCTCTCATGCTGGCTCCCCAAGCTAGAAAAAAACCACCCCAACCTAACCAAAGAGGAAGTTAACACACTCAGCAATCCTTAGAGCAGTATGTTTCAGACAACTTTAAGAAAACGTCTGTCCATCCAACTGTCACACAGATCTTTCTGCAAGGACAATAACTATTTTCCACAAGAAGTGTCATCTTCTGTCTCTCCATGACTTCCTTTTCATAAGTCCTGTGTTTTCATTAAAATTCAAAGAAGGTATCAAAGCTTGGCTGTCTACCACTCTTATTTGTTCCCTGAATGAGGTAAGACTTTTGTTTTTGGTCTTAACAGTAGATTTTAATAAACAGGTGGAATTTTTTCTGCTCCAGTTTGCCTGCAGCACAGAACTAGAGCCTTAAGCAACTGTACTCACTAACATTACGATTTATTCTATTTCTTCATATTAATTGGCTGCCATAGGCTGCAATACTAGCATTAAATACAAAATCATCACCACGTGAATATAACTTTTGTTGAAGTACAGGAGATATTCCATTTTAAGCTTTACCTCACGTCTTTACAGCAGCTTATTTATTTCTCATGACAAGAGTCCTGTGTGTCTAGAATTTACATTTTGCCTTTACAGAAAGATAAAGAATTAGTCATGTGCTTGTTTCTCAGGGTTTTGTTTTGTTTTGTTTTTTGTTTTTGGGTTTTTTTAAAGTTTTTTGGTTTTTTGTGAAAGCCAGATGTTTTCTACTAAACATTTAAAGCTTTTTTATTTTCCCCGCAATTCTGAGGATCCAGTTATAAAGGACATTCTGTTAGTTTCGATAAATTTACCTGTTGAGAAAACACCCTAAGTCTGAGGATAGGAAAATTAAATATTCTTCTTAGCACACAGAAAACAGGTGCAAGGTTGTAAAAACATGAACTAGCAACTGGGAACACACTCTATTCCAATCAGATATGCACATGGTCACACTGTGAAACACTCCTCCAACTCATGATCAAAGTTCAAATCTGAGATCATTTGACTGAAGGGAGGCTATGAGGTTCTCATAAAAAAAAAAACAACCAAACAAACAAAACAAACCCAAACAAAGCAGCACCTGAAACAATGTCCTTCCCTAAAAAGGAAGGTCCCTAAGAACCCAGGAGGTCTTAGCAGGAGGAACATTAATTTGGCAAACATATATCAAATATCATATTTTGGGGACATTAAGACACCTCAGAGACCATTCTCCTCCACTTTCCTCTCCATTTAAAATGCAGTGGCTCAGTGGGGGTCCACTGCATCCACTGTGCTCAGACCTCCACTAAATCGTTTCAGCTCCCTACCCCGCCAGGCCACAAACCCAACAAAAGCAGGGGTAGCTTCATGTCTGGTTGGCAAGTTGAGCTGGCTCTCCACAGGTTCTGCCAAGTGCCAGATACAACATGATGCTTAATAGAGTCACTGAATCATACTCAGTAACACAGCTGAAGCTTCTCTGCACCCTGTAGTGCCATTAACACTAAGAAAGCACTTTAACTTATTGTTTTGTGACATTTTGGATATCATAAGGCAACCTCCAGCTTATCATTGACATATGTGCTTCCCATCTTTAGGCACTTTATTCACCTCCTCAGTGACTTTTATAAAAACACTTAAAAAATTAATAATAACCACAATAAACAGTATTTATCAGGAAGAAAAGCACTACCAATCACTCAAAAAGAAATAGCAAATACAAAAATACTGAAGATTATAAATAAATAAACAGAGTTTTGGGTGAGGGGGAAAAAAAACAAGTTTAAAATTAAACTTCAACAAACTTAATGACAACTGTAAGATATCAGCATTAAGGTCACAAGATATTTCAGGAAAACTTTTGAAATGCATTGATTGCATCATCAGCATGTTGGCAGGAATCACTACATTGCTTACTCATTACATGTCAACTCTTTTCCTTTCGTTGAATCATGTTCTTAAAGAAATGTACCATCAGGGAATGTGGCTTTTTCTGTTTGAAACCCAAACCAGCAATACTTAAACTGCTGCATTTTAACTGTTCCTTCTCCTATGAAGGTCCTCACAATATTCCTCTCAGTAAAAGCACTCTGAATTTTGGTCTACAGCAGCTGGAGCTTCAGTAATTCCGGCTACTGTATTTCCTTTCTCCTTTTCTGTTATGAGAAGAGGGGTTGGGAGGTAAACCTCCTGAAGGGAAATGTTTCATTCTGCTTAAGAAGGTTATTACAGAAGACAGAACCTTTGCTCTGCAAAAGTCTCATTTTAGAGATTCAGTTCCAATGGAGAACTAAGGGCAGAAGATCAGACACGAGCTGCTAAGACACAGCTACTCAAAGAGATTTCATACCTTTCATCCACCTGTTTCTTCACCACAGCCAAAACTAGCACCAAGTCAAACCTTTCATTAACGCCTTTGACTCACCAACCTGACAGAAAGTTCAGCAGAAATTCAGCCAGTTTGGGTTTTTTTTGCTCTTACAGTTTTCAGATTACTTACTGAGCTGAAGCACCTTATGGAGGGATGCAGTGGAAGCCACAGAAAGTAGATAGTGGATGAAGGCAGTCAAAAGTGGTATGAAGAGACTTCTCTCCCAATAGCAAGATGTATTAGTGACCTCACCTTGTCATGTAAACATTCTCAAAAGGAAACAAAACTCCATCCAGCCTGGCACTGGACCTTCCTGAACAGCAGCACCAGGATACTAGGCAGTAGGAAAGCAACTGATGGAAGCATGCAAGAAGACACAAGGGGCCAACTGCCTTCCTACAGCAGTGAGTGACCATCTGTAATTTTGCCACTACTCCTTGTTAATGAAGAGATCTGATTCTGTCCAAGTATTTAATGTCAAGCACATATTGGATCTCTGATTTGTGCTTTATTTCCACACTCACAAGCTTTCTTTTCTCAAGATATTGCTGAAGATCTCTGTAACATTACTGAGACTTCCATCTAAACTGCATAAAAGCCCCCATAGAAAATTAAAACTGAGGACTTAGGAAGCTTCAGAATTCACACTCCCAATGCCACTTCAATCCAGTTCTTTACAGAAAGATGGGGAGGGAAGCTGCTAAGTCTGTTTTGTTGACTTGCAACTACTGCCCTGTTGAGCTCAAAGGACTGGTGCTCAAATGCCTCTGCAGGACTTGTACTATGAGACTGCAACAGCTGAGAGCTGTGCAAGCATTTGAAGCACTGCATGACCATGCTCTTCCGACACTGATTCCAGTTTACCAGGGAGGCTTTTATCCTGAAAACATGTCCAAACAGCTCTGATCAATAACGTGAACAGTTTCCAAGCTAGTTACCTTGTACAAGAGCAGCACAGCTGCATTAGTATGGTGCTCCACCAACACCAAGAGCTTGCTGTTCAGCAGGATTAATTAGTCTGGGCAGAGCACTGCACTAATGTGATTATGTAGCTTATAGTACCTGAGCTAGCTCATTCATCGTTTCTATTCCTTTGCTCTGAAATAAAAAGAGCTTGGGTTTTGCTGTTTTCTTTTGCTGTTTGCACCTAAATAATCCCAGTACCTTTTTTTCTTGGAAGAGAGAGGAATGAGACTTCAGGAAGACTCAAAATTAGATTTTCCTAATTAAAAGAATGCATCTCCTGCCTTCATAGCCTCTCTCCACTATTATCATCCTCTTCTAATCACTTCTTTTGCTTGTATCAACTACCTGTGCACCTGCAAGTCTTCCCTTCACATCAGAAATAACAATGTCCAGCCACAACCAACGGTGACAAGAGCTAGAAGACATTGCGCTTGAGTGTAATGGAATCATCACTGCCTTCCACTCCTCCTTTTTTCCAGGCAGAGAACAGATACCACAGGAGGTACTTGCTCAAAAGAGGGGCCACCTCTCAAAGCAATGAGGGACAGAGCAAGAATACAAACCACAACCTCCTTGTCCACAGTCTGGGGCTCCTGTCAGGACATGGAAACAGAGACCAGAGTGAGGCATACCAGGGACCCGGACCTTGCCCAAGTCATGGGAGCACCAGAGGAACTGACTGAAGAACCTAAGTTCTGGCAAATGCAAGTGTGCTGGTATGCTGAAAGTGTGCTTCTTGGCTCAAGCCTTCCTGAGGCATCCTGCATGAGGATAATGCTCAGGGCAGGCAACATTAGGCCATCCAGTAAAAAAAAAAATCAGCAGCCACAAGCAATTGACAGCAGCTGAACAACAGGAAGTACTGGAGAAAGCCCCACTGCTGGCAGTACTGCTCTTTCTTCCGAGTTTGCCTGTAGCACATCAACAGAAGAGAAACAGAGGACTATCACAGCACCCAGTAGCATCTCTGGCCCCTTCCCTGAACAGACACACCGGCACACAGCCAGGAGCCAGAGGTATAACACAGCAGGGCAGTTCCAACACACAGACCTTGAGAGCAATCATATCATTCTGACAGAGTGAAAGGCAGTGACAGCAACAGGATCAACAGGATCTCTACTTCTTCACATTTCCACAAGTATTTTCCTTGCTCAATAAGCATCTAGCATTTCTTTTTCTTTTTAGTAATATTATATTGGTTTAAATACTAAGAGAGTTTAAAGAATCATTCTATTTCCTCTTTGGTTTAAGTTTCGCCCTGTTTGTTTTTTGTTTTGCTTTTTTCTTTGGTGTGTTTTTTTTATTTGTTTGGTTTTGGGTTTTTTGTTTGTTTTTTTTTTTTTTAGTTTGGGTTTGGTTTTTTTTTTTTTTTTTTTTTTTTTTTTTTATTTTGGGTTTGTTTTTTTTTTTTTTTTTTTTTTTTTTTTTTCTAATATAAAAGAGCAAGCTGTAGAAAAACTGGCTAAAATTTCTAGAACAAAATTTGGTAAGAAATGCTGAAAGTCACGGCATTTCATTGCTTTGTGATAGCAAATGACATTGCACTGCCTGGACTTCTAAACAGGCATGTCAACTGAAAATTTAAAACAGTAAATGGACAACACCTCTAAGGTATCTCCCCTCTCAGCTTTATGACAGCATGTTGATGGGACAGAGCCCTTCCAAAACAGAAATGTAGGGAAGAACAAGCTTGTTTTTCAGCATTCTTTTCCTTTAAAGTAACTTGCTTCCTTCTGTAAAAAATACCCACAAGAGTAGTTTCAAATTTTGAGTTCTAGATATATGACGTAAAGCGGACAATGCAGATGCAAATTTCAGGCTCAAAAGAATATGAAAGCAGAAAGATTCTTTATGTTTGCATCTCCAGCATGCAACCACCGAGCACAAAGGGAAGAACTTTAAGGGATAATTCTGGTTTCTGTGCATTTAGAGTGCAAAAGTTCATTATTTAAAAAGATACAATTGAAAACTATTAAAAGTTTTTAAACTAAGCTAAAAAGACTGCAGATTAGAGTCCATCTTGACACTAAGGTAACAATATTAAAAAAGGGGACTACAGCTTGCAAAAAGACAAAGAGCGAAGCAACAAAAAAGGTCAACACGTGAAACAATGTGAAGCAAGTTAGTATAGAACAGAAACATTGTTTTACTGTCAATAGAAAAAAAAAAATACATTCATTGAAAAAGACAAAAACCAAACCAGGCAAAGTACTGCAAAAATGGTAAAGGAAGTAAGGAACCAAGAGGTTAAGGTCACATTGTGATTTAAGAGGGAAAGGAACTCCCAGAAACACCACTTAGTATTGAGGACTTAAACTGAGGTATGAAGGAAAACAAAGATCTGGAAACTAAGTGCCGTCTCTGTGTCATCTCCTATGCTTGAAAAGCCAAAACTCTGGTTTGGGGAGGCTACTGTGAAACTGATTCTGTGTGGAAAGAGGATGGAAAGGAAAGCAAAGAAGAAATTGAAGAGATGCTAGCTATTTACTAGTATGTACACATACATATCCTGAATAAAAGGTAATTCAGACTAGCTGGCACACAGTGGGACCAGCAAAACAGCAGTATATTTAAGAGTTATCTTCCTCCTCCTGTTTATTTACTTGTTGCAGTCTTCTGTACCACAGAATCATGTACATCAGCTCTGGAGCCTCATTACTTCCAAATACTTCTACATGACAACTTCCCATCGCTGGAAAAAGAGTTTGCTGGTATTTGTAACTTTCCATATGCCTCAGGGAGGCTGCATGATTAAACCAGAAGACAACAAAGTCTCTGCACACTTCAAGACGTGGTCTGTACTGTGTACTCCTAAGAGTTTCTCCCTTCAAAACACCTTTGCATTGGAACATACTGCTTAAGACTTATAACTATGCTACACAATTTGCTGAAATAGGTAAAGTGACACAAGGACTCCAGAGCACAGAACACAACTTGATTATTGTGAGAGCTTATTATCTGATGCTCTATGCGATATCACAGCTCACTTTTTGGAGCACTCTGTACAAACACACAATAAAAATAAATAAACTTAAATAAGGCTAACCAGGTTCCCCAAATACTGAAATACTCTGTAGTAAGTCTCACGCCTATTTCATTTCCATCACCACAGAACATGAAAAATATACTACTAATTAATTCATAAACCCTAATCTCTGCAGGCAGCTGAAATTGTCAGTTCGATAAATAAACCAACCAGCACTGATGGGAAGTTGAACTGTATTATCAAGGAAATTCTTCTTCTGCCAGAGGACCCTGCCAAGCTCTGCCCATGAAAGCATTATCTAGACACAGTTTGGAGAATTTCTGTAGGGAAGGATTTAAACCTGTACCTGAACCAACCGAGCAGCAGGATCGAAAAAAGGTGGTTGAAGGAAATTGTCAAAGCACACACAGCTCTGACGCTTTACCAGTAAACCGAAATTGACTATATTTCGCCAAATACCCTCAACTCTTTACACAAGACAGCCGGTATCGCTGAATAGCGAACCGCACAAACCCGACAGAGATCGCGACACCTCTGGAGCGCTGCACCGCACCTGCCCCCCGCACTCTCCCGGCGCCGGACAGCACCGGGCAGCTCCTCTGCCAAGAGTGCGGCACAGGCAGGGCTCCGTGCCCCGCTGGCTCCGCAGCCCGCGGAGGCATCCGACGCTCACCGGTCGAGCCCGGGACGTCCCACGGGGAGCGCAGGCGGACCCGCGCCGCTCTTTCTCCCCGGCGTCGCTGTCTCCAGCTACGGCACTCCGCGAAGCGACCCATAGCCTGCGAACTCTCGGCGGGCTTTGCTTTCTCCCTGGTTTTGGGTGCAACAGCTGCGGGAACCTGGCAACGTCGGGAGGGAGGCGCAGCCGGCACGGAGCCGGCAGCGCGGGCCAGCAAGCGGGAACGCACCGCGGGATGCGAGGATGCAGCCGCGGGCGACGCCGCCGACCTGCGCTGCGGCTACCGAGCGACAGCCGGCCAGAAAGACCCCCTTCCCGCAGGGAGGAGGCGCCAGGAGGGGTCAGGGGTCCCCCAAAACGGCAGCCAGACCCGGCAGCGACCTGTTGCCCCGCACGGGAGTGTGGAGGCGCATCCCCCGGAGCGGGACCGACAGCCGCCACCACCCACCTCTTTGATTTTCTCCCTCCTCTGCCGGACGTCGGGGTCGGCGGGCTCCTGCCCCACGGCGCCGACGGGCTGGCGGAAGAGGCGCTGGGGCAACCCGGGGGCGCCCGCCTCCTTCCTGCCGCGGGCATCCTGCAGAAGTTTCTCCTTGTCCTGGCGGATGTCTCTGCGGATCTCCTCGGGCAGCTTCTGCAGCGTCTCCTTGGCCTCCCGCAGAGCCCGCTCGTGGTCCGCGCGGATCCGCTCCAGGTTGCCCGCCCCGCCTGCGGCCGCCGCCGCCGCCGGACCGCCTCCGGGCTGCGGAGGGGCGCGGGGCTGCCCGCCGGGCGGCGGCGGCGGCGGCTGCAGGGCGGCCGAGTGGAAGAAGACGCCGC
>VXBI01001252.1:578541-961931 GCA_013397375.1 Toxostoma redivivum
GGGGGGGTTGGGTTTTTTTTTGCTAATTGAGCTGCATTACTTCTTGGATGACATCAGCTAAAATGGGAAAAAAATAAGTCTCCAGGCAGTTGTTTTGCTGTGCTGGGTAAGGCTGGGTCCTACCCAGTTTGCTTATACCCACAAAACGCTGGGCTGCATCCCTCCCCTGGAAAGAAATACTGCTCCTGTGGATTCAGCTGCAGAATCGGGAATAATTTTCCAGCAATCATGCATAGGTCAAGCATTTATAGAAAGGCAGAACTGATACATGAGAAGTGGTGAAAGGGAGATTTGCATAATAAGAAACACAACTCTTTTCTGTAGTATATGTTCTGAATGGGGAAATTTGTTGCCTATTGACTGAAAGTCCTGGAAAAAAATAACTCTTACCATAGTCTTTTTTTTTTTTTTTTAATCGACTTATACCTAATTTGTCATGGTTCCAGCCTTAGATCTTGTCTAGTATTAAGGAATTAGCCTGCTTGGTCTGAAAGATACATGCAACAAATAAGAAGAGAATTAACTGTTGTCCCACTTTTAGGCCCATCCAGCTGAGGCAGAGATACTGACTGATACATCTTTTTGGATACTAAGTTTGTAACAATGACACTCCCTTACAAGGGGTTCCCAATGTTCCCTTCTAGTTAAGACTACTGTAAAAAAAAAACACTGGACAGCTTCTTTTTGAAATGCAATACTTTTACGCAGCTTTCAGAGATACTTTTAACATGCTTGCCTTTGGGAATGTGACTTACAAACCCAATTTAGACATCCAGCTCTTCATAGATTAAGCAACGTGGCACAGATTTAGGGTTCCCATGGCACACAAGCTGGACTCATAATGCTGAGCGTGCTGTTTGGACGGAGGCTTCGACCATTTGAGGACCAGATGTGTATGAAATTGTTCTCTATCTCTCTGATTTTGGCAGCTGGCTGCAGTTCTGAATTCAGTCTGTGAGGAAAGTGTGATTCACAGCCACAAAAACTTTGCTCAATCTCCAGTGCTTTGAGAATACAGGACTGCCTGATGCTTTTCTTTCAGAGCTCAGAAGAGAGAAGTGTTGACCACTTATTTAGGAGTCCTGTGGCTAAAGCACTTGCTCAGGAGTTGGAGATCTGTGTTTGACATGTTCTGTAGTCTTGGTGGATTCAAATTATCTTCTCTTGCAGTGGAACATGTACGTCCCCCACTCCCATTCCTTTTGAAGTAGTGCTATGACTCAGAGACGAGTGCAGGACTTTGAAGGCAAAGAGGAGAAAAGTTTTCCACTGAGCATTGCTTAATAGCCCTGAAGTAAGAATGCTCCATTGCCAGAGGACCCTATAGCTGAAGAGTTAAGCCACTAGTCTGAGAGATGGAAGACACCATATTATCTCCTTCCCAGTGAGATGGGTGTTGAAGATTGGTCTCCTATTTGAGGATGAAAAAAAGAAGAAAGAAAATTAAATTTTTTCACATCCTTTCACAAACATTTCCTCTGGCCTAACACATGAGATGATTGTGGCTAACAACTAAACTTTATGACTAATGTAGAAATAAATGTATTATCAGGAACATGAAGCTGTGGGATCACAAACCTTCATAAACTTTTTCAACTCTTTTCTGGCATGGCTGTCAATACTACAAGAGGTCTCTTTTCTACCAGTATCATTGGAAATATCTTCCATCCCTACCTGAGGGAGAGGATCATTCATTTCTCCAAATGAAATCTCTGTAGTGCAAACAGCTTTCAGTGTTTATTGGGAAGCTTTGCTGGAAGCATTCAGGTAAGCATCCAGCTAAGGACAGAAAAGCTTTCCTCTTTCTCTCCTCCCCAAGATTTCAGAAGGTACAGAAAATGAACTGCAAGAAATACCATCTGAAGAAAATATTTGACTCTTTTAAAACATGAAAGTTTAAAATAATTGTCTTCAACACTGCAAGAAACCTGAATCTAGAATTTGAACTGTGACTGCTTGCAGTATTGTATTCAGTAGTAGCACGAAGTATATCATACTCAGCCTCAGATGGCATCTTTGAGAATATCTCACTTTGATTCTGGCTTTTTAAACTTCTGTGATTGTTTTAGCTAGAGACTTTTGCACTCCCTCAAAGCAAGCAGACATGGTTTGCTTTTCAATGTGCAAGGGAGAGGAATATAGACATAAACATAAAAGTAATGGAAAGAAAAAGAACTAAAAACTTTATTCCTCTTTTCAGAAATTTATCGATATTCACATCCTTGAAGAAAATTTTAGCCGTGGAACTAAGAAATGGAAGCTCTTATGGTATTTCAGCATTTAAGATTCAGAATCTCATGTAATTATTTGCATAGCAATTGAGGATGAAGTTGTTTGGAGACATCCCATGAAATTCTGTCTGAACCTTAGATCTTTAAGAGAGTAGAAGTCATGACAGGTACATAATCTCTTCTCCCTCAGAAGTGAAGAGACTGCTGTTACCTAGAGTGAGCGCTGTTCTTTTCCTTCCTGCCTCCTATTTAATATCTACAATCCCCGGGAAAGGTAAAAGGCCACCAGATTTGTCATATATTTAAGGGACAAATCTCAGTGGATTGTGACTGAAAGGGGTTTACTGCTGTGGTTTCCTTTGGACCTAATTATCTCCAATAGCACTAAAATATCTTGTGCCAGAACCATGACTGTAGAAACTAAAGGCACTCCCAGCAGCTCTTTGTTCACTGTCTTTAAGTTTGTATATTACATTTATAGGTTTGGGTTTAGTAGATTCTGACAAGATTAAATCAAGACAAGAAGGAAAAATTTTTCAAGAAGGTCCTTGGAAAACAGACTTCCCGTCCTTTCCAAGGTGGTTTTGTTTTCCTGAACCAGAGGGGATATGTGTTGGCAGAAAACAAGATATGGCCGTTGGAGCTGGTGTTTGTAGCCATTTAACAGCAAAACAGATCTGGTGCTGTTTGTGTGTAGCCTCAAGGAAAAGTGGTGACAGCAGAGATTTCTAACCTGATAAACCTTCTAAGGAGTAAAAATATGGTATATGACTAAAAGTATCAACAAGAAATCTTAAAAGCAAAGGACACTGCGAATTACTCATTTATTTCATTATACTGGCTGTGCTTAATTTGTACAAAATTTTAATTCCCTATTCAATAGCTCCCTGATTATTTCATAACATAGTCAGCTTTTTTCACCCTGAACACGGGTGGTGACACATGGATTATATAAATTGCCCTCATGTAATAGTTGAAGGGTGTCCTTGTGCCTCTCTTCCCAATGTATTTCCCTAACCAGATGAGTTAATTCTGTTTTAGCAGCACATTTTAATAGAAGAAGTACAGATGTAGTTTACTGACTGTGCCTTGTTTGACTGCAACATTATTATGAATATATTTAATTTTTAAGTCTATTTTAAAGATTCTTTCTGTAAATCTGTTATGGATTTGGGGTTATAAGCAACATTTAGATATCTCTTTAGTTAATTTTCCTATTGAAAATATTCCTCTGCTTACTGGCTAAATCATCTGGAATATACAGTGGTGCACTTTTTCCCAGTGGTTGTAATTAAGACATATTTTTGTTTCACAGACTTTTGCATAATAGTGTGGCCAGTTCCATCTACCCTTGGTGGATTCCCTTATTCTAAGCCACAGAAGCCTTTTGGTGACAAAGGGTTAATCTTTTTTTGCTTTCCTGTCTGTGCCATGTGTGTTCTGACTCACCTTGACACATACTGATATTGCATCAGAAGTGTCCAGCTACCACCTGATGGGGTGTATGAATTTTTTCTTTGCAAAATCCCTCCCCAAGTAATGGCTGTCATCTGCAAACTGGCAGATGGTGTGTGTGCGCACAACACACACGTGACTGCTCAGATCTTACACAGTTGGGTATTATTTGTCTTGTCTAAATGAAATCCAGGGGTTTCAGCCTCAGTTCAAATCGGATCCTTTATCCTGCTGAAACGCCTTTGTTTGATTTACCTCTTGGGCTAAATGATGCAGGAAAAAAAAAATCGGTGTTAATCTGACCTTTGCTCTTGCTGTTTGTCTAGACCAATATCTTACTGAAAACCTTGATAAGAAAAATAGTTTTGCCATTTTTTGTCTGTGTGAGGGTGAACCTTAGTTTCCTCAGCTGTAAAGTAAGAGCTAATCTATTTCACAGTGAGACCTAATATATGGAGTTTGCTTTGATATCCTTTGGTGAAATATTGTTTTGGGGTGCAAAGTTTAGCTTAGTTTTCCTTAGAAATTAAATCCTTTCTCATTTTCAATGCTCAGTTACTTATCCAAGGACTTGTAGTATACCAGGGACAGTGTATCCTGGGCCAGTTCTGGTTCATTTCACTTTTTTGGCTGTGTTCCTGAACCACAGGTCTCCTTTCTCCCCCACATATGTCCAATTGTCCCTGAGCCTTCTGCTTTATTGACAGATGTAGTGGTTCAATGTCATCAGATGATCTGGTTCATTGCTGCAACCCTGAGCTTGCAGTGTATAATGCTTAGCTAAATAGAGGGCATCTTTGAGTGCATTATGTCCCTCAAAAGCACCAAAGTGTGAGATCCCAAACACAAGAATGATGAGACTGAAGTAGCATTCCAACAGGAAGATTTCAATTTAAGATGAGACTCAGGAAAATATTTAAGGATGAAAAAGGGAGATAATTATTCAGTCAGAAACAAAATGTTTTTTAAGGAAATCCTTCTCTCTCAAAAAATATGCAGAAGACTGAATAATGTATTTTTGACTTTCAGACTGTTATCTGTGGCATGAAGGTCTCCATGCATGTCATGAGAAAAGGGTAAATGTTTGTATATGAGTCAAATCTACAAAGTGAGGGACAAGTGGTACAAGGTCCTCTAAGATTTCAGTAGTTTCATGCCTCTGCATGTTTCTCTAGTTCTCTTTTATATGAGCTATTCCTTTAATGTCCCTGCCAGCAGGGTGGGAATCTGCCTTTGGCACAGTTGCAAACGTGGAAAGTAACAGTCTAACAGTGAATGAACAACAATATATTTAGATACTATATCTACCATAAGAGGTAATATCTGCTATTTTCTCAAGCTAACCTGTGACTGGCTACATTTGAAAAATGTGCATGGTCCGTTCCTTATTTTTGACTCATCATTGACATTAGCTATTTTGCTCAAATGAAAATAATTTGGTTCTTCTTTCCCCTTGTATATTCAAATCAACAGATGAGAGACAGCAAAATTAGTTAATTGTTAACATATGTACATGAACACAGAGGACAAATTCCAAACAGCACAGCATGAGGCATCTGGGTAAGGTTGTCATGTTCCTAGAATCACTCATTTAATGCAGGTTTACCTTGTTCCACCTTTCTCCCCCAAGGGTTAGCACAGAGGCAAATAATTTTCATGGGCATACACCTTATTATTGACCTATATTAGGAAGACATTGATTTGCAGACTGCCCTGGAAAACAGATCTTTGAAATTAGACTTTTTTTTTTTCTTTACCAGTGAGGGGTGTTTCCTGATGAACAACAAAATTTACCACACCCCATTTAATCATCTGTGAGTAATTTATTCTTCTCTCTAGTTGCAGTGGAAGAATAAATCCATCCTAGCTAGCGGCAGGGTAAAGTCATGTTTCTCTAATGTTTTGGTCTGTCATGATCTATCCCATGTCTCTGCAAAAGCTGGAACAGGCAGCTTTTGAAAAAACACAGAGTGGTCTTCAAAAATCTTTATCAGAAGTGGTTTGGTGTTGTGATGTCTTCTACTACAATCTCGCCATATCTCTTCAAAGAAAGATTTTCTGTCTTGTGTTGCCTCACATTTCTCCTCTCTTTCAGTTCATAGTGACATTTGATAGTGCAGAACTCAAGTGCACGGGAAAATAAATATTTAAGTGTTTTCCTCAGAATGACTAGCACTATGCTGTTTTGTTCTGGTTTTGAGAAGGGTGGTTGCAGTGGGATAGGCCAGTGCTGACTTGTCCTCTCACCAATCCTATCCTATTAAGAGTCCAAGTGGGGCTGTAGAGGGGCCTCCACAAGGCACTTCAGCAACCACACCTTTACCATCAAGATCTTTTTGCACCTCTGGCTGTTCACTCCATCACTGATGTGTTTGTGCCACATGCAGCCATCCTTTGGTCTCACAGACAGACAGTATCTTCATGTAAGTCCATTGCCCATCAGGCAATGATGCAACACTCAGGCTATAGGCTTACCTACAGTGTGTCCCTATATCCAGTTGTCCTGTAGGAAAATGGGCACTATCCCATCCTTTTGTAACCTTCACAGGAGAAAACATCTCCCCCCAGCCTGGAGATGGCTCTATTGGTATATTCTGCAAGGGTCATTGGTCCAGTAATTTTCTTCTGTGAGGGGAAACTAGAGGCCTGACAGGACAGATCATAATTCAGGATTGTCAACACAAATATGGTGATTTGTCCATGGAATATGGACCATGTGGTAAATGGACTGCTGGAAAAATGAAAGCAGAGAGAAGTTCTAATGGATGTGTTTGTGTGGAAGGAAAAGAGGGAATAAATATAAAGCAGGCTTTTGGAAACAAAAATCTATCCCTGAGGCACCATGTCAGGAAACCAGATGCCGTCACAAGACATTATTTATTGTCAGCTAGAGTCACAACCCATAGTTGGACAGGATGTCTTTATAGCTGTTGCTTGCACTAGCCAGAGGCAAGAAGGAGACCTTAAACCAGCTCTCCCTCATGCCCTCAGTACACCAGCATTTCTTACCCTACTGACTTGTGATCATCCAGATTTGGCCATGATGGTGCACAGCAAACAAGGAAGATACAGAAATGGTGTAAGCCTTTCAAAGTTACAGATTTGGTCTTTCTTAGAGCCAGTTTTGTGACTGTTAATCCTGTGAGACAATGCCTGATTCCATCCTATTGTAGTCAGTTGTATTTCTAACTGGGATGTAGAAATAATCTGTGTGATGGAGTATCAGTTGTGTTCTCTGAATCCTTGACTAACAAATTCTACACAGAGCAGAGTTGTTCCCTGCAGCTGAATATGTTTATAAGCATTGTTGGAGATTAAGCCACTGGGACAGCAGTGTTTCTACCATGCTGGTTTGTGGTTTGTGAACGGTTAATGCACTGAATTAAATACTGAGATGAATGCTTGAAAATATAAGTAAAGCAGACATACTACTAAGAACAAGGAAACATGAATGGGTTGCTTTAGGTTAATGCATTAGCATAAAGTGAGTTACTCTACTGTCCTTCCCAAAACAGGATGGGTGGTTATGGAAAGTGGGTCCATAAATAGAAGTTGCTGAGTTGTGTCCTGTGTCAGGCCTGTATTGTGCTCCTTATCCTTTGGTCCTTCAATTTTTAGCTGTGGAGATTTAATCTGAGCTGCTTGTCATAGAGATGGAGAAATAGAGCAAAGACAGTCTAAGCATTTGGGAATCTGGGAAGTAACCAGCTTTAAAATTAGAAAATACCAGCCAGATGCTTTTACAATAGTAATAAAATAATATAATAATAAATATAATAAAATCATGTGTTGGAGGGACCCTGTCTGGATGCTAGGTATCCACCAAAGCTTCTCTATTCCTGTTCTCTTTGGATGGACAGGGGAGAAAATATAATGAAAGGCTCCTGAGTTCAGCTAAGAACAGGGAGAGATCACCTACCAGTTATCATCACAGGCTAAAGAGACTTGACTCGGAGAAATCAATTGAAATTATTACCAGTCAGATTAGAGTAGCATAATGAGAAATAAAACCAAATTTTAAAAACACCTTCCCCCCACCACTCCTTTCTTCTCAGGCCCAACTTTTCTCCTGGGTTCTCTGCCCAGTCCTCTACAGTTTTGCAGGAGGATAGATGTGAAAAATAAGGTTGACTGTTTTGGGAGAATTTAAAAGGTTTAATAAAAAAGACAATAGGAGACAAACATAAAGCAAAGGGTTAAAACGGCCGGGTGCTTGGCATGCTGCCAAGAGCACGCGGGAGCTTCGGGAACACCCCTTTAAATACATTTTACAATACATAATTTGTTACATATTCATAGACCTTCATACATAGTCAACTGTTTCTGGGAACTGTTTAGCATGGCCACTCCTTGGGTCCGCCTTTTTAGAGCATGCGTGTTTCTTGGCTTGTGGTTTTAATCCTCTTTTAATCATCTTTTAATTTGGGTGGTGGTCCCGGCCTTTGGCAGCCGGTGAGTGTTGATAATTGTCGTGTCAGCTGCAGGGTCCCCATCACACGTTCACGGGCTGTTATCTCACCTAAGCGGGTAGTTTAAGCATACTATCTCTAAAAACTTATGCCTAACTTTTGCTATTAGCAGAGAGAAGAAAAAGAAGAATAAAAACTATATCCATATAGAAATGCTATTTTAACATTACACATACAGCATTTATCCCAATATTTGCGAAGAGCCAACAATATGTCATGCACTTATAACAATAGAGAAGGCAGGTTGCAGTCAGTTCATCACACATTTCTCACATCCCTTTCTCCTCAGTGGGAGGACTCCTCACACACTTCACCTGGTCCAGTGCGGTGTCTCCCTCATGGGAGACAGTATTACATTAATTTCTCCAGTGTGAGTCCTTCCCACAGGCTGCAGTTCCTCACAAACTGCTCCAGCATGTGTCCCTTCCAGGAAGTGCTTTCCTTCAGGTGCAGGCTTCTCTGGCCATGGCTCCCTGTGGAGTCACAAGTCCTGCCAGAAGCCTTGTCCAGCATAGGTGCTCCTCTCCTCAGGCCCACAGCTCCTGCCAAGACTGTCCTGTAGTGTGGGCGTCCCGTGGGATTGCAGACTCCTTGGGGCATTCATCTGTTCTGGGGTGGGGTCGTCCCTGGGCTGGGGGTGGATCTCTGCTCCCCACGGACCTCCCTGGGCTGGGGGTGGATCTCTGCTCCCCACGGACCACCCTGGGCTCTGGGTGGATCTCTGCTCCCCATGGACCTCCCTGGGCTCTGGGTGGATCTCTTCTCCCCAGGGACCTCCCTGGGCTGCAGGGGCACAGTTGCCTCACCATGGTCTGCACCAGGGGCTGC
Organism: Toxostoma redivivum; assembly: GCA_013397375.1. Taxonomy (NCBI): domain Eukaryota; kingdom Metazoa; phylum Chordata; class Aves; order Passeriformes; family Mimidae; genus Toxostoma; species Toxostoma redivivum. The sequence continues at coordinate 587,525 of VXBI01001252.1, forward strand.
GGGGGAATCTCTGCTCCAGAGCTGGCAGCACCTGCTTCTTCAATGAGCTTGGTGTCTGCAGGGCTCTTCCTCTCACACATGCTCACACTTCTTTCCAGCTGCAGTTGTGCCAGGTGGATGGAGCTTTGAACATCTTGATTTACTGCAGGGTGTCCCTGCCCATGGCAGATGAATTGGAACTAGGTGATCTTTTAAGCTCTCTTCCAACACAAACCATTAATTCTATGATTCTATGACTGAAAACTCCACTGTGTGCATGTATGTGTAGAAGTGCATAAAACTCCAATGAACCAATGAATGGACAAGCAAAAATGCTTGCTGCTTCCTTTTGTTTTTCTTTTTTTTTTCTCCCTAGGTGCAGAACTCAGGTGTTTGTAAACATAAATTAAATCCTGCGATCAATTATACTCAGGTTGATTATAGCAATCAAAAGGGTTCTTGAGGTCGACCCCTAGTGCCCTGTAGACTGTTGAATGTGTTTCAGTTTCACTTCGTCTCAGTACTGAGTCAGAGGGGTGTGGCTCTGCTTGGGCCTTGATGAAGATGAATTTTCAGAATGTAGTGGAATATAGGAATGAAATAATGTTGATAAATGAAGAAACAAGCCAAGAAGAGGAAAGTTTATTCTTGACCATCTTTTGAGTGTTTTTTAACCAAGTCCTGTGATCCCACTAGATCTCCAGCTTCTTCCTTGTACTCAGGTATATGGGTAGTCATATACCCTCTTTCCCTCCTCTCTTTCTTTTACCTGTTGGGAAGGAAGGATCAGGAAAACCTTATAAATATGAGTGCCTAGCAAAAGACTTTGAGAAGATGGGAACTATAAGTGTGATAGAAATGGTAGCAGTTTTTGACTGTGTGGCTGAAAGCAACTGAATGCCTGAAGGCCCCTTTGTTTAGACAAGGTTAGATGCTGCAAATACCGAAGAAGCAAGCAGACATCCTTTCCTGGGATGGCAGGAAGGGTCCGGGATAAGGTTTAGATATAAGAAAAGCAATAAAACATGGTAATATATTGATTTCTATGGGTTGCATGCAAATGTTAGAGAATTTGTATCTTGTATTAGATTGGTTTGTGGAAATTAGAATATTCAACATAGAAGAAGATTTATTGTATTGTAAACGGGAAAATTGTGCTCTTGCTCTCTCCGTCCTGCTCTGAGCTGCAGCTCCCAGCAGGGCCTCATATATACTCACACCCTATGCAATAAACTGCAAACCTCAAGACCAGAATATAGAGAGCGCCTGAGTTTGTCCCAATTCTCACATTTACCTAATTGTTTTCCTCATGAGACTAAAACACATTAAAAAGTTGCTGAGAAACTTCAGTGAGTGTTGGATGCAGTCACATCTAGGTATCAGAAAGTACCTACAGTATTCCATAATCAAAAATAGCTTCTAGCCATTTTTATATGAAATATAAATTATTGGTATAGGACTCTTGATTCCATATATGGTCTTGATTTCTTAGAAAAATTTGTATTCTAAGGCAATAATATAGTTTTTAATATGGATGTTGGAATAAGCTGATGCTTCTTTTCTTCTGCTGTAACTTGCCATTCTTCTTGCCTGTGAATTAGGAGTTTAAGACACTGAGTAGTCCAGTAAGTATATGTTAAAAAGATATACATAAACATAATTTGTTGCAATAAATATTACAGAAAACGTCTGCAAAACAACATAAATTGAAGTCAAGTTTGCTCTTTCCTTTTCTGACTCCTTGTAAAGGTAGACAAAGTAAGGGGAAAGGATGAACTCTGGAGGAAGGCTATCCTCACTCTGGTAAGTGTCATTTCCATGGACTCCTGTGTAGTCAGTGGGAAAAGAGAAGCCCTTCCAGATTTAATAAAGTATAGCTCTTTGAGTTTTTGTTCTGAATCTTTCCTGGAAGAGATGATCTCTCTCCATCTGCAACAGAGAAAATTCCTGGAGCTTATAGAGTAATCATAGAATCATTGCCCAGGAGTGACAGACAAGCACCAGTAGTTTCTTCCAGAGATGTAGGAAAGCTCTGGAGATCATATTTTTTGAATTGGATGGAGAAGCAGGCAAGTGATTTAACTGGTGTATAATATCAAGAGAAAGACCACTCTTGCCTGACAGCAATATGTGCTTGTCTGTATCCTTGCTCGTAGAGCATGGACTATAAGTGAAAACAGGCTTTTCTCTCCTACAGACTTCTCACAAGCACTGAGTAAAACATTAGGACATGTATGCGGTTTCCAGTCACTGCATTAATGAAAAGAAACTGAATTGCACTCTGAAAGATTACTGTCACAATGTTGCTTCAAAAGCAGTGGTGACATGCACTGAGCAGCTGTTCATTATCAGTTTTCCTGACTGCAGTGCTGATAAGTGATCTTTTTCTACCCACAATTATTTACATCCATCCCTTACTGGAGACACATCCCGTAGTCCTGACCATCCTTTGCCTTTCAGCTTTGCAAGGAACTTTTAATCCTGTGAACAGGTAGTAGAGTATCCTGGTCTGACAGTGCCCATGCACTCTGGAATGTTCATGCTGGGCACTGATAGCCTGTGCTGTTCAGCTGTTTTTAAGCTGATGTAAGCAAGAATGGAGTCAGCCCTCCAATACCTTGGAAGTTTTCTTTTTCCCTCAAGCCACTGTTTGTTATATTCCCCTCAAAAAATTATTTCTCTCTCATAAAAGTCATCTCCATGTAAAGCCCTTCCTGAGCAGTGGCTCAGGCAGACAGAAGTTTTTTTATGTGGGGAAGCTCCTTCCTTATGGAAGCACCACTGTGAAGAACAGAGATAGTTTAACGTGCTTCAGGAGAAAAACTTCCCAGCTTACTCAAATATGGTATGGCAGTAGTTTTTCCATTAGGGCAGGGAAAAAAATAGTAATCTCTTGTGGCTGGCATTAACACAAGTGACTTCTTTAAAATCAGTGGATTTGCAATTGAAGGACTCGCTCTGTCGTTGGCCTTTCTTTACCTTTAGACACACTCCTTTTTCTTGTTCAGGAAGCTGTAATTAAACAGCAATAATATTTTATTATTGAATTTAGCTGGATTTTAATAGGTGACCTAGAGATCAAAATTTCAGACTCTGTTACGTACTAAGAGAGTAATTTGAATCCCAGATGGGTTTTTTTATTTAGTACCTGGACTTAGATATTTTCTTTCATTTCACAAAGGTGATTTTGACATGTCTTTTGTGATTTAGAAGCTACCTTTTATTGCAGGGCAAATTTAGTATGCTTATTCACCACTTTGCCATGATAAACATTAGTCTTCTGAGGCAGGAATTTATCAGTATAAGCTTTATTTCCCTAACTTTCCATTAAGCAAGTGCTATAGGCTGGTCTTTCACAGGGTATGAAAATGTAGAATAGATATTAGTAAAATATGTCTTTGCTTATGTGTAATTACAATGGCTTTATATGAAACATGAAGCGTAATTTTCAGATGGGCACATTCTTTTTCTAGCACAAGATACTCAAACTGCAGGAAGCTCTTAGTTGCAATAATATTTGACACTCTTTTAGTGGACAAGTGAACAAATAAAGATGTATGGGCTGAAAATTGCATTTAAAAGTAAATAGCACACCTATAGCATAATAAGTAATCTCAGGTGTCTGAGTGTCAGTGGCAAAAGAAAATACTATTTGAAAGCTAAAAGTAGAATAATGGAATTATTCCATTTCTTCTGTTCTTCAACAGTGACTGGAAGAACCAGACAGCTAAACTTTTGAGGACTGAATTGGAATCCCATGTAAACTTTATGTTTGCAAAATTTAGCACAGTTGTGCTTTTTAACAAAATATTTTTCTATGTTTTTTATAGTTTTTATAGTTTTTTAATTTTTTATTATCTTTTTTATCTCTTCTTTTATATTACAATGAATACACTGCTTGTGAAGCAATGTATTTAAAAACATAATTTAAAAATAAGTCCTTTAAAACTCAAAGTTTTAGGAATAAAAGTCAGGCCTTGTGTGAAGTTTCTAGGTACTGTATTTATAAAAAGTAACTTAATTTCATCTTGGCAGGTTCTAACTAGACAATAGCTTTGCAGAGTTGATTTTACTGCTGAGCTGATGCAAAAGGAACAAAACCTAAAGTCAATTTCAGTGTCAGGTTTTATTTGTAACTAATAGGTCAGTCTGTTTTTCCTCTTGCATTATAAATTTGTGTTAAGAAAATAAACTTTTTTTAAGAAAGGCTTTGTTTTAATTTTCTGTGTGTTACATTACTGTTTGGAATGAACAGGAAGATTTTTGTTTTCCAAGTATTCTGGTAAGACTTAGGTAATATCTTTTAGTTGAGGCATCATGTTGCATCTTTTACAGTTTACATATCTGCAATTACAGGGACCAGATTTTTCACTTTCAGGCTTAATGTAGCCTAAACAACATCACAGTCCCACAGAAGTTAAGAAAGCTTTACCTACTAAATTGTTGTTTATTTTTCCTTGTTATAAATATTCTTGAATATTGTGGACATTTTGAATACTGTGAAACTTGTGGAGAGAGCAAGCCCATGTACCAGGATCTCTTTCCAGCTGGTTGATTCAGGAGATGTGGAGATATATTTGTGCAAACATGTCACCCCTCTTTTCTGTGTTTTGATTTCCCAGGAAATCACAGCTCTGACATATGTGCATTATTAGGAAAACAGGGCTATGGAGCACAGGGCAAACATCTATGCTATGTTATACAGATAGATCCAGGATGGATCATGAAAGTACAAAATTTACATATCCAAATGGAGATCTGGGAGAAAATAAAACAAAGCAATGCAAAAGATTTGAGCACCTTTTATAGCAGTGGAGCTTATATGGCCCAAGTGAATAGGATTTGGGATTGAAATTTATGGGAAGGAGCAAGATCTAAATTTTGGGGATTTTTTGTTCAACTGTGCTGTAGTCCTGTATTTCTGCTTTCCAGGAAGTAGTCATAGAGGTGTCTTTGATACAACACCAGGCAAGAAGCTGCACGCCTACCAGAGCTATTATCTGTATCTTTAACTACATATATATTGGTATACAGAAATATATAGTTTAAACACAACCTTGCAGTAAACAGAAGTTGTGTCTGAGCTGAGTAATATTTTTTATATTTTCAGACTCCTGAGAGTTGTTCAACTGTTCTATGGCAATGTAATTAAAAGCAGAGCATTGTTTAGGGCAAATGAGACTGTCCTCATGAATAACTTATATTCTACAAGAGCCGACTTTGTGTCAGCATATATAGAACAGTCAGAAAATAAAGCCATGGATACTTCATTTGCACGGCTTAAAACCAATGGGCATTCTTTCATTTTTCACATGAGCTCCTTAATCAGGAAAAATATAGTTGTCTATATGGTTAAAAAAGAGATACTTCAAAGAAGCAGAGCCCAAGGGAAAGAAGATGGCACCAAAAATGAAAGGATAAGGCACTTGTTGGTCTAGAAATAGAGTGGAATTGTTTTCTGCCTTTCACACAGGTGAGATAGAGGTCTGCATAAATATATTTCTAGAAAAGATATAAGCAAAGGTGTTTCTCTGAATGTCACATGATAGTTAATCTTTTTGTTAATTGGCATCCTTTATCTGACACCCCAATTCTAGTTCCAAGTACAGATTTTTTCACCTGTACTTCATGGATTTTGTTTACTGTGTTACCACACAAAAACAACAACAAAAAAACCCCAGTAGTAACATAACACCCCTCAAGTCAGAAAATACTGATATATGGACATCCTCCTCCACCCCCATGAATGCTCACTGTTTTCCTAATTTGTTTGGAATACAATTTTATTACGATGAAAGTAAAATTTATTGCCAGAATAATTTTTCAACCATTTCAATCTGCCTTAAATATAAAGGTAAAAGTCCTAGAGAATGATGGGAGATGGCAGAATGACTTTATGTCTTTCCTGGAAGGGGAGAGATATTGAAATACATAGCATTTCTTAAGAAATTTTAGTGAGATTATATAATTCTCTCTGGATTTTTTGATCTACATTTTAACACGAACTTTGGATCAACTTATAAGAGATTTTCATTCAGAGGTGCTCTCCTGCATGTTAGGTTGACTCCAGTGCATGAAAGGACATGATCTGGAGGGCCTTGTAGGTGCTATGCTTGTATCCAGTATGGGCAGCTTCCTCACAGAGCATAGTCATGTTCCTTCTTCCTGATTCACAAGGTTTTGTTATAAGAAAGACTTAATAATAGAGACCATAAAGTAATTCTGTTTTATTTTTGCAGCTTGAAGAGACACTATGCCTTTTTGTTGTAAAAACCCCTGAAAAACATGTGCTTTTAACTATGGGATGACATAATCCTGCTTTCCAATAAAGCCTTTATTTCCAGCAGCACCAGCAGGAAGAACAGAATCTCCTTTACTAGACTGTTAACTACAGATCAGGAAATGAGGGAGAAGGCCACATCCTAATTCCTGACCACCCACAGGTCAGGAGCTCTGTGCTAGTGAGCACACTGGTCAGTGCATTTTGGCACAGCTGCACCCTGGTCTCAGTGGGCTTCTTCCTTTCTCCATCCCCACCTTACCAGATAACTGATTGCAGGATAAAGAGCCCCATGGTTTGCCCTAAGGCTTACAGGCACTGCTGTGGGTTAGTTGTGTGCTTGCAGGGCCCAGGAGCAGATGGGAAGATGCAACAGGAGCAGGTCCCCTTTGCCTAAAGGACCAGAGCCAGGCAAAGCTTTATGTCATTTGGTCCTGCAGACACATCCCTGTTGAAAGGCTGATGCAGAAGATGGCTATAGACCACCTGAATTCCATCACCAGGATAATATTCCCCTTCTTCTCCCATGCTGAGAGTGAAGTAGGATCAGGACTGTGAAAAGCAGCTCTTTTCTGTCTGTGTAAAGGGAATTTTTCTGCATCTTTAGCAGATAGCTGGGATAGTTACAGGGTAAAAATGACAAATTACAAGCATAGTACAGGGAGACGAATCTTAACAAGAAATTGCAGAGATTACCTATAATTTTTACTGAGCAAAGAACATGCTATTTTATCACTTCCCAGTAAACTATCTCAGTTTCTTTTGAGAAGAGGGAGATTTAGATGAAGCGTTATTTGGGTGGAGATCCATTTAATAACATTTTAAGGCATACTATTTTTTACAACAAGCATAAGGCTTGTCAATTTTACTTGTCTACCATAGGAAAAATGACAGTCTGTTTGAACACTGTAAGACTACAGTTAAGGCAAGGAATTTTTCCCTCTGTCTGCATTTTCAAAGCAGGGCTGAGGTGAGGGAAGCAGATAACTAGAGGTGAGGTGACAATGTACCTACCATTTGAGCACTTGAAAAGTCATGTCTGAAATTAGAGTGTAAAATCTCACCCAAATGCTTCATCTACTCCACTCTCACCTCGCTCGGAGTGCTGTGTCCAGCTCTGGGGTTCCTAGCACGAGAAGGATGTGGACCTGCTGGAGCAAGCCAACAGGAGGGCCACAAAAATGATTGGAGGGCTGGAGCTCTTTAAGGACAGTTTGGGTTGTTTTCCATGGAGAAGACTTGGGATACCTTAGAGCAGCCTTCCATTACCTAAAGGGTAGCTGGAGAAGGACTTTTCACAAGGGCATGTAGTGATAGGACAAGGGTCAATGGCTTCAAGCTGAAAGAGGGTAGATTTAGACACAATATTAGGAAGAAATATGAGGGTGGTGAGGCACTGCAACAGGTTTCCCAGAGAAATTGTGGATAGTCCAACCTAGTCTAGGTTGGCTGGGGCTTTGAGCAGTCTGGCCTGGTGGAAGGTGTCCCTACAAATGACAAGAGGGTTGGAACTAGATGATCTTTAAGATGTCTTCCAACTGGAACCATTCTAGTCCTTGCTGTGTTGATAGACTTAACTCCCTCTTTGTTCCCTCATGCAGATCACCTTCACCCTGCTGTACTCTGAGTCAGTCAGTCCAAGGAGAAGTGGTCCCAGTTCAGGGCTGTGGACCCCTCTGAGATGAGCCCTTTCTGGACTGAAAAGTGGATGGAGCACATTTCCTCATCCCTGGTGTCTGCACCTGCACTCCTCACCCTGCTGATGAATTTGTGTACACGGGTGTCCTGGTTCTGGCCGGGACAGGGTTAATTTTTTGCAGTAGCCAGGAGGTGTCATGGCTCAGACCTAGAGGTTTTTCCAAATCACCTCACTTCACGGCCGGGCCAGGGGAAGCGAGTCACTTCCGAGGAGAAGGGCATTCTCCCGGTCGGGGTGCCTGCGGGTGGGTGGTTGGGTCTTGGGCTCCCTGGTGAGCATTTTGCATGTGAATCAGTCTCTCTTTTGTACACTTTTATTTTTAACACTATTGCTGTTACTGTTTGTTTTCTAATCTCATTGCCGTTTCCAGTAAATTGTTCTTATCTCAGCCTGTGATCTTTACCTTTTGTGCCTCCAATTCTTCTCTCTGTTCTGCGGCGGGGCGGGGTGGAGGGGAGACTGAACAGCGAGGGGTTTTAGTCACAGCACTAAAGTGGAGAATACCTTCCTAAACCACAACAATGGGTCAGGTTATGGATAGCGGTGAAATCTGGGGCCCCCATTTTTTGCCATTTGTCTCCCCTGTACTGAGAACAGCAATGGGTGAAGCCAGGAACCCTCCTGCATAGATGTGGGCTGTTCTCAGTTGGTTTTTTTTGAGATTTCTCTGCAGTAACAGAAGTAGCAAGTAGTTTATTGAATCCTTCACCATTTTTCCAGACTTTAAGAGCTGAAAACCCTTTACAGACAGCATTAACTTCATTTAAATAAAGCTTCATTTAAATATCATATTCTATGACATAATTAAATCAGTTACCATATCTCTGTCACTTTTAGTTTATGTTAGGAGAAAGTCTATACTGCTAACTGCAGTGGCTTATTATTTGCTTGTCAGAAGTATGATTTTTAAGTTACTTAGGAAACAATTATTTAAAGAGGCTGTATAAACATTCTTCAATTAGAATTAGGAAATACACATTGAAAAATTTAGGCTCCACCTTAAAAGATGTAATGGCTATTACATTTTAAGCTAAATGCCCTGTGTGGTCATCTGACACTATTTGTGAGAAGGGGTAACAGAAATTTGAAGCAGGCCACCAATTTTTTCCTGCAGGAAATTTTAATTAATTTGATTTATGGAGTAATCTTAGCAACAAGTGGCAAGGCTGTAGGCAGTTGCTTCCTTGGATCTCAGTAGAATGGAGGTGAGAAGGAAAAACACAGTGGCCCATCACCTGTGTGTGAAATCTCAGAGAAAAGCACTATATCAGGTCTGGACTTCTAAGATTCCCACCAAGGAGTTTGTCTTAAAATATGGATTTCCTTTCCTTCCTAGACCATTTTACACTGGTTCATTAATGTGGTGGGATTTCCTTAAGGATATATCAACAGGAACATCACAGATTGTCAGCTTTTTCCTATGTGTATCTGTTGTTGCATTATTTTGGTCAGTCTGAAAAGTACAAGATACCTACACTGGTGTCCATCACCAGGAGAATTCCTGGTTGCAGCTCCTTCATCTTTGGGTACATCACAACACGGTGCAAGTACTCTACTCAGTGTGTTGAAACCACAAGATGGGTCAGCAGAGCCTTAAGACAGGGAGGTGTTGAGTCAAGGCTTCCAGACATATGATTTAATATATCTTTCATCAGCAAGCACAAGTTTAAACACACCTGCTGTAAAAAAAAATCACTGACAAGGGCGTTAATGCCAACTTGTTACGCTTCTTGCTCTACCTCAAGCACAGCAGGCATTAAGATTTTTTGGTTTCCGTCTCTTGTGCCAGTGGATGTGAATTGCAGCACTGTAATTTAAAATAGCAAACACATACTATGCAGCCTAAAATAATGAGAAATTTAGAACAACTGTATGGGCAGATGGTTTTATAGTTCCAGTATTCAAAAGAAGATACAATGCTATTCAGTCTTGAATTATAAAATGGCAGAGATCCTTTGAACTCATCCAACTATTGGGCAGTCCTCATTACAAACAATGAGGTCCATATCTTTGGCAAAGTACTAATATCTTTTTTCAGAACAGCTGAAATTAAATGAACACAGAGATCTTATGAATTTTGAAGAGAACTATTTTCATGAAACCATGCAGCAAAAATTGATGCTAAGAGGGTGAATAGATCTCTTATTTGTGACAATTGAAAATACATGTGACTGCATCATTTAGAGGTGTTAGATTAATTTTTCTTTAGAGAGACCTTTGTTGAATAGAATAATTGTAGAATGATGTGTAATATCTGATTAGTTCCAAGAGAATTAACTTTTTCATTATAATTTCTAAAGAGTGACCAGCAGCAGTGTTTCTCCTGTCCTTAACAGGATACCAGGAACTGAGAAGCAATAAGCAGTTAGAAATCAGAAACCATCCCGTGAATTTCCAATAAGCCTTAGCCTTTCAGTTATGCAGAGGACAATTACTGCATTTTTGCAACCACAATGAAGTTTACTAAAGTGATAACACTAAAGAACTTGTATCCTTTCCTGCTTTATTCTGCCAGATCTGAGCTCCTGATTTGCAATATCATAGTCATCAGGCTTTGGAGGAAGACTGAGGGGATTCCTTTCCCAGGACAGATTCCTTGCTTACGTAATTGATTAATTGTCAGAATTTAATTCCTGTTGTGTTCCTATGATAACACTGAGGTAGTGACAAAAGAGTGATCTATGTGTTCTGGCGCTGAATCCTGACTGGGAAGACATGGGTTTCTTTCTCAGTTTTGCTCCAGATTTCTATTGTTGCCTTGTGCAAGTCACTAAGTCAGTCTGTGCTTTACTTTGTCTAATAAAGCTGAATGCTAAGGAATCCCCAGATCACACCTCTTGTCCAGAAAAATACCCAGCAATTTTGGATCCCTGAAAAGCTGTGGCCAAAGAGTGGAGGTGAAGGGATTCTCCAGATTAATTCAATTTAACTGGAAAACAGGAAAAGGCAAATGATGAAAAAGAAGGTAAGCAGATGTATTTCTTTACATGACAGGCAGAAATATCTTGACAATCCTAGTATATTTTGTTTTATTTTCTCTGGTTACATATAACCCAGCTTTTCTCAAATGACTCCATGTTGCTTTTTATTCAGCCTTTACAATTTGCTCAGCTTTTCTAGGCATTGATCTAATGAAACCTTTGAGAACAAATCAGCAAGAAGAAGAAAGCTTTGACCTATTCCTATTTACAGTACCATCTGTTCATTCCTGCTAGTGTATATCTCAAGCCCAACATGCTTTTTTTTTTTCCTTTTTACCTTGAAAACTAAATTTGAAAGTCTTCATTGTCAGAAAATACAGGTTTATTGTCAATATGCCCAACAACCAAGGAATATAGATTCTCTCCCCAGTAGCAGTTTACTCTCCTGCACAAATCACATCTCACTGCTATCCTGGGCTCTTGGAGAGGTGGGTCATTGCATCTTCATGAGGGGCACCGTAGTGACGAATGGTTGAATTCCTTCCACAGTTCTTTTTACATTAAGAAATGTAGAAACATATTTTCTTAAATTCATTTTCCTCCCAGGATTTCAGTTCCATTGGATGTATTCTTACTGTCTTATGGCACAGTCCACAAGGAACTAGGTTCTCTGGGAGTTTTCCTATTGTTTTCATTATTTACATTGTTTTGCTTCACATTATTGACTCCTACACACTGCAGCTCTGACCCTCCGGCTGAAAACTTCTAAAATGTGAAAATTCTGTCAGGAACACCTAATTTTCAATGAGAGTGAAGATTTCTGAGACCAGAAATATTACTGTGGCTTGAGTCAAAGGAAAACAACAATCTATATGTCCCTGCTTATTCTGCACATTTTATGCCTCCCAGAAAATACATGAACGCACATTTACGTTTTTATTTAGCCATTTTTTTAATTTAATCTCTTCATCCTTCAGTAAATTAAACACAGAAGCTTATTCCTCGTGGTTTTTTTCCTCTCCCGTTTCTCCTCAATAGCTGTAGCAAGCTAAACATTGGCATCTGTTGCTCCAGCAAATATTTTGTGGTTTCCCTAGTATCTGCAGGTGGCTGTGCTTGGCTGCATCTCCCAGTCCTACTGCTTCTATGTTTCTCTGACATAAGGATATAGAAGTAATAGCATACAGAAGGAGTATGGTCTGGAGAAAAAAATACCTTTTGGGGAGTTTATACCTTGCAGATATAACAGCCTGGATATTTTACTTTATGTGAAAATTTTTGAGATTTCTTCTCTTTTCCTATTCTATACGGAGAGAAAAATTAGATATTTTTGTATTTATTTTGTTTATTTATTTATTTGGAGTGAAGGCACTAGCAGTGATAGTATGGGGGCACTCTTACAGAATGGAAATCCTAATAATCTATTGTAGTCCAGGAAAAAGACCTTTTCCTACCCACATCTGATACAACTTCATGACTGTTCAGCTGCAGCAGAGCAGAGATCTCTTGTATCTCTGAATTTGACACCAAAAACTCAACTTCCTCCATGTCCCATGCGAGACACTTGGGGGTCTTTCCCAATGTCTTTCTACAGCAATTATGCATTTTTTTTTAACTTGAGATTTATGCTTTATTTTCTCCCCTAGTCAGGTCTCTGATTTTGGTTTCTGCCTCTGATAATGGCTGAGCATGCACCTTTGGACAGTTTCTTGATACATTTCTGTGTCTGCTGCCCAACTGCCTTTAAAAGAAAATATCTCCAGTTTCCCTGAAGTGCTTTACAATTACAGTAATAATTTGCATTTTGATGTAAACTTGTAAATAAATGGAAGAATGCAGAGTACAACTATAAATATGCCAACAGGTTCTTAGCTGAATTTAATTCCATTTTAAATAAGTAGGTATTTATTGCTTCTTGTGACTTTGTTTTCTATAGTGGAGTAAAGATAATACTACAATCTATATAAGATAGATGGATAGATGCACATTTTTGTGTTTGGGAATATGTTAAAATTTTTATGTCTTCTTGCGGTGTTTTTTCAGCAGTTTGTTTTTGCTGGTTTTTAAATAAAAACCCCAAAACAAAACCAACCAAATGAAAAACCACGAGGGGCTATTTCAGAATGGGAAAAATAAATACTCCCAGTCATTTGTGTTTATTTCCCAGATGGCATACTATGAAGTTGTTACTACATTAGGTCTTTCTGCAGTTTATAACTATAAGTACTACATTTTGGTTGATTTTACTCACTATGTTTGCCACACAGCTTACAGATATTTGTGTCATTTACTTGTAGTTACAAATCTACATGTGATTTTAAGGGATAATTTTTAAGGCAGGGTTGAACAAAAAGTAAACCATAACAAATTACAATGTACCCATATATGATGTATTTCTCTGTTCATTGGGTTTTGTTGCCTTTAGAGGCTTTGTGTTGCACTTTGTACTAAAAGCAGAGAGAAAGTTAAGGCAGTTTCTGACTGCTGTGTGATCAAACACATTGTAAACTTTTACCCGATTAACCATTAATTCTTTCTTTTTACAATTCCATTTCCTGAGAGAGAAAGTATTTTTGTCTCAGGAGTCTTTGCATCATCTGTGGTATCTCACTTAATGAGGATGGCAAGATCCTAAGTTAATATTGAAAAACACCTTCCGTTTGAGACTGCAACATTGCAGCCAGCAGGAGTTTTGCTTCTGGAGAAAAGCAGGCATGGAGGTGGCAGTAGACAAACAGTGCTTCACTGATCCTCTGACTGTGCCTTCTGGGCAAAGCAAGAGTCTCCTAAACTCACTGAGATGATGGGACACAAACATGCTTTCCCTGGCTTCACTGCATCAAGGATGTCAGCCTATCGGCAGTGTAGGACAGCTCAGGTGTTGTGTGTCCCACGTGTGCATGTTTGTGAAGGTGATTAAGCTGGCAGGTGTCTGAAGGCACCCAGAGATCTGGTGCACAGTAACATGCCACAAAGCGTGTTGCTTTTATACTGCAATCTTCCCCAAGAAAGACAGTGAACTCAGAACAAGATGCTGAAGCTGCTTATTGTGCAATTTGGTGTCATCTCCTTCCCACAGTGCCAGTAAGCTGCCCTGTGAGCTGCAGGGTGACCAGAAAAGTTTAATGCCTGTTGCCACCCAGAAGCATTGCACAAAGACAGTTCTGGTAATGCAATGAGTTGCCTCCTCAGGCAGACCCAGGTGGGTGTCTGCAGACAAGGTTGTCCATGTGGTTGGCCAGTTTTGACACATGGTTACGTGCTGTGTTTTTAACATGCTGCTGCTGTTTGGTTGGTCCCAGAGGTATAATGAACTACCACATTCAGTTCAATGGTTTAAATTATAATTCCATAGAAATTCCATAGTTAAATATGTTAAACTTTTAATCTTCTTTTGATACTCTGAAAGCCTCATATCCTTTTCATGCTGTGGTTCTTTTTGCTGATTCCTCTCCTTTCAGCATTCTCTTTTGGCCTCTCAAATGCTTAGGGCAGTACAAAGTGAGTAATAAATACATCAAGGCTCTTTGGTATTGTAAAGATGTGAAACTCTTACCATGTTCTCATGGGGGTATCATATCCCATCATTCATAAAAAATCCTGTGGTTAGACCACATACTTAAGAGTTTACCTCATTCACATTAAAAGTCAAAGTCACCTCCAGTGATTTTAATGGAGGCAGCTTTAAAACTTAAAAAAAATGCTGTATCATTTCAAAATTTGAGAGTATCTGGTTCTGATTATAAAAGATTAAAAGCATTTAAAATTTGAGCTATAAAATATTAATTGTGCTTACTCCTTAAGTCAAATGCACTTTATATCTGTTTCTATGGTGATCATAATATAATGTACAGGGAATGTTAACAGGCTGAAGCAGACTGGATCCTGTGGTGATCTGAACAACTCCTGGAAGGACTGAGGGTCCTTAGCTCCTGGCAACAATAGAGTGAAATATATCAAAGGAAAAGCATTGCATTTTACAGGGTAAGGTCTTGCAACTTTTGCCGATTAGGAGTGGAATCTATTGTACAGTACTGCATGGTCCTGTTAAAAGCAGCCAGAAGTGACTGTGAAGTCACTGCTGCAAGTGACAGCACCAAAAGTAAAAATCCCAGCCTGGGGGGCACAACAGGGTCTTGGTTCCTACTGGAATTTGCACACATAATGCTTGTCAGCATAAATGCTTACCTATGTCACACCTAAATAGCTACTCAAAGCACTAAAAGCACCACTAATCCCCACAAATGCATTCCAGTGCTGGTGGCATACAGTGAAAATAAGCAGGACAGGACTTATAGCTAAAGTGTCACTCAGCAAGCCAGGGAGAAGTGGATTTTACTTCTGTTTTCAAACAACTGGTAAGTGAAGTGAAGCTACTTCATTAATTCATTCTCTACCCCACTCTCTCCCTTCTTATCTTCCTTTTTCTAGGACTTACTCCCAATTAGTTTTTTACCATGGCTAGAATTTGTTTTCAAGGAAATATGAACTATTCTTTTAATAAATATTAAATAAATTTAAAAAAGAATAGGAAACCTCATTTCCTATGTGAGCAGATCCAGGAAATTTGGGACGACATACACAGAAACTCACCCCAAATATTTTTATATGTGTCTTATATACATACCTGTTAGGTGCTCATTTCTTCTTCCTCAGAAAACAAAAAAATGAGATAGGATAGCAAATGTTCAGATGACCTTGGCTCAGGAGTATTTCTACTTTAGTTCTCTGTTAAATTCTTTAGTATTTAGTATTATTTAGTATTTAGGGATTCTTTAATACGTTAATTATAACTGTATATATACTATTGAAATTTAATTAATATATATAGTAATTTCGAAAAATTATATCAATATATGTGTCTTTAAGACATAAATGGACCAATGGTCCAATTAAATAAAAACTGAAACTTGATTTTTTTAAGAAAATACTGCACAAAAATAATTCATCTGAGATTTTGATCCCTCTGTGTCTGGAGGTTCATTATTCCATTCCACTCTTCCATTCCCTGCAAGAGATGCCCTGGACTCCAGGCCTACCCTCCAAACTAATGTGAACATGACTCAGCTTTTTTAGGTTAAATATGAGGATATTTAAAGAGCTTTGTGGAAGGGACAGTGTAGCCAGAGGTGAAATTTTATAAAATTGTATTTCTCTCTTGTGCTTCTGCCATAGAGTAGAAGTAGTAGGAAGTGGTTCTGTTATTCTTGAGGACAGGTTCAATTTCATTCACCAAAACAACTTAATTGAAGCACTGCAAATATTAAGAAAGCATGATGCCTATTAAGATGAAATAGACTCATCTTTTATCTGCTGTTTTAAATTTTGGTATAAAAATACAGGTGTAAAGAAGAGTGAAGGTTGGGAAAGATGTTTTTTCTTAAACAGATATTTGCCATCTTAGTGAAAAGCAGGACAGGTATTATAAGCATTTCAGCAAAGTGTTTATCACAGGCACTGAAACAAAAGCCTGCTAAATTCTAAATTACAAACCTGGTCAGGAATTGACAATTGGACCGTGCCTTTTTAAATCTCTTTCAAGTGCTACAATATGTCTTTGTGACCACTAGTGTCAGAGAAAAACATGACATAGGCATCTCTGTAAGGTCCTTGCCTACGAAAAACAAACACATTAAATCCATTTAAATGTGATAACGTTTTTGTCTGCCTGGGAGCTCTGGCACCCACTCGTACAGAACTAAACCAGCAGTGGTTTTGTAATTGCCTTGAGCTATGGCTTCCTTATGGAAAGATCCAGAAGAGAAGAGCTGTGCCTCCACGTGCTGTGGAAAGCCAGGGCTCAGGTGGTGCTGGCGGTGACTGAGCAATGGCATTATCCTGCCCAGTGACAGGTGAAGGGGTCGGCGGCATACCAATGAGCTCGGTTTCTGTGAGCCTCCAAACTCCACATGTAATTAAAGAGACTTTTCATATTTAATAGTATTTATCTTGTGTGTCAGATAACACTTGTTAAAACTCATCAGCTTTTCATTATCAAGATCATTAATGCTATTGGTGATACTGTGACTTGAATAGCTCTTCACTTGTTTGTCACAGCTGTGAATTGACTTTCTGATGACTAATTCAGTTGTAAATTTGCCTTTTCAAGAACAAAACCAGAAGAATCAGGCCTATTGCTTACCTCAAATTCTTTTATTAATATTTCCTTTTTATGTAAGGCAATGTTAAGCCAGTGATTTTATGGGGAAGCTCTCTTTGGAAGGTCATATTTTCAAAGAGGTAGCATACTGCCCAATGGAGCAGCTTTTTTGTGCATCCAAATTTTGCTGATCTTCCTATCTGTTCCCCCTGCTGTAATAGGACACCTGGCAAAAAGGACCAGATCTTGATTTCTCCTGCATGTGCACACTTTGGCCTGCTAACCTTTGCATTACTACCCCTATGTGTGATGGAAAGGACAGAATTGTGCTGGGCTGGCAGGCAGGAAACTTGTCTGCTCTGTGCCTCCACTTTTACTGGCAGACTGAGCAATGGAGTTACTGAGACTGCTGCTATTTCAAAACAGAATGGCAGGTTAAAAATTTTTTTTTCTCCTTTTTTTTCTCTCTCTTTTTTTTTTAATCTTTAGATACACAAGCCCTCAATATCAATTTGATCTTGTACAAGGCTTTAGATGGATAGGTAATCTTAGATTTTTGGGCCAGAAGTAGACAAGTAAGTAGAGTAAGTCACTGAGTTTCATGTCTTATGGTTGCTTAGGTATTTCTTCCCTGTCTTTAGCCAGAGTCAGATCTTTGATTAATGCACAACTCCCAGAAGACATCAAGGAATGGCAATCAGCATGTTTTCCTTCTATGGTTTTGGGGTGGGTTTTTTACATTATTTACCACTTTAATATTTCTTTTGATTTTGGGATTTTATTTTTTTGTTGTTGTATATGTGTGTATCTGAGTGTAAATGTTGTTCCACAGTTTCTGGACTTGAGAGACCA
Source organism: Toxostoma redivivum (assembly GCA_013397375.1). Lineage (NCBI taxonomy): Eukaryota > Metazoa > Chordata > Aves > Passeriformes > Mimidae > Toxostoma > Toxostoma redivivum. The sequence continues at coordinate 605,356 of VXBI01001252.1, forward strand.
CCTCTGCACTGAGAAACTCATTTAGTCACTATAATTACATGTGCCAAGTGAAGTGCAATGTTCCTGTCACCTGCCAGTGTGGGCAGATATGACTCAAGGAAATACTTTGATTTGCAGGTTTACTCCATCAGAGTGCTTATACTGCTTATAATTTCTTAGATTGTAAATTATTTGTGATAGGCCTATGTAGGCTTTGCTTAACAAAAAAACCCAAAAAAACAAAAAACCAAAAAAAAAAAGCTTAACAGGAAATTCAGAACCCCCTTTCTTGATGCAAGATGTTGAGAGTGTGTTTGTAGGGTGGGAGGAGAGGGCAAGAGGATTGCCACCTGAGGCAAGACATGAAGAATAAAGCATTTTAGGAGCCTCTGGTTGGTACAAATAAGCCAAAGCATTGTAGATGCAAAGAGTATATGCTCAAATATGGCTGTACTAGATGACAGTTTAATGACAGTACTGAGTCAGCTTTAACTTTTGTCTTGTCAGCAAGCACAAGGTTATACACTGGAAGAAGACTACTTTTGAGGAAGAGGTCAATTCTGAAAAGGAAGAACATCACCAAAGTACATTGTAGTCAGAAGGTGATTGATTGAGGCAAAATAATTCAGCTGAGATGTGCAGCCCATTTCCTTGGCATGACTGTGAACTGGAACTGAAACTTCCCGTAGGCATCCTTGCTCGGGGTGAGACCCAAGCCAAGAAAGATCATCCAGGCTTGCAGTTGAATCCAGCATGGCTCAGCACAGTAGTTCTGGCCCAATAGTTCAGGACCAGACTTAAATTTATGGACCTTGGTGCTGCTCTGCTGGAGCATGGGGGGAGGCAGGAGGTAGTGGTGAGCTTTGACTACTGCAGTGTTTGCTGTGGTTGTGTTGGTGCTCCCATCACTTTCATCTTGCACAGGGTGCCTAGGTAGGGAGGGGGCAGAGGGAAGCTTTCCTGTAGCACATGGAGAGCAAGTCAGTTTGGTGGAAAGCCCTGGGGTTTGTTAGTTAGTTTGCTCACTGAAAGGGCGGAATGTTTGGTTTATGCAGCTGTAATCTCAGTAGTACAGAAGAAATTTCTTTCTCTCTTTGTCGCCAACACATAGTCTAATTTATTCACAAAGACCCTCTTCAATTAGAGGACTTTGCATTCAAAGCCAGACAAGCATCATTTGGCCATTAATTGCATTGGATGAGGAGGTAAAATATTATCTCATAGTGTTGCTGAATTATTTATTTTGGTTTTTTTTAATCCAATCTCCATGGAGAACTCTGGAATACTTCATATATTCCCTACTTGGCATGTTTCATGATGAAGTGGAATATTAAGGAAGTGAAATAGGCACAAAGATCTGCATGCAGGTGCGGTTATGTTGTATATAGGGAAATGGAACTACAGGAATGCCCCGAGGATATAAAAGCTTGAGAGCAGGCTCTCAGTGAAAGTCAGATTGATTTGACTGACATCTCCTGTGTGAAAACAGAGTGTTTGGTGTTGGAAGATGGAGGTGCACTGGTGGATTTTCGGTCAAAAGGCACCTTGAGTGGAAAGGTTACCTACTTTATTTGATCACGTTAAAAGAATACAGAAGTTACTAATCACAGAGGTAATGGGCCCACAGAAAATGAACAAACTGTGTGAAAACCATGGCCTTTGATGTGGGAGCAGATTGCAAGATTTTATATTGCAAAAATTTTTGCAAGATCTTATCTCGTAAGACTAAAATATTGAAGAAGTAAATAGCTCATAATTAGAAAAGTGAAAAATTACTTCTTAAAAAATAACATTCGTTTTAGTCAAGATGAAATAAACTACCTCTAACAATGATAAATCAGCCTATTACAGCCTTGATTCTAGTAGTGTCAGTGGCTTTTTTCCAAGACACATCCGTGACAAATATGGAACAACCTGGACAGAATGTGGCAAATGAAGAGAAAAAGCTACAACACCATAGGAAAAATTATCTATTACTAACATTTGCCCTCATGAGTGGAAATTAAAAAAAAAAAGAGCTGGAATTGCCATGCACACAGTTGACATACTAACAGAGTCCCATGTGATGCCACTGCTAAGGGTTTAGAATAAGATACATAACTGAATATGTCAGCACATGAATTTCGATAAAATACTACATGTAAGTATCTTAATCTGGAGACAAGTCATAGAATCATAGAATGATTTAGGTTTCAAAAGACCTTTAGGATCATTGAGTCCAGCTATTAACTCAGCACTGCCAAGTCCACCTTTAAACTGTGTTCCTAAGTGATACATCTACACATTTTTTATATACCTTTGGGGATGGTAACTGCACTACTTCCCTGGACAACCTCAATGTTCCAATGCTTGATAACTCTTTCCCTGAATAAGCTGTTCCTAATATCCAGTCTCAACCTACCCTGGCACAACTTAAATCCATTTCTTCTCATTCTGTCACTTGTTACCTGGGAGAAGAGAGTGACCCCCCACCTCGCTACGACCTCCTTTCAAGTGATTGTAGGGAACAATAAGGTCACTCCTGATCCTCCTTTTCTCCAGGCTAAACATCTCTAGCTCCTCCAAGGGACTCCTCACAAGATTTGTGTTCCAGACCCTTCACCAGCTTTGTTGCCCTTCTCTGGTCATACTCCAGTACCAAAATGTCTTTCTTGTAGTGAGAGGCTTGAAACTGAACACAGGATTTGAGGTGCAGCCTCACCAGTGCTGAGTACAGAGCAACAATCTGCCCTGCTCCTGCTGGCCGTGCTATGTCTGACACAAGCCAGGACACCATTGGCCTTCTTGGCCCCCTAGGCACAGCTGGCTCATGTTCAGCTTGCTGTTGACCAGGTTCTTTTCCTCTGGACAGTTTTCCAGCCACTCTTCCCCCAGCCTATGTGAGGCTGTTGTGACCCAAGGGCAGGACCTGACACTTGGCCTTGTTGAGCCTCATCCCACTGGCCGTGGCCCATGGATCCGGCCTGTCCAGATCCCTCCACAGAGCCTTCCTGCCCTACAGCAGATCAACATTTCTGCTCAGCTTGCTGCTGTCTGCAAAGTGACTGAGGCAGCACTCAATTCCCTCATCCATGTCACTGATAAAGATGGGGACATCTTTAGGGGACACCACTTGTGACCGCTGCCCACGGGATGTAACCCCACTGACCACTGCTCTCTGGGCCCGGCCATCCAGCCAGCATTTTACCCAGAGCTGGGTAAAACCCCAGCCAGGCCATGGGCAGCCAGATTCTTCAGGAGAATGCTGTCAAAGGGAAATGGTGTCAAAGGCTTTATTAAAGTGCATAAACCACATTCACAGCCTTTCCCTCACCCACTAAGTCACCTTGTCATAGAAGATCGAATTAGTCCTGACCCTTCAGCTCTGATGCAGGCCTGATCCTTGGTGTTACTAAAACGTGTGAAGTAATAGTTATGATATTTTAGCAAGAGCAGTAGTTGCAGGGTTCTTTGTTAATATACTGATGGAAATTGAGAAGTCTAATGATGAGGCAACATAAAAATATGGCAGGTTGTAAAAAATAAATTAACAATATTGAAATGGTGCTTTTGTTGCAAACTCCTCATTTCTTAAACAGTGTGAAAAAAAATATGATGATGGGGAGAATTTGCTCCATATTATAGTCTTAACTAATAAAATGCCACAATAATGCTGGGAAATGGAAGATTTTAGCTCCCATTTTATGAGTCATCTGAGTTTTCAAAGTAATGAATGTATATTAGCATCTACATTGCTTAGGGCTGGATGGAAGTTTAGATAAGTGACATTCATATCTTGTGGTTTAATGCTGATGATTCTCAACTGTACACTCTTAGTACCATTTGTAAGAAGATGTAAAGAAAGGTCTTTTTGTCCATATGCCCATTCAGGTTAAGGAAAAAATTTTCCCTCTTGACTTATCTTGGGCAAGGTAGGTCTCTAGTTTCTTCCCGTGCTTCAGAATTCTTGTTTGCACCTTGTTATCCAAGATGCCAAAGTCTCTTCTTATAAGTCTGCAATGACTGCCTCATTCTCCTCTGTTTTCTACTCTGCATGCGGATTTACCTTTCTGTGAGCAGAATAAGAAAATCAGCAGGAAGAAAGGTAAAAGAAGAAAGGGTGTTTTTATTGGGATAGCTCAATTACCCAGTGCTGGAGGGAAAGCAAACCACACTTTATCTTGCTGAAGAATGAAAAGTCCTAAATTCTTTGGTTTCTTTAGGATAGTTTCACTTGCCCATTTGAGAGAAAGGAAACTCCTCTTTGACTGCCTCCAAGGGTTCCCTGGGGTTTATATGTCCTCCTTGCTCTTCTTTCTTTGAGTGGTGGAGCCTCAGGGCTTGTGGAAAAAAGCCCTGCAATATCCCATGTCTTGGCCCAACACCTGTGTGCCTAGGACTCCCAGCCTCAGTGCTCAGAACTCAGGGACTGCCCCTTGTCCCTCTGCAAAAAGGCATCATCTGTGTGAGTGGCAGAGTCTTGCTGCTTCCCTCGAGTTTTTGAGTTAGGGTTTCCATTTTTTATTTATAACCCAAGTCTTGCTCAACTGGTCCCTTTCCTTTTTCCTGCTGGGAACATACTGGTAATGTTGACTGTGCAAAGAGAAATGCACTAGCTCATTTCTTCCATAAGTTGCTAGAGGACATTACAGTCTTCCCCTTTCCATCATTTTGCATTTGCAGCATGAATAGAATGGCACCTCGCGTTGCACATATGTGCAGATGGTCATAATCTATTCTGCATCAGATCATTTTGCTCATCATTTTTAATGTCAATTTTGCTCTCCTCACTTCAAAACCTCCCAGTTTCCTAGATATATGTCTCTCTTCTTCATTTTTTTCTCCCTTGTTTTTAAGGGACTATCAATATGTACAAACTGACATAAGTGCACAGTAAACCAAGTCCTTCTGAAATAACTTCTTGCATGATCAGCCTTCCAGAGAATAATTCACAGAATAATTGTGCTTTTTCCAAAGCTATACACTCAAATCCTGAAGGAAGTTCTTTGGCTGGATTTCCAGCAATTTGTTTCTGGTTTAATGACAGGGAAACCTAGTAGTGTCTCTGTCAGATGACAGGCATTACTTATCCTTATATAGAGCTTATACAACAATGTAGAATATGAGTTTCTCTCTGTCAAAAGGATCATCCCGATTATTTCTGATTTTTTCTACTCCTGGCCTGAATGTATCAATTTCTATCTCTCCGCTATTATTTAATTTTGTCATTAAACATGTAATAACCTTCATAAATTTGGAAGTGTTTATCTCTCATAAAAATAGCAGTTTTGGAAATGTTATGACTCAGTGAAAACAGTAATATTTTGTTATACTATCACAATTGCATTCTTAGATGACCATAAATTCACTTTGAATTAGCATAATTATTCTATAAGCGAGATAAATTCATTATATAATAAATGTGAAAAAGGTTTAAATTTGGCATAAAGCAGGAAATAGATCCTGGAGTAGAAATGAAAAATTCTTGGTGGTGTGTTAAACAGTAGGAAATAGAGAAATGACTAAAAAAAAAAAATCCAGAATTAATACAATGAATGGCCATTGGATGAAATCTTAACACTGTGTGAAGGATTAATGGAAACCATTCTAGCATATCAAGAACATATTAAACACACTACTTTCCCATAAGGATTATTTGGATTTGTTTGATAAAAGCGTTTGATTGAGGAGTATTTTCTTGTAAGCAGCAAAGGGTGGGCAGACTGCGGCACACAGGGTCCCTTTAGAAACCATCATGCTTTTCCTACTTGGGGCACATTCCCATGTAGTTCATGCTGCCCTGCTGGGCTCTCTCTGTGAAGCTCTTTGGTACCATCCCTGAGGGAATGTGAGTGGAGACATTGCAAAGGAGGGCATGTATTTCTAATAACCAGGAAAGTGCACTGGTTTCAGGGTGCATCACTGCATCTACATTTACTTTCACTACACTGCCACAAATCAGTGTTTTGCTCTAACTTCTGCAAATGTGAGAAGCTGGGGCTAAATTTAGTCTAAATTTTCTGATATAAAATCTATCATTTTCCTCATGACTCTCAGCATTGTCAGCAATACCTTTATCGAGCAAGGTGGCACTTAGCAGCTGCACATAGGCTGAGGTCTCCTGCAATAAATGTTGTTGTCTGACATCTGCCTGAGGCAGAAAGACAACTGAGGTGGATGGTAGGAGAGGGAGGACCAGAACAGGGTGAGGAAAGCATAAAGGTGAATATTTGGGTATGAGGAAATTAAAAGACCAGGTGCCTTGTTTTTTGCCCCACTAACTCAGCTCTCCAAGTATGGGCCTTTCAGAGCATTGTTCTGTGAGTGATACGGGTGCTTGGCCAGCCACTCAGACATTACTGCCATGTGGAAGCCACATGAAACAGGCTCTACTGCCACCCCTGCTCTGGACATCTGCCCTGAGAGGCAAAGCCCAACCCTCCTGGCATGGGAGGCACATCTCCTCCTAGGGCCATTTCCTCACTGGTTTGCTAACGAAGATAACTAGCAAAGACATCCATTGTAAGGAACAAATTTGTTGTTGTTTTTTCCTTTTTTTTTTTTTCTTAAATAGCAAGAAATAAATTAAGATCCTCTGTTTTCAGACCAGTTGCTGTTGTTCATTTGCATTGTATCACTTTGAAACTGAGAGCAGCTGCACTGCTTATTGTAAGCACATCTGGAAACAGGAGCTCTGCGCTTTGCCCAGGCAATCATGAAAATAAAACTCAAAGTTTGAAGTTTTCTGGTTTATGTTTATTTTTATTTTGTATTATTTTGCTGCTGATTTAAGTCAAATGACTTAACAGCTTTGATATGGGTGCACATGGTGTGCAAACTGGTTGCCACAGACACTGGATTTAGGCGTCAGCTGGCACTTTCTGAAACAGACAACTTTATGATAGATCTAAATACTCTTTTTATTTTAGATGTTGTGAATGCAGAAAAATAAGTGAATACTTTACAAAATAGTTTGAGTAAAATAGGGGATATATTTATATAAACATACTTTTCATAATAAAATGTGAATAAAATTATAGCTAGGTTACTTTTGAAGGAATTTTTGGATTCTACTCTTATCTTGACAAATAACAATTTGAAAACATATATTTTCTTCATGTTTTGTTTTATATCGGAGAATGTTACTGAAAAATTGGTAAATCTTCATGTTTAAAAATTGTGTCTGAAGTTTTAGCAAATCCCATTTTAGATTTTGTGGAAAAAACCCCAGTTCTAGAAGAGGTGACTTAATGCTCCTGACACTTGACTTGCTGCCTTCAGAAATTATGCAGATTTACAACAGGGGGAAGCCACAGTTAATCCCTAATGTCTGCTCAGCCCGCTCTTTTTTGGAGCTCCTTGCCTCTCCTGCTGGATGGCTCAGGTGTTGCTTCGCTCGCTGAGCTTGTATCCTGTTGTAGTGAGGTGATGGGGAACGAGTGCCAGCTCACCTTGTTACGTGGCACAAGAAGCAGAAGGGGAAGCAGAAAGCTGGAGTTGGGAATTGCCACCATTGTCCCAGTCTGAACAGTCCTCATTTGTTGGTCAGAGCACTCAATCCCGGGGAGCTGGCACAGCTATGATCTGCCTCAGGCAGCTCTAACCCAGAAGAAAAATGGTATCTGGAGGATTTTGTTCTTGAAATGTTAGTGGTAGATGATGGGGATATATTAATTGCTATCATAATGAGGACAGAACAGCTAGATGAAACGTAAGGAAGGAAAATGTGACAGTGTCTGGGGAGGAGGAATGTCCATGGCAGAAAGTAAGGTATGCTTGTACCCACTTATACTGGATGCCTCTTAGCATCCAGGAGGTCACTTCAGTAGGGATCAGGCTGCAGCTGAAGGGACTGTGTGCCCTCCATATCTGCCCCTGGGCTGCTTCTCCAGGTCTCCCTGCAGTCTGAGCCCTGATTGCCCCTCCCCTTGTGGGTTTGCACTTAGCAGGCATGATTTAGTGTGGGTACAGAGCTGAGTCAGATTTAATTTGCGAGTTTACTGCCAAACCTGAACCAATTTTTAAGCCAGCTGTACAGCACTGATTTAACAAGAAATGGAAACCATTCAAGGCTCTGTGAATTTGGCATAAATTAACAATTTTGGCTGAGCATTATTATGGGGTTTGGACTAATTCAAACCTAAGGCTCACAGTGAAATTCAAGAGGCTTGGATCCATGCCAAGGGAAAGGTTTGCATAGATCTCTGCAAATTGGAAGTGTCAAGGTTTCAACAGCTCTGCATGATAAGTAAGAGGAGATTTCCCTCTGAAGTCTGTATCTCTCCTGGAATTCACAATGAATGTGTCATGGTAACATACCACACCTGATAACATATCTTCGTTAAACAGCTTTATTTGAATGGGTTGTTAATGACATAAACAATAGCAATTAGAAGTATTGATATTATATTGACAGGCTGTGAAAGTGTTCGGTGATTCATTCTTCTAAATTAGCTTTTTTCCTGCTATGCACTGTGAATACTGCTATTGCTGAGAGGAAAACAAAAATAACTTAAGGGGAAAAAAGGAAAATTATCTTGGGGGAACTCTATCTGGGGCAAATATTTGTATAAGGATTTGAGCTGGGTATTGTACTCCTTGCAAATATGTTATGGCTAAAACTGGTCTTCTTTTCTGCATATATTTGTGCATTCATTTCTGTGCAAGTATTTGATAGTTCTAATCAGTTACTAAATGAGTTGGGTAGTTGTTAGGTGCAATGGTTATTTGCAGTTTCTCACTCTGAATATTTATGATGTGCAAAAGTTTCTATCATATGGAATTGGATCTGGCTTTTAATACGGTAACTGAAACAGAGTAAATAGAGGGGGAAAAACCAACAAAACCAAACAAAATTATGACAAGTGCAAAACAAATATTGTTCATACACTAATAGTCACGGGTACAGACAGTAGCAGGTATTTGTGTATATATCAGCCACTTAGCAAACATTCAAGTCATCTGAGAATTATTTTTAGATTTTTTTTGCTGAAAATGGTATCATAGGTAGCATGAGTCACTTCTAAAAAACTGTTTACTGTTTAAATTATGAAGATATGAAGAAAAATATAAAATCTGTATTTTCCACGTGGTGCTTGCATTGAAGAATTGCAGCTTTGTTTTTTCCCACCAATACAGAGGTCATCACTTCCTAAAAAAATGAGATTTCAGAGCTATAGACGCTCACTTTTTTAAATTAGTATTTCCACTTCATCTGCAAAGACCTTCTGTAACTACTATTGTGTACTACTGGAAAAAATACTAGTGCATGGAAGAGAGGATATAGGAAGGAGAAGAATTTACATTTAGAGAGATTAATGGAGTACAACTCAGCACCATTTTATTGTTCTGCGATCCCAGATTTTAATACTTGATCTGTGCAACACTCACAAATGGCTAGTTGGTTTATCTTAAATCAGAGTAATTTGTGATACTGTTTTAATATTTATTGCAGTCACATAACATTATTACCACATTCTATCCTATTTTCTTATTATTTTTAGTGTGCTTACCTGCAAAGTTGCAGTGTAGCTACTGAGCTCCCAGTAAACTGTAAGGCACTGAGGCTTGACACCAGAAAATGCCACATCCTCTGATTCTGACCTGGACCTCACACCTGCACTTAGCTTTTGTTACACTTCACAGGCATTAATAATCATAACTTAAATAGCTTAAAACTGAGTAATGAGCTCACCTGAACATCTTTCTAAGAATATTTATCAATCATTAGAGAAATAGTCAAGAAAGTGAAGAATTAGCATCCCAGAAGCCATGTAATGTACCCTGTAAGACTAGATATTAGGAAGATTAAGCTGTTCTTTCACTACAGCAATATATATCTATAATGAGATGCAGTTGCTTCTTGCAAATGTGCCACAGATTAATTAGTTTCAGAATACTGCAGTTTGTTCACAGTACCTTAAAGGCTCTTGAAAAATATTATGCATGATAAGGATGCAAAATGAGTATACAGGAAGGACACTGTGGAAAGCAAATAAACATGGCTTTTCACATTGCTGTATTCTGGGGAGACAATCTCTTTTTAACGAGTCTTCACTCAAAATCCTGATAGGACGTTTCAGATGTGACCTTCATTTGTTACTTTTGAATTCGAATAAGCTAAGGAGAATCAACTCGGTGGGATACCGATTTCTAAAAAAAAAAAAAAAGTTAATATTGTTTTCTTTTCTCCTTCTCCTGCTTTATGTATAACTTTTTAAGTGGTTTCAATGCTTTAAACCAGATATGCTGGGTCAGAATCATTCAACTATTGCTCAGCTTCAGTTAAAGAGAACATGTGCTGTGTGTGCCTGCATAAGTAAGCTCTTTGCTGTGCCAACACTCTCTTTTCTGTTTGAGTATTTTCCTTTTTCAATCCATCTCCCTCAGGAAAACAGAAGTGCATTGGACTGGATATGAAACACAGGAAAAAAAAAAAAAAAACCCAAACCATGCATGATGAATTATGTAAAGGGGAGATATGGTGGTGTAATATAAAGAATTTATTAGCATGAGCATGAGATCCCCTCATTACTCAAGAGAAGCAAAAGCCAAAGCTAAATTATGTAGGTCATCCCTACAAGAACCAAATAAACCTTATGTAGAGATTGTCATTTGTTATGTGTTACACAAAAATTGTTTAAATTTATTATTGCAACTTTCTGCTTTTACGTGTATATAAAGGTTGATATTTCATTTGTAATAAGGTTTATCTCTAGATTCACATAATCAATGATGCAGACCCAAATAAATCATATGCCATGATGTGAGAGAAACAGAACATTGGAACTCAAAGCCAAAGGAGACAGAAGAGCTCACCAGGAGTGAGGTGGTAAGACAATGCCTAGCAGAATAACTTGATTTTTGGCTTAGTGGATATATATCTCTTAGAAATTTGTAACAGATCCAGAACTGAAGGATTCTACCCTGGGAGACATGTATTCCTTCTCTGAATATTAACAAAGTGTTTAATTGTCAGGAGGTTTTTTTTCTGGTTTTTTTTTTTTTTTTTGTGTGTGTGGTTTTTTTTGTTTTGTTTTGTTTGCTTTGGTTTGGTTTTTTTTTATGCAGCTGTTTTACTGTTTTAACATACTCAGTGCTTTTGTCCTGGAATGATGAACAAGATGAGTGCAGGTAGTATCAAAGGTGCAAAGTGAAATTATCTTCTGTCTGTCATTCTTATGCATGCTTATATTAGTGTTCAAACCCAAATTTTTGTAGGCAATCCTAAGTAACTACAAACTCATTTTCCTTTTCCCTCAGATGTGATATTTATTGGCCTAAAAATTACTCCTATCATTTTGTTCCTTTTGTTGTGCAATTGTGACAGCACCTTTGGGCTACAATAATCTCACTAATAGCTGACAGCAATGCGTACAGTGTACATGCGGACCTGAAGTGAATGCATGACTTATATCAGAAGTGATGATATCAAACCCTGGTAAAATCACTGCAGATAATTGCATACTTTATCTCATGAAGATTTCTCAGTACCTCACTGGGATGGATTAAAATGTGGATTATTTGCTCCACCCTTGCCAAGGAATTGTCACAAAAGAGATGTCAGTGGCTGTGGTGCCCCAGTGGCTGCTCCAGAATTTATGCAGAGGGATACCTCCTTAATTGTATTTGCACAAAAGCCATGGCTAGGGAAACAAACTGGGAGGAAATTCAGTGTCCTCCTTCACTGAGGACAAATGCATATTTAATAACACCTGAAAATGGATTGCCCTGTGAGGAGAGGCTGAGGGATGAGGTCTGACATGTCTTCAGGGACAGTTTTTTTTTCAGGTCTAACAACAGTCTCCCAATACCTATGGGGATATGACTGAGAAGAGGGAACTAGGCAAACAAGAAACACTGACTGAACCAAGCAAAAAAGGTTCAAACAGGGTATTAGGAAAAGCCTTTTCCTCATTGGATCAGTAGGGCAACTCCCCCATCCAGTCTGAATTATCTCAGGATAACTAATTACTGGCACAGGTAGCTCAGAGGGGTTGTGGAGCCTCTATCATTGGAATATTCAAAAGTCTTTTGGGGATGGATGTGGGAAATTGCTCTGGGAAACCCTTCTTTATGAAAAGGTTGAACCAGATGACCTCCAGATGTTCCTTCCAATCTCAAGTATTGTGTGATTCTCCAATCCTATGAACCTATCTAGGGATGTAATTTTAGGGGAAAAAGTGCAATATTAGAGAGGCATTTATTCTTTGTGTTCTAGATCCTCTAACATAGCCAGATCCTTGAAAATGTCATTTTTTCATATTTGTTCCCAAGTAACTACATTGTAGTAACTACTAGTATTGGTGTTTTCCATCCCTTATAACGTGCATGATGAAACCACAGTCCTGTTAGCTCTTGCTTTATAATCACAAATAATGTGTTGCTAACTGCACTCTTGTTGGATGACCTTAATAAGAATTCAGAGCTTTTCTGCCAGTTACTCTATTTACTTTCAGGTCTAGACTCAGTCAGTTCTTTGAATATTGGAGCTAGGGCCATGACACACTCTGATCTAAGGTGTCTTGAAGCTTGAAACACAGAATTGCTGAAGGATCCACTCCTGAGTTTCCATTAGTTGGATAGTCAAACTTGCTTAACCAAAAAACCTATTGCATGTGCATGCTTATATGCAGGCACATACACCAGCTGTAATTAATAATAATTTTAGCAATCTACTTTTATGTCTGATTGTAGAATACACTAGATCCTAGCAGCAGATCTTCCAACTGATTTTAGTTATCAAATCCAAAATCGTGACTAAAACTCATTAAATTGGCTTTGAAATTTCTCAGCTATTTGCTCTTCAGTGTTATTTCCTATTGACATTTCTGTGTTTCAGTGAATGTTCTTGTTACAATTTGAGAACTCAATAAAATATAATGCCCCATAAGAATACAGATTATATGATGGCAACATTTATTCCATGAACCCAAGGGGATAATTTGACTTTCATCTCTTTCTCTGTCAAAATATAGAGCTACCAATAAAAGGTATGTAAAGGAGATCAGAGCAAACTGAGGAGCTGAAAGTTTACAATTTATTAACTTGAGTATGAAAGTACAGAAAATAACTGATTTAAGTAAGTTGGGGAAGAAGTCTTAACCTATTGCATTAAAACATGGTTGGCTCTATTCTAATGAGTTTTCAACCAAATGAGGCATGAAACATACTGCCAGAATATATAGTCAGTAAAATACTCAAATTACTGGATAATGTCATTATATGTTTTATCTTATTGGGGAGCTGGTACAGAATGCATTACATTTACACAATCTGCAAAACCAGAAGAAAGGCCTTTTTAAAAAATGAATGTGCCATTCAGATAAGTTGCTAATAAAAAGAAATCAAAACCTATTGAAATCCATTAGAAAAAATATGCACACACAGAATTCTCAAGAACATGAAAAGAATCGTATAGTAAAGAAGTCAGTTCAATGCCCTATTTACAGTCCTTGTTTAATGAGACCTATGGAAAAAGGCATACAAAAAGAGCAGGTGTTGAATTACACTGAAAAATTTTGCCAAAATTGTTCAAATAATTAAGAATTGTAATATAAGTAATTTAACATTACCACTCTGCTTCAAAAGTTAATCTTGATTATTTTTAGAATGCTATGTTTTGTAAATATTTAAAGAGGGAAGACTGCTTTCATTAATAAGGAATTGTGTTAGGTTGCAAGCGGTATTTTTGCATGACTAAAGGAACTGGTGATTAAAAATTTTTAATAAAGGAAAAGATCATCTTGAATTTTTTGTTCAGCCTTATTCCTGCTTCTGTCCCTAATGAAACTTTTGCAATTGTAAGACAATTGCATGCCTTTGAAATTAATGGAACTTCTATTACATCTCAAGAGACTGGAATTTGCTCCAATCTCCTCAGATACAAGAGTAGACTGTCTGCTCAAGTATTCCCTCTTTGACTACTCCTGAATTCCATTTTTCAATGGTTTCATTACAAACTACACCCAGAAGCTTCCTAGAATTGACTACAAGTCAGTGCATCGCATCAATTACTGCAGTGTGATGAATTAAATCTTCATTTATCCAAAAAGCCAATGGGCAGCTCTGAATCTTTCCTGAATGGCTGAACACTGCTTTAAGCACAGGCAGAGCTCTGCCTGTGTTGTCTGGGCTGGTTCACTTGCATCCTTTTTGTGTCATTCCTTGTTAAAACAGTTGTGTTTCCTCTCAACACGCTGTTTAACAGAGGACTGTCCATCCACTTCCTCAACCTCCCTTTATTTTCCCAATGATACATTGACATTGACAGACTCCAAGTTTGTTTTTGACATGTCCCAGGTTTCCTTCTAAGGTACCTTTACAAATAGGGTGCTGTTGAACTCTGTGGCCAGCTATAACATTCATTAAAAATTAATTTCCTACTTGTCTGGTATTTTTCCGATTTATGTGCTTTTGAAGGCATTTTGATGCCTTCTTGTGCATGGGTAGATTTCCAGGCTTCACATCAGTATTTTAAATTGGAAGTAGGATTGAGAGCCTGTAGTCTGGCCTTACCAATCAGTAATGTTTTTCCCTTCTGAGGTAAAAAAATATCCTGTAGTTTTCAAAGTATGTAATCTGATTTCTGTTGCATGGGTTTGCCTTGAAGGAGCATTTCATCTAGAGAGATGTTGATGCACAAGAGCTGGGCAAGGAATGGGACATTTCTTCAGAGAATGAGGAAGTTGTTGTCTTCTGGGTCATGAGGACAGAGGAGGTTTATTCAGATTAAGTTGTCAAGGGCTTGGCAAAATGTCCACTCAAGGAAAGAGGAAAGGAGAAAACACATTCTCATTAAACTTTGTGGACCTTTTAAATTAAATTTCATCAGAGCTTTAACCCTATATTTTTTGGCCACATCTCCCAAATCAGCTACTCTGTTACTGGGAAGAGTAGTGTCTTTATTTAAAATCTAATGTGCAGTCAAGACAGGCAGTGCCAGTGTTGTGGCTGCCTGCCCTGTGTATGTGCTTGTTTTAACTGTGCAGCTGGTGCCAATGCTAAAGAGAAATGCACCCTCACTTGACACCATTTAAAAAATTATCAAGTCTGCATTTCTTTTGACCACACAATGTGTACCTTAACATAAAACCCTGATGTTGGTAATAATTTTTATTGGCACACTATTTTACTTTAAAATGGTCCAGAGTCAATTGCACCACAGGCTGACAAATGCTTTTTAAAATCTTTGACATTTGTGGCATGTGGTTTTTGCTATTGGACAGTCTCTCCTGTATTTTTGAACCAAAAATGTGATTCACACATCATGTGTTGGGTCTAAATCCAGTCTGCTCTTCTCTTAGGTTTGCCTCAATTACTTTGTTCTATTCATGAATGAACTGCAAAACTGTCACTGAAAAAAGAGTAATACCTCACCAAACACAGGCATCCCTGAATGCATGTTTCTTTGTTTTTCTTCTGTCTTGTCTCAGACAGCAAATGTAGTGAAAGGACAGGGGGGAATGCTTTAAACTGAAAGGCAATAGGTTTAGATTGGTTATTAGGAAAAAATTCTTCCCTGTGAGACAATGGAACAGGTTACTCTGTTGTGGCCAAGGTCAGGCTGAATGGTTCAACCTGATCTAGTGAAAATGCAAGGCAGGGGTGTTGGAACCAATGATCTCTAAGGATTCTTCCAACCCAAACAATTTTATGATTCCATGAATATTTCTGGTCTGCTCTAGCGCCAGAGTTTCTCTTTTCTCTGATCTTCTGGAGATGATATAGATGTCCGTTCAATACACAGAGGATCTAAGTGGCTCAGGGGAAAATTGAAAATGTTATCAACTTCTCAGATAACTTAGTACCAGGAGAGAACTTGTAGGGTCAGTGCTCTCTGAGCATGATGATTTCCATAGTTTTGGTCTCAGAGCTTCTACAAAAGACACAACTGCATATGTGTCGAAGAATATTGTCAGTGGCATGACTCATTGAACCTCCAGTTCTGATGATACCAACATATCTGACTGCTGATATTTAGCACTGCAGATTCATATTTTTAATTTATTTTGTTTAAATTACAGCTAAAAATAACTGACTGTTTTCTAGTGTGAATGAAGTCTCTCTGCTTTGGAAGTCCTCAAGAAGCGTCTTGTCACAGCATCTCAACTCCTTGGGCATGCACAATTTTAATTTGTGAAAGTGTTGCTGTTCACTGAACCTGAGGAGTCCTGAAGTTTGATTTATCTGGTTTTTCCACCCTCTGTTACTGCAAACATTGTTTCTGAGAAAACTATTTTCATAATTTATTTTATTTTTTTGGTAAAACTTCTTCACTCTGAGCCTCCTCAGAGCCTTCTTCAGCTTTTGTCATTATTACTGGGACAAAGTTTACTGATTTTACATGCAATATGCAAGGGCAGTGATCTTGTGCTGCTCCTTTTATTGAAGTCTTATGATGCTTATCTCTCAACCCTGGATTCTTCCTGTGCAAATGCAGAGTCTTTCAGACAGACTTCTCTTTGCTGGAGAAGTGACGTGGCAACAAATTCTAGGCTCAGCAGACTGTTAACATGTGGAGGAAATAGCCCAAAATATTGGCAGTGCTGGGCAACTGGGGCTAAATCTCTTGTTCTGCAACTTCTTTCATCTGTGTTCCTCCCCATAGGGACAGAAAAAAAGGTAGCCCTGCTGTTGACCAGAACAAGTTTTTCTCAGGTACAAGTGTTCAGAGAGAAGAAAGGAGGTATGTCCTCATTTAACCAATTGCTGGGGAATCTGACTCAGTGGGTTAAAGAGCACTATCAAACATGAAGCTTCCTTAGCTCTCTGTGTTACAGCAGGACTTTCTCTTCCACTACCCAAAAATCCTAAGGAAACCAGTCCAGATAGGCTCTTCTACAGCTTTTTCTTCCCCCAGAAAGTGCTCCACAGCAATTTAGGAGGGACTTCATCCATTTGTTATTTGAATCCTGACAACTATTAAAATGTGAAATGCAAAATGAAAACTCTTACTGTACTTTGTCCATCCACTAAAAAAATATTTCCAGTTGTGGGAAGATTATTTTTTTTTTTAAATTAGCTCCTCCAGCAGAATTCCTTATTTTTTTCCATGCTGGTGTCTTAGATGGTAGATAAGATTGGTGCACTTCTCTTGCAAAAATATTCAAGATTAGTTAAACTGGTGTTGGTACAGGTTAATAGATTTCAAACACAAAGTAGCAAATATAAAGAGCCTTCAGGCTTTTTCTGCATGAGAGTTTATAATAACACCTCTTGTTCACAATAGCTTATTTTAAAAGATAACTTTTTTCCTAGTCAGCAAAATGTGAATTACACTAGGTAATAACAATAATTGTAAAAAATGCTTCTTCATTTGGCACTGTTTAGCACATTCTAATGAATTGTGGTAATAAAAGCATCTTTCTTGTGCTTTATAGTATATGAAACTAATGCCTTGAAGGCACAATACGAAGGGATACAAAAGCTGGTTGCAAGCAGTATCTTCTGTAAACACTTTTAAGGTAATTACATAGAAGGCCATAAGGAATACTAATCAAAAAGATAGATACTATGTTTTTATTCTTAGGTCAAACTAAGACATGTTTAGGTTCTAAATAACTATAAGCATTTTAAAGGAAATATTTGTTACTGGTGGAGGGTTGAACTTCTAATGGTACCAATCTCTCCTTCTCTAAAGAAGATTTGCCTCTGAAGTCAAATGCTGTAGTTAAAAGTTAATGGGAAATCAGAGAAGATGACAGAAACACAGGTTGTAATATTTTTTTACTCCTGTGCTGTATATTGTAGTGGAAAAAGGTAATTGGTGGGTAGGAATCAGCATTTGTCTCTGCAGGATGAAAGGACAGTAAAAGCATAATGGGAGAGGAGAAGTAAATAGATGGGGGCAGGATCTCACTCTATTTCTGTGCTATTATTTTAACAGTAAATGCTGTTACATGGGCTACTGAAATACATCTATAGTCAAAAATGTGAGAATACAGAACTTGTTTGCTTATAAAGTTCTGTGTATTGCATAGTTAAAAATTACTGCAAGTATTCCGAGTGTCTCAAAGTTATTTCTAGTGATTTTTTTAAAGATACTTACAGTCCCAGAGTATGCTCAATGGATATGAATTTTCATAATACATCATCAATAGGATATTGCTCCATGAACAAAATAGAGTAATGTTATTCCCTCCAAAATGAGAAAACAGAAATATGGAAATTGCCTGAGGGGACCAGACTGTCAGTCCAGTAATTTGTCTAGCTGTTGTCAGTGACAGTTGATTAAGTGCCCAATCCTCCTTCCACCACCAACACTGAAACAAAACCTCAAAGAAAAGCTTGACACTGCATACCTTTTTTATAACTGCCATTACACAGAAATTGCCTTAAAATACATATAATATTAGTGTTATATTCATGCCACTGTCCAGAACTCCTACAGAGGAGTTAAGAGATGATCTTTTAGAGGATGATTAGATTCAGTGGTGAAACAGAAACAAGACACTGAGCAGCAGTGGATGCTGGAGGTACCTCCCAGCTGTGGAGTAGGATGTGTGGCCTACAGGAGAGGTAAAAGCAAGGAATGTGGGGCAATCAGCCCACATTACTCTCAAATTACTCCTGTATTATGATTGATTTTGGGAAGCTGTTCTGAGGAATAATGCTCACACAATAACCACTCATTTAACTCTGGGCTTCAAACTCATGAAGACCTACAAAAAGGCAGGTTACTTTGAATTAGGATGTGAAATTTGCACTACAGGTATATTATTCATCTTCAGAGAAATCGCCCTCAACTCTGAAGTATATCGCTATATATTAATAAACAGCAAAGAAGTAGAACTAATTGAGCATCACACCTGAGTTTGAACATTTAATCTTTTCCTTCACTCAAGGTCATTTCCATTACTGGAACTTTAGTTTAATGAGAACTTGACTGTCCCACCAAAAATTCTATATTTTGTAATCAAATAATCAGCAAGCTCAGTGGTGATTTGATACATTTGGCAAGGAATATTGATGTGGATTTCTTACTGCAACAACATGCATGTGTATAAAGTTCAGCAACATGAGTTCTTTGTCTCTGAACATTGTACAATCAATATTCTATTACTGCAGTGTGAGCTCTGCTGCATTGTAGCTAAATTAGTGTATAAGACTCAAGAATGCACTGACGGAAAGAATTCTAATTTCTGGATATAAAAAATGTGTGTAAGCTGTTTGTTTTAGCTGTAACAGCTCTGTTCCAGTATCTGTTGCTTCAGGTACTATTTATGCAATTTAATTGAACAGGAATTTTGAAAGTTTTAATTTATTTAATTTTCTCTAATTATGATTTCAAAGACACATCATACATGTTTTGATGGTTTTGCTCACATTCTTTCTGTTTTGCTTTGTATGATGAAGATGTCTGTGGCATCGGGACATCCATTGTGCCAGCTTTGCTACAGACTAAAACTCTGCTATAATAAAAAAATCAAACAAACCCAAACCAAGAGGTTTAAAGACAAGAAGGATAAGGTGCTCCCCAAGAAAAAGGAAAGGATGCAAAGCTCAAAGAATGGGGATTATTTAGGCAGCAGGTACTGCTGTATATTGCCACCATAGACAAGCCAGGGTGGCTTTTTTTAAATCCAACCTCGGCAGCTGCCTGCAGGAGCAGAGTGCTGAAGGCAGCAACTTCTGTCCTTCTTTCTTTCCTTGCCTTACAAGACTCCAGCTGCTGTCATTGCTGGCACTTCTGGGATGGTGAGAGAGAGGTTCCTGCAGATTGCCCTGCTCCATCACTCCCTTCACTTCCTCTTGCTTCCATCAGGGGCCATGGCAACCCAGACCCCCACCGGATATGTGCGAGGGGCACCCACTCAAAAAGGTGGCAAGGGAGGTAGATGAGCAAGTATTAGTGGGAGCAGGAGGGAAGCTTCTGTGGGAGAAGGAAAATGGTAAGTCATTTAGACATGACTGGATTTCAGTGTCTGGGAATGTTCCTCCTGGGGAAGGAAGAGAAAGGTCTGTTGAAGTGAATTGGGAAGTGGGAAAGGCAGAGAGCGAGAAAGAAAAGTCTTCCCTTGCATCCCCTGGGACTTGCCACAATTATCATGACCTGTTTTGTTCAGAGTCTCTAAAATCTCTTATCTACACAACTCATTCTGTCCAACTCATTCTGCCATATTGTTGAACTGAATTTTCAATTTCTTTTGTCACTTTCTTTGGAGGATGGGAGTCAAATTTGGACATGCAGCCTTCACATTCTGATTTTACTTGACACCTCATCTGTGCAGGTGTTTCATTGCTGTCTTTAAATGGATGCAGGGATGCAGGTTGCTCTACTTAAGTCTCTCCTCCCTCCTAAATCCTGAGAAAAAATGCAAGGAAATTTGTGGGGTTTTTTTTTTGTTTTTTTTTTTTAAAAAGGAAATCAAGATATGTGTGCCTGTCCCTCAGGTTCAAAGTGTCAAAACACTACATCTTGTTCAGTGTAGTGGTTCAGTACTTGAGTGGAGTTCCCTTCTAAAACCAGACCTCAAAGGGAGAGGTGAAGAAGGATCATTTCACTGCTGTTTAGAGGACAACTCCTGCATCACTGCTGCTCTCTGAATACCAGAGTACTGATATTGGTGAAGGCAGTCCTGCCACTGCAATTTTAGGCTGTGCTGGAAGGTTTCACTGATGGCAGAATCCATAAGTTTTAAGGCTGAGTACCTTGAAAGGCTACAGAGTCCAATCACATGCCCAAAGGCAGGATCACTTGCAGCTGTACAGTCCCCAACAGGAGCTTGTCTAACTAATGTGTAAAGCCTCCAATGGGAAGATGAGGTGGTCTTCCCTTACGCTTGTACTTGTGCTTTTCTGTACTACCACATCTTAAAAGAAGCATTCATCTATGCTGACAGTGGGTGGTCATGCTTCTAGGTCATATTTGCCTTTAGTTTTTACATGCTGCTTGCCTTTCTTTGCAACTTCATGACATGGCTGATGCAAGTTCAGAGGGTAATTCTCAATGCCAAATCTTTTTCTCCATGTTGACTGCTATAGTGGTTATTGTACAAGCTGTATTTATGTAGTGGATTATTCCTACTTAAGCACAGACCTTTATTTATTTGTCCTGACTACAAAGCATCCTTTTTCTTCATGACCATTTTTTATATTAGTTAGGAGGCTTTAGATTAGAATTCTAATCCTGTCCCCTGTTGTTTGCAACCCTTACTGCAGCATGCCCAGTATGTATTCCTTGATCCAAACCATTGGTGCAAGCAATAAGTTGAGCAAACATAAGACCCAGGGCAGACTCCTAGGCAATTCAGCAGACACACCTCTGTGGTGTGGTAGTGCCCCTCCTAATCTGCACATGCTTGTGAAAGTCACGTGAGGCAGTGCCCAAACCTGTACTGAAATCAAAGTATTTTAAAGGTCGTGCTTGTCCCCTTCTGTGAGATCCATTACTCCATTACAGGGGAAGATGAAATTTCCTTGCCTGGGTTTGTTCTTGATTGCTACCTGTTTCATTGTCATTTTCTGGAGGCTTAAACACTGTTTATTTTCTTCAGTTTTTATCCTAAGAAAGAAGAACGCCAGTATTACATTTGCATTATTTCCTGGAATATCTCTCCATCCTTCATGAGCTCTCAGTGACAATTGCCAATGGTTCTGAGGTTGTCCAGGTACTTGTTTATTACGCAAGAGTGAAACTCATTAGGCCAAACTAATGTGAAAACAGCCAATTTATAAAAGTATTTGCTAGTCTGGTCTTCCCCTGCTGCATCTGACTTCTTATTCCTTTCTCACAAATTGCCTCACTTATTCCTTTCATTATTATACTAACTGCCTGACGTGGGAGTGGCATTTTTTCTTTCCTGGCAGCATTGGACTATAAGTGCCTAAGAGCTGCAGAGCAGGAAACCTTTCCTTGGTTTTCCATTTCAATATGCATGTTTTCTCTTGCTTGTGTTATATTAATTTTCAGCCACGGTCATTGCATTCTCTTCCTTTTGTCTGTGTAAGCTCTTTCAAACTCCATGTTATCAGTTCTGCCTAATTTATAGTTTCCATGTGATTAGATTCTTTAGATCACTGAAGGACTGATCATTTTTCCATCTATGCTTTTTTGGTTTATTATATTTTTGGCACTAAGATAGTTTTCTTTTCCTTAAGGAGTTCTAGATTTATTGCATCTTAGCTATCAGTTTTCAGAATTTCTTAAAATTTTCCCTGTTCAAGTTTGTTGTCCTTAATTAGGTAGACAGTTGTGCTTATCTAATTGTCACCCAAATTGCATTCCAAATGCAAGGTAACATCTACTGCTCCTTTTTCCTGTGTATATCTATATAAGGTGTAGTTAAAATAATTGGATTGTTTCAGTTGGACAGCACCTTTAAAGCTCATCTAGTCCAGCCTCTCCTGCAATCATCAGGGACACTTTCAACTAGATCAGGTTCCTCAGAGTTTCATCCAACCTGGTCTTGTATCATGAAATATTTTGAAAATTCTGAGATTTTTTTTCAGGTAACACATAATTACTAATAGTTAAAAATCCAGGAGAAGTATTAAAAGATTTTTTTAGCACTTGTTTAATATCATCTTTCCAAATAAGTTGATTTCCTGTGCTCATGCTGCAGATAGTGCCTTTCTACCATGCCATCATTTATTTATTTTTATCAATTCACTCATTTCACAGAATTACTGGGTGAGAGAAAAATACCTACTTGCAATCTAATCAAGCAAACAAATATAATTATAGCTATCTGGTATTTTCTTACTTGCAGATGTCTTATCTGTCTTTGCCTTGATTGTT
This sequence comes from Toxostoma redivivum, assembly GCA_013397375.1. Lineage (NCBI taxonomy): Eukaryota > Metazoa > Chordata > Aves > Passeriformes > Mimidae > Toxostoma > Toxostoma redivivum. The sequence continues at coordinate 628,055 of VXBI01001252.1, forward strand.
TTCTTGTTTGCTAATCATAAATTCAGGAAAGTGAAATTGTTTTCTTGTTTGCTAACTAATCTTAAATTCAGAAGCAGGCTGAAACCCCCTTTTCCCAATATGTACTAGACTAAAAGCATGAAAAAAACAAATTATAGCATCAGGGAGATCAAGCCAAAAACCTCATAGTTATTAGGTGGGCATTATCTATGCTATATATCTGCATTATCTGCCACAGGGCACAGGCATTGGCTCATCTGTAAGGGCCACTACAGTGAAGTGGATGATTTAATGTAGGTTTGAAACAATGGTCAGTGAGCAGGCTGGTAGTTTTTCAAAATGCTTCCCAGGGACCATATGGCTACTTCTAATGTATTTAATCACACAGAGGACTGTTCTCAGTATCTTACAGCATAATTCTTCTTATAATCAATCTTCTGCTCCATAATGAGTTCATTCTGCTCAAAGTGTCTATGTGGACAAGTCCCAAGAGTGTGCCATCCTCCAAATCATGTCTGTGCATTATCTAGGAGAGTATTGACTGGCATGTAACAGAGTGATGCCAAGGGCACTCAAATAGTTAAATAAAACAGCTATATGGTCAGGGAAACTAATTCTATACCCACTGGTTCTTCACATGTACAAATCCAAGAAAAGATACCTCATCAAGATTCTGTTATTCAGTGACACCCTTGCTGAATGGAAAGCTGCATTCATTGCTATATATGAAAACTTAATTTTGAATAACTTTTAAAGCTTCAGTTTTCCAAAAGTTTTACTTAACTCATAATGATTTTATTAATCATTATGTGATTTTGACAATGATTTTCCTAAATGAGTGAATAATTTAATGACAAGTCTCTATTTTCATAATAAAATTCAACAGTAAAAACTGGTTATTTCATCACATTGAACAAATAAGTGTTCAAAGTACAATTTATGTTTAGAACAACAGATGACTATCAAGAGGAAACTAGGGAGAGCTGTCAGCTTCTCAGAAAATGCTTTAAATGAGAATAGATGAAACATGAAAAAAATATGTGGTTCTTTGTATTCAGGGCAGTGAAACAAAACATGACTTATTAGATTTTGGATTTTTAGCTCTTTAACCTCAGTGATTCAACTCTCAGATTTTGGATATAAAAGCTTATGTGTACAATTAGATAAACAGACATGGTGTTTTTCTGGATTTTTTACACACTTATTTAGGACTTCATGACTTTAGTTTGGAAAAAAACATGTTTTTGCCATGACACCACTAGGAAGAGTGTTTTTTTTGGATGCAGGAATTCCTACAAGATATTAACTAATACTATATATTACCAGGTGTAGTTTTCTGTTCTTAGCAGCTGTTTTTATTATGTTGGACTTTGTTTAAAGTCTAGCAATATTGATGGAAACGAGTGCAAGCCTAAAACAAAGCTATTACAACACGTAGGGAAAGAAAAGAAAACGCTTTTAGTTAGAAAATAAAGGACTTGTCAGTCAAGGAGAGATTTAACAAAGTTTTCAAAATATAACAAGTAGCAGAAGCACAGTAGTTTTGCAGAAGAAGTTGTTACACAAGCACTTGTCTTAGGGAAAAAAAGGTGATGTTACTATTAGGGAGTAGATCTCATACATTATTGGTTAGCAGACGTCTGAATTTTTATGCTATTGGCAATCCAGGCTCACGTTATTCTAACCTGGTACTGAAAATATTATAAAAGCTATGTACACTTTTAATAAATGTTTCCAGATATACCACATCTGGGGACCTAGCCTCAAATATTGCAACAACAACTTCTTTACCTGCTTTGGCTCTTTCTCTTGTGATATATCAAGCCAATCCACTGGTGTAAGTCAAAAAAGTCCACTTTTGTTTGGTCCTGTTCAGCTTTTTCTCCTGCCAATGTGACATGGGGGCCTACCTTGTTCATCTGCTCTCCTGCTTCCCCCTGGATGGGGAACCCTATGTACAGTGTGTTTCACTGGGTGCTTAAAGCAGAAAATTGACATTGTGGTTTCATTTTTCCAATGCCATATTCTCCCTTGTCTGTGACTGGGAGGCTTGTTTTTGTCATCTGTTTATGCCTGGGGGTGTTATGAATTATGACTGGTTGCTAAGGGTAAAGTTACGTGATACAGCTTGAGCCAGTTTGGAGGTTCAGTGATGCCTCCAGGGCAGTTTGACCCCATCACTCTCTGTCCCATTTCCCTCCTGTTTTACCTACAATTCTTTACTTTGCAACCCGGACCTCTCTGTTGAGCTGACTATGTGCTTCCTATGATCTTGCTCTGAGCCAGGGCAAACTTGCTCAACTAGTAGAAAATCAATCTAGTGAGGAAAAGCATTTCTTTTCTGCTGTGTTAGTGAGTTGGTTATTGCTTTATTAAGGTGTACTCTAGAGGTAGAATGGTGGGGGCAGGAAAAAATTATGTAGGCAGGAATATCTTTTTGCATAGGAAGTTGGACTTGCTTCTTGATAACAGAAAGTATCATCTACATCACATAACTCCAAACTCAGAATTGATTCAGGCACATACACAATTTACTTAAGGGTAAAACATTATAATGCACCAGCTGAATGGTGGTAAGCTACAATAAACTCGGCCATGGATCAGATTTCTGTACTAGCTCGAGTTATTTGAATAATAACTTTCTGATAAACACAACACTTGAACTTTAGTTTAATTCCCTTGTTTGGTAGGCTTTTTGGAGCTGTAGCCTTCAGTCAGCAGAAAAATCAATGGATGAATTCCAGTATATGTAATTCTGCTAACAGCCTTGTGCTCTAACTCAAAAGCCCCTCTTGCTTAGGCAGGTAAAATTTGCCACTGGAGATATTAGCATTGTTCTATTGATTAGAGAAAGACCTTTGACTTTCCCATCTAGAGCACTGAAGGAAGGGAAAACTGGGTGCCTAAGGCTGGGTGATTTGAGCCTACTCACTGAGCATTCAAATAAAGATAGTTCACAGAAATGGAAGAAGGCTGACTTTGAGAACGCATCTTGAGACTGCTCAGTCCAAAATTGCTGCTCAGGGCGGGGTCACCTAGAGCAGGTCAGGGCTGTGTACACTCATATTTTGAATATTTTCAAGGATTGTGACTCTGTGACCTCTCTGGGTAATCTGGTTCAATCACTCTTACAATTAAGTTTTTCTTATTTTGAAATAGACATTCTTGTTTTTCATTGGGTACACACTGACTCATGACTTTTTATGGAGCACTACTGAAAAGAGTCTGGCTTTGTTTCCTTTACTTCTCCCCATCAGGTATTTATAGACTTAATTCATAAGATTCTTCTGAGCCTTCTCCCCCCATTCTAAACAGTCCCAGCTCTCTCAGTCTCTCCTTGTATTACAGGTGCTCCAGCAGTTTAGTCACTTTTGTTGCCCTTCACTAGACTCACTCCAGTATATCCATGTGTTTCTTGTGCTGGGAAGCCCAGAAGAGGACCCAGCACTCCGGATGTGTCTCACCAGTGTTGAGTAGAGGGGAAGGATTGCCTCCCTCCATCATCTGGTGGTGCTCTTTCTCATGCAGCCTTGTGAGGATGTTGGCCTTTTTTGTTGTAAGGGTGCTTTGCTAGCTCTTGCTCAGCTTGTTCACTAAGACCTTAAGGTCCTTCTCTGCAAAGCTGCTTCTCAGTCAATTGGTCCCCAACATGTCCAGGCAGTTATTATTCATAAACTCTGGAAACCTCCTGGCTGTTCTTGCTTCTCTACCATCCCTCCAGCAGATGTTGAGGTGGTTCAAGTACCCTATGAGCACAAAGGCCTGTGAGAGTGAGATTTCTTCCAAGAAGAAATCTACCCTGAAGAAGGCATCATCTACTAATTCTTTATGATTAGATGGTTTTGACCACAACATCAGTAACTTAGTTTGGAAAATAATTTAAACTCAGGTAATCGCATCGTGGTATGGAAACATCTTAGATGTGCCCATAAAGAATCATTCTCTTGCTAATCATCAAAAAAATATAAAACAAAAACTGAATAATGAAATATGAATAGCAAGATTGGGTAAGAGTCTCCTAAAAAATTACCTGATTTAAGTGCATTTCTTCTATTTTATATATATGCTTAGCATATCTTAACTATAGTGTTGATTAAAAATTTAAAAGAAAGCTTTCCAGGGAAAAGAACCTGTCTTCCTTTGGGTTTTTTTATGGGAATTGTATTGATGCTTCAACCTATTAACAACTGTTCAGTTAGCTCAGCAAAAAAATGAATGAATCTGTGGAGTAACTGTGTGTAAACTCTACTTGTCCTTGAATTTTTTCTCATTTAAATATTCTGTGTATGGACGACAGTCTACAGAGGACAATGCAAACACAAGTGCAATGCATAAACAGTGTGATATAACAGAAATGAAAGGCAGGGACCTAGGATTAAAACCATCAAATCTGGTAGAAGGCGGTAAACAATATAGCACAGGACAACAAGATTAGGATGATGAAATACTGTACTAGGAAGGTAAAATGGTTTGATAGATGGGATGGGTTAATGAGGCAAGGCTTTGTAATTGCACAACTAAAATATTAGGACGGGGCAATGGATAGAAGAAAGCAGGACAATGGTGAGTCAGAAATCCTAGAAGTGAGGTTTTTAATTCTTCACTGTGGCACTAAAAATCCCTGACAGATGTTGCTTTAAGATTCATGTAGATATGAAAATTTTAGCTCTAATTGCTTGGTTTGTGTGGCTTTCTTTTACCTTACTTTCAGAACAGTGATATTATGTCAAACTGGGAGCTCAGTGCCATGACAGGTTGGCTGGGGCAGACTTAATTGCACTGGTTTAAAACATCAGCGTGGCCAAGCCCTTCACTCTGAGAACTGTTCCTCACCCATCTGAGACATAGGACCACCAAATGTAGGTAAAAGAAGTTGGTTTGTGTCTGACTAGTGGAATAGGTTCCTTAAAATACATAAGCTTTAGTTTAAAAATAATGATTCCAAACAAGTCTCCCTAAGGAAGGCAGATCATGAAAGAAGATGTTGCTGCAGAAGAACTACTGTAAGTGACATTCTGTAGCCACAAAAATCAGTGATAGATAGCAATCTCTTTACCTATAAAAACTATAAAGAGCACATGTTAGTGTGTGGTTAACAACCTGGTTCTGAAAACAAACAGGGAAAGGTTTTACGTTCCTAATTTCTTCCACATAATTCAAGGAAATTGGTTTTCTTAGGTGTGCAAGTTTGTGGGATTGAAGCCCAACAGTTTATTACATGGAATGTGTGTAAAAGTAGTTGAATTAGGCATTTTGTTTTATACTTGCATCAATTTCTGTCATGGATGTGTAGGAGAACGGTGTGTCTCAAAAGTGGTGTGACTACCACAATACTGTGCAACAATGAAAAAAGCTGCTTAGGAGTTGAGTAGGATTCCAGTCAAACATGCAGGTACCTATTTTGGTAAAACTTACATGTCAAAAGCATTCAAAGTTCACTTTGGAAAAACATTTGTAGAATATGAATATTTTCCAGCCACCTAAGCGGATCCAAATTCTTATGAATGTCTGTTTCCAGAAGTGGTGAGCATATCATTAGGACCAGCTTTTCCTTTATTTTGACTCTGATCTTGTGTATTTTTCCAACACCAGAAAATACTGGGAATCGAATGGAAATTGGAAGCTGAAGGCAGGAGCTTTTTGAAGAGTAGAACTGAAACTCAAATCTCTTTTTCAGTTTCGAATGAAAACTTTAGCTTGACATTTTGCATGCTCTCAGTTTCTAGCTCCCTTTCCTATGCTGTCACACTGTATTGCTGTCATTTTGAAATTAGGGAAGATTTATAAGGAAGTAGTTCGTGGGTTTTGGGGCTGGGAAACATTTTTTCACATGGTAAGAAAAATTGAGAAGAACTGAGGAGGTGGAGGGTAGAAGCACTGTTTCTGATAGCAATTAGAAAGAGAAATTAGTATATATGGGGAAATTCTCTAGGAAAGAAATTATAAAAACCAATGTATGGCAGATTTTCATTATCATTAGGTGCTTATTTGGAAATAACCAAGTACTGATGATGCAAGTCCTTTATTTCTCTTTAGATAATAATTCTCAATGAAAGTACATGAAACGACATAATTTAGAAAAATAAGTAGCTGGTGGTGATTTAGACATGGTATTAAGTCCCTCCACGCTGCCAGCTTCAGGAAATTTCCGTTGTCACAGAACTTAGTGAACATGAAGCAGAAGGACATTCTGGTCTGGTAATTTTGTGAGAGACAGTGTTTCACATCAGACCTCACGCCTACAGTGTCATTCCCAGAGCAGATGGACACCCACATGGCCAGATCAGTTGCCTTGGCATTGCCCAAACAGCTAATAAGTTTTAACCTTGTTTTTGTGTATGCAAATTAGGAACACCTGTAACATTACCAGATTCTTCTCCAGGATAAGCCTATAGCATAGCATGTAAAAACCTGAGGTGTGCCATCTGCACCTTGGTGTCTGCATGATTATAGCACTACCCTTGAATTTAGAGAATATGGCTACAGGAAAAATGGCAGAGGCTGTGTGCTAACGTAAGTAAATAATGATTGCAGATACAACTCGTGTACATGGCGCAAACGCTAAAAGAAGGGATTTTCTTAAAAGAAGGGATCAGCTGAAGTATTTTCTCTGCCCTTTCTTTGGCAAATAAGTAATGATTTCTCTGTTCTGTAATTTCCAAATGAGGTCTTACCCAACACGGGAAAGGTTTGCTTTTATAATCATACTGACAAAATATACCAATGTAGGTGCAGATTTATCAGCACATGGAAATTGCTTATACTGCTTATACCAATCCCCTGAAGAAAATAACACTGGCTATCCTTTATCCATGTTTTGATTACTATAATTAAGCCTGTGCTTGGATTTTTTGGCATAGGAATGAGCACAAAATAACACAGATTTGGCTGATAATATATATGACATTTCAGTTTTGCCTTGGAGGAAAGTGCCTCCTTGCCCTCCCACCTTGACTTCTTAATATGAATTTCTTACAAATGTAGAGAGAGCTTCCACTGTTGTCTTAACATTTTATTATTAGTGATGAGTGTCAATTTTTCTCCTTTTAACCTTCAGTCAGTGGGAAAAGAACAGAAGTTGGGTCTATAGGAATAGAGACAGAAAGGAGGCAAAATGTGGCCTTATTCCTTTGTACTCTCAGTCCTAACATCTTCTCTCTTCCAACTGCTTCTATCAGCTGTGATCAGGAGCAGAAACAAGATTATTTCAATGTTTGTGAAGCAGAAGTAGAAGGGGTATATTTAGAGCAGAAATATTTCAGGATAAAGAAACAGAAGCTTAAAGATACTTTCACCTGTCACTAACTTTTATTTGAGTAAATAAGTTTTCAGCCTTTTGTTACCAAGCTTATATTTAGCCAAAGACACATCCATTGCCTTGAAATAAACTAATAATTTATTTTTCAAATAGAGTTTGTTATAGAGCTTCTAGGATTTTGCAATAAGGATGTTAGAGAAAGCAGAAGGACTTCATCTAGCAAAATAAGGACATCATGTTCTCATGTCCTTTAAGATCAAACATAGATTAGTCTCCTGCATTTGCTTCACCCTTCTATGTAAATATGTAAAAACACAGACTGCATTATTAAGTTTACCTTGTTCAGTCACTCTGGTGACACTGATCCATATGTCAACTTCCTAGAGATCAGTAAAAGATAAGATTAGTAGGGAAATAAAGTTCAAGGGTCAGCACTTTGACAAACAACCAAAGCTCAAGGAAGTCCATTGAGGTGAAATTGCTTAAAACAGACATGTCAAGTAGCCATTTAAATTTCAGGTCTTGGCTTTATAGAGCAAATAGGCAGTGAGGAAAAATGAGCCAGGCAATGTGTCCCTAATACAGATATTCCACTGTATGAGAAGACCATTTATGAGACTTTTTTTCCTGAGGTTTCCACTGCTGTGGTGCTTCTCTGTCCTTCAGCTGACATCTTGCATCTGGGCTTTTTAATGACTTGGGCAACACCTCACACAAGACAGGTTTAGCTCCTATCCTTATTGATAGTACTCTCTGAAGTATTATGCTACTGCTGTTGCACTAAGGAGAAGTGAGATTGCATCCCTCTAAGAGAAACAGAGGGCCTTGCAGCATTTTGCTCATGCATAGCCTTCTGCAGAAGTAGCAGGAGTTGCAGGGATAATACCCATGACTGCAGCAGCTGTGGGAGCAATTAGGGTGGTAGATACGTCCCTGAAATTAAGGGGAGCCACATGGCTTGTGAGAGACAAAAAGCAATCAGACACCCTGACTGGGATTATGCTTAACAGCTGCCAAGCTCCACCTTTCACTTTGCTCTTGCTTATTTACCTTGTGTGAGCTGCTTTTCTGTTGACTACTTGAGTAAAGTGCTTTGCCCACTGAGTAGGTTTAACTTAAAAAACATAGTGAATAAACAGATTTTGAAGAACTGTATATTTTGATCTTTGAGAGCAGCTTCTTTTTGAAACACAGGAACACAGACAGAAGCAGCTCTTGTCAGTGGCATGAATCTTCTGGAATTCCTGCTGGTTTAAAAGGAATTGGGGATCATAGGAGACAGAGACGAAAGAAATCTGGTCTTCTTTCTGGAGTTGTACATCTCTAATTCCCTTTGATCTTTTGCTCAGTGTTTGATTAAATCTTTTTTTATACTGGTCTACCTAATCAGAGGCAGTTTGCAATACCTCTGTCTGAAGTTATATGCTTCAGTCTGCCTCTGGAATCTTTTAGACCAGAACACAAGGGCTCGGTAGTATTATCATTCATAACCAAGGAGATATTTAAGGTCAGTTTCACATTCTTTTAAAAAAATTTTTCTGAGGCAGTTCTCCAGGTACAATAAATTCTGTGTTGGTTCACTGCAGTGAGGTAACACTATAAAGTAGTCTCTCAGCATTAATATTACCTTTGTGGTAACAGTTGGAAAGTACCATTTCTCAAGACTGATGTCAGCAGAGTTTCAGTTAGAGATATACTTTAAGCATAATCTCAGACCCAGATAACCTAGATCTGAACATCTCCCAAATGTCAGGATGCTTAATCCTACTGTGACTTTCACAGTGAGTCTCCTTTCTGTAATGAGTCAGACATTCAGTTTAAAGATAGTCCCATATGTAAAAGTTCCAGATCTAACTTCCTGCCTTGCTATTACTTCTGCAGATTTAAAGCTCTGATAATTGAGACTTAGACTGCACCTGTGCTGCTGAATTAAATGATGTCACATCATGCCCAGGCAGCTGTTGAAATAGACCCTGGCACTCTTTTCAGCCAGAATAACTAGTGTTTTCTCAAAGACGTTCCAGGCTCAATATGGGGCTTAGTAAATACCACAGAATTGTACTTGCTGTGGCAGCTTGGATGACCCTGTTTTGGAGGCTAAGAGAACTTAGTAGAAGACATGTGGTAACATGTGTCAGCTGATCTTAGAGCCAGAAAACAGGCCCTGGCACATTTTCTTTACTAGTGTAGATATAGATATGGCCTCAGGGCTTTCAACTTTGGCTCTGTGATTTGTTAGGAAATGTTTTCCTTTGGATAAGACCATAAGATGAGTCACTTTATCTGTTTATGAGTTGCAACTGGGTAGAAGCTAAAGATCTCATGATGATTTTAAATAAAAAACCAAGAAGAGGTCACATGTACCAGGTTATATCTTCTGTCCTGTTTGGTAGAATTTGAAATGCAAACTTTTACCTAACTGTAGTACTGTTGCTGTTTGGTTTTCTACATTTCAGTGTGATTTGCCATATTGGAGGTATGGCAAGCCAGTGGAAAATTCTATTTTATTCTCTTCCATTCAATTCTGTGCCCACTGCATTGTGTTTCCACAAGATCTTTAATTACAAAATGATTGTAATAATTTTGGTGAAGGATCTTGTGAAAGATCTGTTCTTAATACTCAATACTCACATCAAGCAAGAGATGAAGACAGTTTCTCTCTCATAAAAGGATACCATTGGAACACTGGGAGTGATATGTGTATCTGTATCCCTGAGGGATTACAGGGCCAAGCAGAGAATTTTACTATTTATGGTGATGAAGTGGGGCAGTCAAACTGAAATTCACCCTTGGTATTCGACTGCAAATTTGAATTGTTTCATGTAATGTCATGTGGATAGTTGAAGAGCCATGTCAATCCCAGCCGCCTGGGGGTAGCTCAGGACAATTTTCCTGAGGGATTTGACCTTGTTTCTGAAAGCTGATGAGGGATGTGCTGGAATGGGGAGAGAATGACACTTCGGTCTTATTCATGGCCCAGTGGAGGGAGAGCTGTGGCAAGCTGATGTGAGCTCTGGGTGTGACTCTTGTCTGGGAGAATCCTAGGTAATCATATTACAGTGCCCCCTTTTCCTCAGTTACAACACTGTCAATCTGAAATTTCAGCACACACATACTGGGAGAGGAAAAAATAAAACCAGTCCACAGCAAACAGAAAAGCTTTGAGTCATGTAGCTCATTGTTCTGTCAATGCAAGATTATAGCTCTTGAACATCAGTCTTGAACAGACTTACTGGCTCAAATCAAAGGACTTCTACTCCTTCTCTTTGGGAAATTTTCCATTGTTAGAAGTAGCTTTCATTTGATGTTTCAAAAAATATTAACTTAATTTTCTTATTTGCCTTTCTGTTTTCCTCCATAACTCTTTCTGTGCCATGCCCTCCAAGAGACACAAGAGAGAGATAATGGATCCCAAACCAGCTTCCACTCAAATTGGCCTCAGTACAAGATCATATTTCACAGGTTACTTTGGAGTCCTGGGATATCATTATGTCCTATCTATGTCATCATTCAACTTGACAGCTGCACATAGCTAACTCTTCCTCATCTAATTTTTTCAGTTCTTTACTCTGTACAAGAAGACCGAACACATAGGATGTTAGATTGCTCAAGCATGATTGGTGGTATTTTAACTTGACTTTGTTTATAGGTAAAGAAAACACCTTGGTTTAAAACATGAGATTAATGGAAATATTTACTGAAGTTTTCAACTTTAGATTCCACACATTCTCCCTCTTATTCTGCAAGTCTTCCTTCTTCTTTTAAGTGCATAACTTCTTAATGACAAGAAAATAATAAACAAGCCTCACCACATTTACCAAGGTAAGCAGGATGTTTTCAGAGAAATTATCAGTTTAAACTAATATGCAAGCATAGTGGAAAGGCAGAGGTCAGTACTGTGGGTTAGCAAGTTATCTACATTGAACATCAAGGCAGCCTCACACTGAGGATTGCCAACCCCACTGAAAGGTTCAGAGTCTAGTTTTCACCAACAGCCTCATGGCAGATGACAGGACTCAAACAATAAAAGCACTTAACTTTTCTTTTTAGAGAAATAGACAATCTTTAAGTGTTGTGTTTAATTTTGCTTGGTCTGTTTTACAGTATTTGCAGGGTATCAGTGACAAGCCAGGGGTGTTCCATGTTGAGCTGTGTGATGATAAAAGCATGGTTATGAGCTGTGGGTAGTTGTTTTTTTATAATACCCGACAGGACTTTGTAAATCAGTAGTGTGGTAAATATTAAGTGCCTATTTAAAAAAAATAAATATCTGTGGGCATCAAGTCTCTGGGTGTTGGCACACATGATGCTCTCACCTCCTGTCCTTATATTCTTAGACACCTACAGATGAAGGATTTACTACCATGCATGCCATTGTGGAAGGAGTCCTTAACCATATTTGTGATTCCAGTGTTGTATCCCTGTTGCCTTTCTGTAGGCTTGTCTGCACATCTGAGAAGATGTTTGTTTTCTTGTTTTTTTTTTTTAACTTGCACTGAAGTTATAGTAAGGTAAAAATCCAACTCAAACCAGGCCCTTTGCTTTCATGTCCGGGACAAGCATGTAATCTTACTGCTGTACCTCAGTAAGTTCCAGGCACCTGCAATTCCTTGCTTCTGAAATAATGTGATACTTGACCAGAATCCTTCATCATACAGAGTCACTGTCATTTAGCAATAGAGAAAAGCAATAGAGAAAGGTATTTGAGACAGCCATGTGAATATTTTGTCTAACCGAATCTCACGCTTCACTGCGAGCAAAGCTAGATAAGCTTCCCTTAAAGCACCAGAGCAGAACCTGCTGCCAGCTGCTGAGAAAGGGTGTCTGTACAGGTGTGAGAGCCTGACTGAGTCTCATGGGTATCTTTGAAAGACTTTGTGTCCTTCCATCCTTCCCCCTCTGACAATGTTTCTAAATACTGCCTTGCTCAATTTACCCATGTGCTGGCTCCTCTTGTAAAATCAGCTTTGGTGTTGTCAGGGCCTCAATGAACTGTATGAAATGTCTCCCTTTTTTTTACATTTGGCTCTGCTATATAGGACCCATACCCAGACCACGTGCAGCTCTGCAAACAGCATGGTTAGTGATTAATAGATATCTTCCCCTGACATTTCTTCTTCATCCACTGCTGAAGCTTTTTTTGTTACAGAGGGAGGTTAGACATTCAAGAGTGTCCAAGGTGAGGTACAAAGCACTGATTTCAGTGTTGAACCACACACAGCTTGCAGAAGCCTCCCCAAAGCATTTGATGAACAATATGTTGCCAGGGTGGATGGTTCTGGACTCCATTAATCTCATTTTGTGAAGTTAGATGCTGATTCTTAGATTATGCCACTGGGTCAAAAGAGAGAGCACTCAGTTCATAATTTCTGTTGTTTATTTGCTTTTCCTCTTCTTCAGTGACATAAATTGATGGTCTCTGGCAAAAAGGTATTAGCATCAGATAGTGGTAGTATCATCTGATGCTCCCAAATGTTTTGATTATCTGACAGTAGTTTAAAGTGCAGCTTTATGCTGAAAAATGATTCTGGAAATGGCATTGTGAGGTTCCGTACCTATCATCACCATATTATTTCCATATCAGATGTCCTCTGTGAGCAATGAAAAAGACACTTAATTTTGTTCCTGTCTGTCAGCTAACATAACCTAAAGTTGAAGTTCATATTAGATTCTTTTCTTTTCCCTTGTGACTACCAGCAACAGAGCACTTGATGGACCAATTTAAGTCTTCAGTTACACCACAGCAAGTCTGCCATCTATGAGCTGGACCTCATGGCCACCTGCAAACCCCTGTGTTTTCTGCAGTTTTACTCAGGTAGCCTATTAAACAGCTCTGTTGATGTATGACAACAGGAAATACATATCATCTTCCTGTGTCTTTACTGTTTTTGGTATGTGAAAAGGAGTTTTTGGCTTAGCATTAACTACTTGGTCTTGGTTTTCTTGTTATTCTTGTTCTTTTGTACTCTTTTGCAGCCCCCTTTAATCTTGTCATAGATTATACAACCCATTTGATGAATACATCCTCCAAGCTCTCTGTAGGTTGAAGAACATTTGCTGTTCAAACTGTTCTGCAATTTATTTCTTTACTTGAAGTACTAAAATATGTTTTATACATATATACATACAGCAATGCGTATATTAACAAAAGTGTGCATGCTGTGACATCTTTCTAATAGCTTTCTTCACAAACCAAGTCCCCAAAATTCTACTATGTTAAAACTGGTAGCAAAACCCAACAGTAGTATTTCAGCAGTCCAGGAATACAATATAAAAGGAAGTTTGTGCAATTAAAGTAGTCTTTCTTTCTCGATGGATAGTTTGACCAGATTGTGAAGAAGAAAGAATGCAAATCTCTTAAAAATCAAGCAAACCACATTTTGGAAAAAGAAGGATCCAGTAGACCTTGTCTGGCTGCTAACTTGCCCTATTCAGGATGACCTGTTAAGCTATTGTGTGTTGATTAGTTCTTTACTAAATTAAGTGTACTTAATGATGCATGGAATAAACAGCAATATGCATCCTGAATTCTAGTCCCCAGAGAACTATTGCATGTAAGGGACATGAATGCAACATACAAACATAAGAAAATATATGAAGTAATTTCATGAAATCATACTAGTTTTGGATCCTAGATGTTTAGCTCTGTTTCTTCCAAATGATCAGCTGTGGATCCTTCATGGATCTCCAGACTGGATAACGTCCCAAGTACTTCTTTGGAGGTGGGTCCAGGCTCTCTTTTAACACGAGATGAAATCCTGGATGTATATAGTGACATTTCCTTTCAAGTAGGTCTCTGAGGAACTGGTTGGATAACATTGCTCAGTGTAAAGTGGGGAAGGGGATAGATTAATTACCTTCTAGTGAGGTCACTGTGTAGCTATGGGGTCCAGATATGTGCAGTGCTAATTTAATTATAGGAACTGTGTTGTATATTGGCCGGATAACTTGATATACATAAAACCCACAAAGTACAGAGCCCATCATGCAGTGGAATGATTTCCACTTTGTTCTCAAATGTGTGCAGAGGTGCAGTGGTTATAGGAGCAGAGGGATGTTCAGTCTGCCAGTGTAGTGGCCACTGCTGTCCCCCTGACTCCTCCTGAGCACATGTCCATTGCATCTGTGGTGATGGCAATACCACAGGCATTTGTAAATCACATTACAGCTGTGCAACCAAATCGACAATACTTCCATTTTATAAATAGCTACTGGCGGGAGTGGCGATGGAAATAGGTTCTGCTGTTCTTCATATAACAGTGTTTCTAACCATTGCTCTTCCCAAAGGGACCAAAAATAAGTAAAACTGAGAAATTCCATCCTCAGATTACTACAGGGAATGGTGTGGAGTCCTGTAAAAGTGTTTATGTTCTATGCTGCTTCTCTGGCAAAGTTCTAAACTCACTGGTGGCTCCATCACTCATGAGCGAAGCACACGTCCCAGATGCATGGCCATAAAATCTTTATAGTGTCTTACAAAGTGTGGTGTGCTATAGAATTTATAGCCATGCATTTGGGATGACCACATTACATCATCACATATTTCCCCAAGAAGATTTTCGCTTACTGCTGCTCTAAGCCAACTGACTTTTACAGATGGTTCCTAGAATAGCTAAAAGATCCCTGCTTTGTTTTTTGTTGTCAGCATGATTTTAATGTACTCATTTTCTTTCATTAAGTCCCAGAGTCAGGCTGCAGAGGAAGTGAAGCAGTGCAGTCAATACATGACTGGATTTGCTTTCTAGTTATATCAATCACATTGTCTCTCTCCACTATTAAACATTTATGCTGTGGTAATGTTTTCATAGCACAGTTGACAGACAGGCCCAGGCACAGGAGCAGTGTGTCCTGGGCTCTGGTTTGTGTGCTGTCAGCCCCTGGGGAATCTGTATCTCTTAGAGATTTAGTGGTGTAAAGCACTTCCATATCCTAAAGAGGTACTTTATGTCTCAATTTTTATTTACTCTCCGTTTGGTTCTTGCTACTTTTCAGGGAGATGAATTAGTGATTCTGTCCTTCCGTGACCCTCTGAGCCCAGGAATATGCAACATGGAGTGAAAAAAGAAAAGAAAGAAACCCTCCACTCACAGGCAGCATGAAGTTATTTTGTCCTAGCAAGTTATGACAGTGCATCTTCCAACCATGTTTCACTATCTGTAAGATATGAAACCTTAAAATATAATCACTTTAAAGACTACATTTTTGTTTCAAAGTAAAATGAAAGCAGATAAGGCTAGTATTTTTTAAACAAATAACATGGTTTCAGAATAAGTATACTTAAAATGGCAAAATATAGAGAGTCAGGCATTGCTAATTTTGAACAAAATGGATGAAAAAACCAGTTTTCAGATTCAAGGCAATCTGTGTCGGGGAACAAAACAATTTAAAATGTTTAAACCAGTCTTATGGTCTGAATAATGAACATTCTTCAGCTTTTACCCATAATTAAATGAATTACATTAGTTAAAATATTAGTGCTGATGGGAGAGATAAGGTTATGAATCAGTGCCAAAATGCATTAACTAAACAGGGTAGAAAAAAGTTCCAATTCAGATTTCTACTCATCTCTTAGGTTTTAAAATTGTTATTATTTTCAAGCTTATTTACGCAGAGTACAATTCCCTGTTATTAGGTAATTTGGTCTATGAACACTGTTACTTCTTGTTTCTTGAGCAGTCATTTAAAACAGGTTTCAGCAGACTTTCAGAAGTCCCAGATTAACCAAAATTTGCAATTTTATGCTTGATGATCATCAGTATGCAAGAAAAGGAAATGAACGTCATCCACTGTCACCCAATCACTCCTTGTCATCTGGTTCTGACAGCAGGCAGACTTTGACTGAGTTACTGCCATACATTTTCAGCTGCTGAACAAATGGGAAAACTTGGACACTCCACAGTGCTAACTTACGTATGCAAATGGTGTTATGTAGTCCAATGAGTGGAATGCACAGCAGTGTTTGTGCCTGATATATTAAATGATCACCACTTTCTCATGAGGAACAGGTCCAGTAATCAAGTAAGTAATGTTGGTTGTAATTGAATGGGCTAAAGAAGTGAAAATCTGAGACAATTGATCTTTAGGCAGGAAACTTGGAAACTTTCACAGAATTAATAAAATGGAAGAGAAATTCATCCTTTGCTGTATGTCTGGTGCTGATGACTGTCTGTAATAGATGCTCGAGTCTTAATGAGTAGCTCCTCTGTATGTTTATTTATACTTTCAAGCTACAGTTTATGTGTGTCTGGTAATGGTGAAAAATGTCTTCCAGGTGCAGCATAATGTAAATGTGGAAGACAAAGCTCTGAGGGACAGAATTGAGTTTTGCAGCTGACAGCTGCATGTGTGATGTCCCCTGCTGGAGTTGTTTAATACAGACCACAATCAATTAATTATGTTTACACTTTGTGGAGAGCACTGCAAAGACTGCTAGGTACAGTAAGAAAAGCAGTTTTGGAAAGGCATAGATGGAAATGCATATACTCAATGCTTAAAATAGTTGCTACTCATATCACTAATATCTTAAATTACTGGAATGAAAAAAAATTATATGTCCTCATTTGCACTTTTGCATCTTCCTTCTTTTGACATTTAGGTTGGTGCAAAGAGTGAAAATAATTTGAGTGCAGTTCTTCTATGAACAGTGTCTGGATGAAAAGAGCATTTTAGAGTTCACTGCTTGTGTCAGTGAATTCCAGATCAGATCTGATTTAATTTACACAGAAAATGTAAAGATGACTTAATCTGATATAAATTTATATTATTTATTTTTAGATGGATATGACATAACATTTAACTGTAAATTGAGGAATCTGATTTCTGATCCCAGGGGGAAAAGTAATCTGTGGAGTAACATTCTTTCTTTCTTTCCCCACCATATTATTTTCTGCTTATCAGTCAACATCCTTTAATGGGGAATATTGCAGGGAAAATGCTCTGATCATTTTGCTTTGTTAACTGCATTGAGAGGAAGAGGACACTTGTTCTCCCACAGAGCTAGTTCTAATGTGATAAAAGAAGTTTAAATCAGTACAAATAGCACCCAATTTGCAGACTTTGCAAACTTCCAGCTGAGGAACTAAATCTCTGAGCACATGTAGATTTACACCTCCTTTTTGAACAATTTGCAGCTACTGCAGTTTGATCTAACAATAGATATTATCTCTCAAATCGTCCCAATGTTAACCTATAAATAGGAATTACTAGATCTAGCACTTGTCAGTACACTGGAATCAACTGCCAGCATGCTGCATTTCCAGAGCTGGAGCATTTCTTTGCCCAGAATGCAGAGATGTCCTAGGGTGAGTTTATGATGTTTGTAACCCCAATCATATGTTCATTAAGTTCTGCAGCTTTGAGACAGGTTCTGAGAGCAAAGAGGGGAGAAGAAGTGCACAGTTTGTTATCAGAGACTGCACCTGCTCCTGTGCATCCTTCTCCTGGACTGTGCTGTCTACAGCCTGGACAGACAGCAGGAGAGAGCTCTCATTTGCTTTATAGTTAGTTTTTTTAGATAGCTGAGGCAGAGAAGTTCCCTGGCTTCTGTGGCTTTCCTTTTTCTTGGAACTCACCAGCCCTGCCCTGGACTGAAAACCCAGAAGAACACCAGGGGCTCACACCTGTGTCCCACCGGGGCTGGGACGTGGCATTTTCCAGCACAGGAGGGACTGAGAGAGATTGAGTGAGCTGAGCTACACCCCACGGCAGGGACTTTCTGAATTTGCCATCTCTTCTGAACAGCAAAAGGTTCCATTGTTTAATATTATTTTTTTTTAAAATGCTTGTGAATACTTTGTTTGTTAAAGAAACATTTTTTCCACTTTTCTCCAAGGAAATCTTTTCCTGAAGAAAAGATTCAGCTGGGGGAGAGGCCACGTGAATCTGTTTTCTAGAGGGACCCCTTTGAATGTTTCCTCCCAAATTTGCCATAAACCAGGACAGTGCTGCACCATACAGAGACCTGTGATTTCTGTATTCCAGCCCAAGCAGGGCAGAGAGCAGAGTGTGCCAGAGGCTGGCTCAAGCAGCTGTTTCGGATATTGGCTGCTTTGTCAACAGTTGTTTTGGCCTTCAATAGAGATCTGGCCTTGAGCAGCTATTGTGGAACTGCTTCTTTCAATTAGCTCTCCAAAGGGATGCTTCATCCCACGCTGAGAGCCCATTTGTGTGGTTTTGGAGCAGTATAAGCTGTCACTCCCTCAGCACTCTCAGTGTAAGAAAAGCTCAGAAATAGCCTAGAAAATATTTTGTGCCTATCTGATGTCCATCCTTGACAGCCTTCCAGCTTAATCACAAAAAAAGATGGGATAAAAAAGTCCACTTTTTGAGTGTTTATACTTTTCCTATGGATTTGGAGTACCCCATGTGTAACATGGTTTAAAGCAATGTCAAAATATAAATAAAGAAATCTCCAAACTTGCAGACCCACCTAAATATCTATTTTGCACTAACTTGTGGCCAGTCTCCAGGCTTGCTCTGGGTTACAAGATCTAAGTCCTCTTGTTTTAAGCCAATTCAGCATTTTTCCCATTTATATTTTATATTTTCTTCATTCAAATCCTTCCTGTGCCATGGCTTCTACTTTTGTTCCTTAAGGTATCAGTTTTGGTACTCTGTTACAGTCAGGAAAATACTAACACTTTTCATCCACTCAGATCTGTGATGAACAGGAATAAAAAAGTGCCCACTAGCAATTTCCCATTTGCTGTGCACTGCAGTATTGCATTCCTGCCACTGTGTACTGTTCTGTGGGACTCTAAATTAAACTAATTAATGTGATTTAGGGTGATGCCTGTTTACCAAGCAGCAGTCACAAGAGAGTTTTCTTCTCTGTCCTGTCACCAGGAGTCTGCCTTCCAGGTAAGAGCTTCTCTGTTGAACAAACAGCTCCTCTCTGTGCCTTTTGTAGCTGGTGAGAGGAAGGCAGTTTATTGTTCTTCGTCTGATGTAAATGTATCTTAAGAATTTAGGAGACCTTGGGGATAAAAGTGATATGTAAGCAAAGACCCTCTCTTAGTGGTTTTTGTTTGCTAGGGCTCTTTAAAACCTAGTTTCTTGAGGCTAATAGCCCAATAAATTAGATAGGCTAGTTCAGTTTCTTGGGAATTATTGAACTGAGAGGCCTCCAGGCAGACTTTTTATTTGCTTCTGTTTATCTGTGAGGGTTTTTTCTTCAGATAAATTTTGAAGGACTAGGAGAAAAAATTTCCTTTTTGGTTTTCTTTCACTTCCCCGATGAAATCTGTATTTCCTTTAACCATGAGGTTTTCTTGACCCAACCCCGTTGATAACAATTTCTCCTTGTGAATCTTCTCTGGAGATCATTGTTAGCTTTATTGGTATTTTCTTTTTTGCTTAACCTTTTACACTGTCCCCATTTTGTTTATCCTTTTCTCCATGGGAGTTCACTCTATTTCTGCAGTTTAGGCTGTACGATAAAATCATCCTGGGAAGTAACAAGGCAGTGGCAAGCACTAGGTTATACTTCTCATGTGGACTGTCTTCCATGTCTAGTGTTTTGAAGATCCGTAGACAAGGAATTAACCCATCCGCAAACCACTATGCTCATCAATGATTCCCCATTAACAAGAATAGCTTGATTAACTCATTTGGTTGAGGTTCTTCTATTAAATAGAAGCTTATTATATATATGGATTTTTGAGCATCTTGCAAATTATTTTTTCTATTAGAAACCACCCTGACATTTACTACACAGGTGACAGACCAGGGAACTGCTCTCTGTAACTCTTTAAAAATGGAAATGGATGCAAGTACAGCATTAATTTGAGAAGCAAGGTGTAGGGAAGTGTGTAAGAGAGGAGCAAACACAGTGTGATATTTCCCTAGATTATGCTCTAACATATTGAAGCTCCTGAACCATATCATGTTTTTGATATTCTCTTCTTTGTTCAATCCTCTTCTAATCTCATGTGGATTTACTGATTTTTGTGTTCTACTGCACATGTTTCTGCCATACTTTTACCTGCCACAGGTTCATCAGCTTGAGCTGGTGAATTCTGAGCATTTATTTGTTCCTTGTTCACATCTTCACAGTTCCATAGATTTCTTCTGCAATGCACCCTCAGCTGGACTCTGGATACAAGACTAGTAATCTCAGTTGTCCTTAGTAATGGGAATCATTCTAAAAAAGGCCTCAGACAATATCTGTAATGGGCTTCACTTGCTGTTTTGCTTCTCTGCTATTTCTTTTGAGATCCTTTTTGCTATGGAGAAGGGCACAAGAGCAGCACAGAGTATTCATGTAGTGGCATACCAGGGTTTACTGTTGTAGGCAGCTCAACCCCGCATAGTTTTTCGCTCTCTTTCCCACAGTAGAATGAAGGAAAGAATCAGAAGGGTAAAACTGAGAAAACTCATGGTTGAGATAAAGGACGTTCAAGTGTAATAGGTAAAGCAAAAGCTGTGCACACAAGCAAAAGGAAGCAAGGAATTCAGCCAGTCCTTCCCATGGGCAGGCAGGTATTCAGGCATCCCCAGGAAAACAGGGCTCCATCAGGCATGATGGTGACATGGTAAGACAAACACTGTGACTCAGGACATCTCCCACTTGCTTCTCTTCCCCCCATTTTTGTGTGCTGGGCATGATGCCACATGGTATGGAACATCCCTTTGGCCACTTGGGGTCAGCTGTCCTGGCTGTGTCCCCTCACAAATTCTTGTTCATCCCCAGCCAGCTGACTGGTGGTGCAGAATGAGAAACTGAAATAGCTTTGACTTTGTGAAAGCATTGCTTAGTAATAGCTAAAAATTCTCTGTTATCAATGCTGTTTTCATCACAAATCCAAAACATAACATGATACCAGCTACCATGGTAGAATTCTCATAATTCTGAACATGTACTTTGGCTTCTACTCAATACCATGCTGACGTTTTCTTTAAATGATTTATTATAAGCCGAGGATCGCAATCTGGTCAGGAGTCAGCTCTAAGCCCTCTCCTACAGATGTAAAACTTAGATTTTTTTCTCTCTTTGTATCCTTCTATATTTGTCCATATTGAATTTCACCGTCAGTGTTCAAAAGCAATACAAACAGCTTTTAGCTGTTAAACCTGTATGACACTGTACCTTTCCATATCAGAACCTCTTTTTCATAGTGGAACCTGATCAAAATTGGATTCAATAGAGACCTGAAAATTGAAGAGCACTTAAATTAATTCTTCTGAGTTGCATAATAATGATGATGATGATAATAATAATGATAGTGGTCTTCATGAAGGATTAAGGTGGCACAACTTGAGGGGAAAAAACAAGCAAGTAAAAAAACAATTATAAGTGAGTTGTGATGATAGGAGTGTGGACTTGCCGTAGGAGTAGGGTGTATATGGCCATGAAGATTTCTGGAGATCTAGATATCTTCTACTGTACTAGAAGAAAACATGGCACTAGTTTTGTGTTGTGCTTTGGGGTTTTTTTTCTCTCTCATGAAATCTTGTCTGTTCCTACTCTATCATTCTGTGACTCAATATTCGTGTGAGTATGCTTGTTGCCCACACCCAGGAGGTATTTCCATGAGGTGTTGAGGTTCTGTGACTAGCATGCCTGAAAGCTTTGAGGCACATATTCAGCCTCTGCTAGTTAGGCCAAAATAACTCTCAAGGAGCATGCATACCTCCCATTGTGTTGGACAACAACTCATATAAACATTAACAGGTTTAAAACTATGTGTCTCAGCTTTCCTGTATGGCTGGGAATACCTGTGATCATAGCAGAGTGGCATTTGGCTTTGCAAAAGTGAGCTTTAAAATAGAGTTGGCATTACTGACATGGCAACAGCTTGACATCATACAGACTGTAATGATTTGTTGCTAAGTTCTCCGAAGAAGATGCTGCAGACATTGTGTTTAGACCTAGTTATTAACCTGTGTGTCTCAGTGACACGATGCACAGAAAACAGTTATGGCATCTCATCTGGGTGCCTCTGATGCCATTCAGTCTTTCCATCTCAGTCCACAGTCCTGTGGCTTGTGGATAAAATGAAATGATATCTGCAGGATTGAAATGAAATGAAATCTGCACTGGATCTTCAAGCACAAGAACATGCAGCAAGCTAATGGACCTGAACAGAGAGGGAATGTGGTGCTGGAGGATATGCCTGACTTGTGTGTTGTGCTGCTGATGTGCCTGCTTTCATATGACTACTGAGATAAAAATGATAAATAATTTGGTTTTAAAATGTTGCATTGTCTTAAACAAATGAGAAACAATCACAGCTGTTGGGATAGTATCTCCTACTCTTGTGTCTAGTGACTACTGTACAAAAAAAATCATAAAAGTATGTAATAAAGGGAATTAAAACTTTCCACTTGTGGGTGCCATCTGGTGGTGAACACTCTGATCCCGATCCAGCAAAGCTCTTGGATACATGCCTGTTTCTAAAGCATGAACGCCCCTCCTAAGTATGTGGGTGTGTTACTAAGTCCCACACAATGGGGTGGGCATGTTGGAAGAATAAATCTAAATTCAGGTCCTCCAGCTGAGATTCACCAGATATTTGCCCTGCAAATGAACAAATGCTTATAAAAGCCTTGGTGAGAATAAAGCAATTCTTGCTCACAGAAAAACTGAAGAGCAAGGCAAGGAATCATTTTGTAAAGTCCCAAGACAAGAAAGCATGGAAGTGCTAGGAATATAAGCACCCAGTCATTTTGACGCTGGCACCTTTGCCAAAAATACAGATTTTTGTTCTTGTGAAAGCTCAAAATACAATTTGAAAGTGTCTGAGTTATAATTATGCAGATGTGTGCAGAGGGAGCCATGCTTAAGTGTTGCATTGGCACAACATTGTGCCTGGGCTTGACTGTCCTTCAGCAGCCCGTAGGCTCAGGCATGTGTTTCTATTCCCAGTTGGGCAGGAGTGCTGATCTGCTGGAGGGCAAGAAGGCTCTGCAATGGGATCTGGACAGGCTGGACAGGTGGGACAAGGCCAGCTCTGTGAAGTTCAACATGGCCAGGTGCCAGATCTTGCACTTGGGTCACAACAACCCCATGCAATACTGCAGACTCATGACAGAGCAGGGGGAAATCTGCCTCTTGGATAAGGACCTGAGTGTGCTGGTGACAGCCAGCTGAACGTGAGCCAGTGTGTGCCCAGGTGGCCAAGAAGGCTGATGTCATCTGGCCTGTATCAGCAATAGAATGGCCAGAAGGACCAGGGGAGTGCTTGGCACTGGTGAGGCCACACCTGGAATCCTGTCCTCAGTTTTGGGCCCCTCACTACAGGAAAGACATTGAGGTGCTGGAGCACATCCAGAGAAGGGCAACAGAGCTGGTGAAGGTCTGGCTAACAAGTCTTTTAAGGAACAGCTTGAGGGAAGGGAGCTGGGGGTGTTTGGAGAAAAAGAGGCTCAGAGGAGACTTTGTTGCTCTCTACAGCTACCTGAAAGGAGGCTGTAGTAAAGTCAGGGGGTCAGTCTCTTCTCTCAGGCAAAAGTGACAAGGGGAAATTGCCTTAAGTCATGCCAGGGTAAGTTTAGATTGCATATTAGGGTAAAATTCTTCAGGGAAAGGGTTATCAAGCATTGAAACAGGTTGGCAATTAAGTGGCTGAGTCGTCATCTCTGGAAGTATTTAGAAGACAGGTAGATGTAGAGCTTAAACACATGATTTAGTGGTGGAATTGGCAGGGCTGGTTTAATGGTTGGACTTAGCAATTCCATAATTGATGATTCTGCTAATGGGTACTCCTGGTTCCAGAAACTCAGGCCTCTCTCTTCACGTGTCTATGAAGATCTGAACATCTAAAGAAATACCTACATGCCTTCAGCCAGCCCTTTCCCACCTGTGCTCCAGCTGCTAAGTAATGGGTAATTTCCTTGTATTTCTCATCAGCATCTGGTGGAAGAAGGGCCCAGCTTTCCTAAGGCTGTACACAGAGGAGGTGAGACACTTAAGATAAAACAATTTTGTCTGAAGCTACTCTACCAGCCCTTCTTCTGGAAAAGGTTGAGGGTAATAACTTCCAGCAAGGGACAGCAGGGCAGAGGCTTGGGAGAAGGGAAGGGCAAGATGAGGGGCCATGCCCCTAGTTGGCACAGGAATTTGAGAAAGGATCATCTATCCAGAGCAGTCTGTATGTTCTTCTCACCTCCCTCATCCACTGCCTCCAAGCTCAAAGGCTGCTGCAAAGTGCTGCCACAGAGGCTCTAAAGGAGGTTTTATAGCTAGGTATGAGATTTTTTACCTTATGCAAACTGAGTAGAAAATGCTATGATTAGAGCAGAGAAAAAGATTCTGAATTTACTTCCTTTCTCCACCAATGAAACAAAATTTTATCTTAATTTCAGCCCTACATGCATGAGTTTAATATTCAGGCGAACAGATCTCCTGAACTCTGTTATCTTGGTGCAGTTCAAAATCCCGTAAACCAGAAAGTACTAGATATCATTCCCCCACAGAAAGCACATTGGGGAATAAGCAAATAAAGTTGAAACAGATAAAGATCTGAGTATTGATCTCTGCCTGTGTTTCTTAATAGAGCGTAACTCCAAAGGAATATTGTAGCCATTGATGGAGAAGAAATCAAAATAATCTGGCTATCACTTTACATGTCTCTGTATTAGAAGGGTCACGTAGGCTAAAAAGTGCTAGGGATTTACACAAAGTAACAGCAGATTTTCAGGAAGCATATGGATTTATAGCTATAGAAAGCACTTAGCAGGGACTCCAGTTGGGCTAACACAGCTGTGGTTTTCTGGTGAACTCATGGCAGCTCCCCCACACTTCTCTGCCTACCTAAAATGTGTGTTATCTCACAGCTGCCAGCTATGGGGTGCCCCCCCAAATGATTGAGCTGAAGTTAACATTGACGTTTTCCTCCCAGTGCCAGTTCCTCCCAAGCCACATGTGAAAGCCAGTAATTTTCTGACAAAAACATTTCACTGTATTTTCAAAAATTTGGGTTTTTTTGGGAATTTCACTTTCATTACATAATTAATTCATGGTAGTTCCTGGAGTTGCAGCTGTATATGAGAAACAAGAATAGAACTTACATTCTGACTCAGCAGTGGTGGTCACCACTCTCACAGATAAAAAGGTTTTATTACAGCTTAAGGTCTGCTCAAATCACAGAGCCTGTGTTTGTAGGAAGGCAAAATGGATTCAGCCTGGCTCATCCTGTATCAACAATTGTTAACAGAGCTTCAAACATAAGAACAGATTTCCAAGGTAGAAATGAACACCTTGAAGACAAATACAGTTTCATACCTGTAATTTAGAGTGCATTTTGGCTCACAAACCCTTTGCAACATGCAATAAATGTAAGCATTTCAGATCAACTTCCAGTTGAAGTTTTCAGAGCCAGCAGCTAGGAAAAAAAATGTGCTTGTACTTTGAAAAAATTCTGATCTGAAAGGCCTCTGGACACTTTAAATACTGGGTAAGCATGACGCCGTTACTTTTCACTGTGCACAAACATCACCCTGATGGTTTACATTATTCATGCAAACAAGACACTGTAAATGCTGTCTTCTCCAGAGCCTCTTTGAGAGAAGGCTTCAGTTATCCCTAGGAACCCTGCAGGCTCTTCTTCTTGGATTTCATTTGCAAAGAAATTTTAAGAGGCTGCCTCACTTTGGAGCGAGGACATACTCCGACAGTCACTTGTAGAGGCCCTGTTGAAGGCACAGGAAATGTGTGTGGGCAGAGAATACTGACTACACTGGAGCAGTATTTCAGAAACTAAAAATATGTTTAACCTTGCAGCCACAGAGGCAGGCAGCAGAGCTGAGATGAATGCCTTTTCAGCTCGAGAGGCTTATGAGAAAAACTCACGTGTTTAATAATCTGAATCATGGAACAGAAGGCATATGTGGTCAGTGTGCTACAAGCTGATAATTCTGAATTCCTATGTATTTATAAATCTGTAATTTGTTTAGGGTACTAGAGTGACATCCCTGAACTGCACTTTCTCAGCTGACTCTGTGGTGGTAGGGAAGATATGGAGCATATGGAACAAATAGGCAAAGATTAAGGATGATTAAATTGCAAGGCAGGAATAAATTCCAATACCAAATCTCAGGCAAAGTTCTTTAACAGGAAAGTAATTCTTTCCTGTCCTTTCACATGCTTTTAAATTCATTAGGGTTTTTTGGTTGGTTGGTTGGTTGGTTTGTTTTTTGGTTGTTTTTTATGGCCAATATCAACATTCTAATCCTGTCATTGACTGTAGACCTTAGCAGCCCTATAATCCCTGAAACAGCTTTATACCAAGAAATGTGAACATGGTACCTCTTAGCGTTTTTCTGAATGTGAGAAAGCAGTGGGCTGTAAATATGAAGTGTTAACTGAAAAAATATTAGTGCTACTGACTGATAAGGGACCTGAGGAAACACTACCAAAAAACGTAACTGTAATTTTTTTGCATAAACCCCTTTGTTTTAATATGTTTTAGGTATTGAAATTTATTCCTGCATTGAGGTTTTCCTTGCTTCTGACACTATAGAACAGCCTGAAGCTCCAGTTGCTCTTTTTTTGCTACTTGAAGTCAACTTGCACTGCAAGAAAGCAAAGTCTATTTTTTCCCTAAGCTGATATTGAAACATAGGTTATAGAATAACCAATTTTTAAATTGTATTTCATACACCATTGACTAGAAATTCTCATGGCTTCATTGCAATCCAGATCTCTTTTATTAAAAGGCATTCTCTCAGTCCCAATGTGAGATATTTCTGTATTGTGAGTTATTATACACTAAATATGTGTGCTAATCCAAATGAAACTAACTTCCCTTGAGTAATTTTATAGCCTACAGTCAGTTGAATCTGGGTAGAAGGTAGAGAACCTGGATTAATGTACTGTTCTCTTTTGACTAAAAATAAATAATTCATGCATTCTTAAAAAAAAAAAGGTATTTATCCTTCAAGACCAGCTGGAAATGATTCCTTTTAATGAATCTGTTAGCTTTTTTCTAGTTTCCCTTTAAAAAAATAACAATTGGATTTTTGTGAGCATTCACTTGTGTTCTGTAATGTGATGGCACACTTTTGTCCCTTACACAGTGTAGTGAGATTTCTATACCTAATCAAAGCCACTAAAATGTTATAGGCATTAAATTTGTGTTAATGATCTGCTCATGAATGCAGGGAAGAACAATAGCTTGTCACTTCTTCATGAACTGATCTGACAATTTTGCTGTGCTTGGGGTATGAAACAAAAAAGCTGCAAAGATGTTGTCATTAGTAAGATTTATGACTGCAAAGGCTGTGCTGACATAGGCCTGTTAGGATTACAATTAGATGTAAAAGATCATCCAAAAGAGTACAATTGCAGGGAATTTATCTAATCAAATGTGGGGAAGGTACACTTTTCAGAGTCACACTGGGGGAAAAAATTCTGTTCTCCTGCAGTGCAATTTACATGTCGTGTTAGTGGTCTTGGTGATTCTTCCATAAATACAGATATACTTTATTTCTCCGTAGAATATTATTTTTTCACCTTTAGCCTATAAATAGAATGTCTGTGTATATGTTAAGTGTGTGAGAATTAGTATATACTTTCATTCATATTTCAAGATAATTTAGTCTGATGTGTGGCTAGAGTTCTAGACCAAATAAGAGAGTTCATAGTCCACAAAATACTTTTTAAGAGTAGGTCTGCTTTTATTCGCAAGGGATGCTTTATGACTAAAATTATGTATTCTATCATGCTGAGTAACAGTGCGCCTCCCTGAGAGCTTTAGGACACTTGACATCCCAGATATAAACAAGAGCATCTGATTATCACTGAATAGTGAATACTGAAATAGTTTTTGTAATCCAAGAAGATTAATTGCTTCTGTGAGTAATCATCTAAAAGAACTAAGATCATGTTAGAAAACAAATCGTGAGGATTATTTTCTTTATGTTTCAGGGCATAGACTAATCTGTTTGGGGAAAAAGTACAATTCAGTGACATATTATTTCATAATTGGTCTCATTTTGCATAGTTTGTTTTTTTCTTTGGAAGCACTCAGCAATGGCCAGTACCAAAAGCAAGTGTCTATTCAAACTTCAGGCTTGCATGAAGACTGTTTTTTTGTCCTCTTGTGTAAAGAATGCATATTCTTCACTGAAAGTATATCTGAAAGCTATGGATTTACAATAATTGCTTGTGGAACAACTTTTCTAATGAATAGTTCTATGGATTTATGTTCTTTTTAGATGAAAATAGGAGGAAAAAATTCAGGCATTTTCTTCCAAAATCCAAAGGCTGTGTACTAAGTGACTGGAAAGCATAACAGTGGAACACAATCCAATTCAGCTTTAATCATAGCAAGCAAAGTTTTTCTCTGTCTCATTGCCATTACCTTCTGTGGTAGAGAAGCAAAAAAGCAGGTACTGAAGATATTTCTAACTGAAGTACTGCAATCTGTGTTAAATGGGACACCAGACTCCTTTTGCATTTTTAAACTATGAAACTGTGAAAAATTAATTCACATTCCACTCCAAACTGGGAAAATGAAGGCCTGCAGGTCTGTTTTCTCATCCAGGAATAAAATTTTGGAGAAAAAGTGTATATCCTTTAGTCAAAGTGCTGTATAAGACTGTGCATAAAACTGCGTCCCTTGAAGGTACAGATTGCCCATAAGGAAGAAGCCTTTTGAGGCGTCTACGAGGAATTTCAGTCCATATGAGCTTAAAACTGATCTTAGAAAATGAGAGCACATGTGATAAACTGTCATTCATCTCCTTTGAGTTGCTCTGTAGTTGCTCCCATCTTTTTTTCAGACCTATTTTTTCCAAAAACTTAAGCCAATAACTTTTGATTCCTTGTGTGACTGCCCATGCTGTTCTATAAGTGTCTCCTTTCTTCAGTTCCATTTCTAATTTAAACCTCTTTCCAATTTGCATAAGTTGTGAATAAAACCATTTGGTTTTATTTTTGAAAAACTGCCTATAAAATGTCATATTGCTATATCTATTTGGCCTACATTAACCTCTTAGTAGTTCTAATTTATACAAGCTTGCCAAAATAAGAAAAATATTGGAAACTGGCTGCTGGGAAATCTTTTAATCAAAGAACTTCATATTTCAAAATTATCTGTAGCTCTGTAGACTCCATAGACAATGAGGGTAAGTTTTTTCTCCCTCACTATTAGCCATTTAAGTGTTTGGAGATGAGTATTTCTTCTTTAACTGTGAGGAAGTTGTCCTGAGGTTTTTTTGTAGGCAGTGGACAAAGACCAGGCACATCCAGCAGAATGCGTATCCAATTTATTTTCTGATTAAGTGAATCAGTCTTAGGAACAGACCTGCATTCCCTTTTCTAAATTACAGAGGAACCATTAGTGTCAACTATATGCCTACATTTTAGATTATGAAAGTGAGATGAGAGGAATCTCACACACAGAATTGATGTTTCTGAAGGCGCTCAGTAGGCATTTCTGGCTAGATCTTGTTTAGCTCAGGGTTATCATTGCTTCAATACTGTAATTTTAAACAAGGCTTTTGGATTGCCTAAAAGCAAAGTGGATGCAGTAAAATTGTTAAGGCATAACCTGCCCTCAGCAGGGAAATGTATGGAAATCACAGACAACATAAACTAAGGGAGATCCTAGCATTTCATCTTAAAATCTAACTTGGACATCTTGCATTTATTCCCTGTGCAGCACCATCCTTCTGAAAAATGTCTTTCTATTATATACAAGTACCTCTTGACAGTGGTGATAGAGAGCGACCACAATCTAGTTTTTCTGTCTACATTATTTTATGTTTCATATTGCTACAGGTAGTACTTAACAATGTTAGAGGAAAGCAGTGACAGAGGGCTTCTTCCCCATTTTCTTACACTCCCTCCTTTTGTTTTGTTCTTAAGTCCATGTTCCCATTGCCTGTGTTGTGACCGCTATCACAGTCAGTTACATCCTAAATCTCTGTTAATTCCCTCTGATCCTAGGGGTTTCTCTATAAAGGTCTCTTTTCAGAGTAGGAAATCTAGGGCTCAGACTTCTGGGTTTTGTTTGATTTAGGAGGTGATATCTATACCTACTGTTATTAAATGTGACAGGTCCTGACAGAGCCTTAATCAGTTTCCTCTCTTGTCTTTTTCCAAGGTGATCAGTGAAAGAGAAAAAAAATAATTAAAAACATAAAAGTCACAGAAAGTGGCGATGAAATATAGCATTAAATTTTTTTTAATTCCTACTTTTATGTGTAGAAATGGTCAAACCTTTGGTCAACAATTGTCCTTTAGTATTATTTCCACTACATGAGTGAAAAATAGCATCCAAGTGATGGCATTTCAATGTTCTGTGTTATGAAATATAGACCTTTTGACATAATGATAATTCAATAAGTCATATACCCACATAAAAATGTTGTGCTTTGTAATACAGTTATTCATCTGTTCATATGAAAACAAGTGTTTGAAATTTGGTAATAAATATTTTCTGTAGAAAAAGTATCAATATCCTCCAGCCTGACTACACTGATCAGGCATGACTGAGAATGACTGAGAATTATGACTGGCAAGTAGGATTATATTTAATATAAAAGTGCATATGAAGGACATAGGTTTAGTATTTTCAAAGTGTGCAGTAAGGAGGACAACTCTTGAAACATCATCCCATGTAAAATTTGTATGAGAGTCAGTAGAAGCTCCTTTTTCCCATCTTTGGCCACCATGCAGGTCAGGGTTGCTTTCTGAGAGACTGACCCATGAGCACATCTGCTTTCCTGACAGCGGGAATATCTTCCAACATCCCTAGCTGTCTGTTGGAAGAAACTTGTAGCTCTTGGAAAGGTTTCTGGCTTTCTCTGGCTGCCTTTTCTGCACAAGTCTGTTCCAGACGCAGGCACAGGTTGTCCCCACGTAGGCACAGGTTGGTCTTCTTCTATATGGAGTACCCTAATTTATGTTCTCCCATTCAAGGGTGATTGCAGTTCCTTCTTGTAGTATCCAAGTTGTAAAGTGTGAATGGTCTGAGTTGCTGATCTTACTGTCTCAATTGCATTTCATTGCATGTACAGTGTATGAATGGGATGTAATATTTATGTGCTTAATCTTAATTCACATTCTACATTTGACTTGGGCCTCTCTGCCCACAAATACTTCCCTGCTCAATTTGTTGGCACACTCCCAGAGCAGCTTCCAGAATGTTTGGTAAGACAAGACCATTAACAATGCTGTGGTTGGCATGTCTGATGCAATCCTGAACCTCAATAATGACCTGACCTGCACGAAATCTGCTTAAAATAGACAGTAGCATTTGTCACAGGGAGAGAATATTTTAATAGTGGTATAAATCCCACTTTTAGCTAGTGCTCTGAATTTTTAATGGCAGAAGATTATTAGGTCGGTGAGATTCCCAGCAGGAGTTAACTTCCAGAATGGAATGGTGTTTGGCTTGAACTAGGTTCTATTTTAGGAGTTACAATTTAATTTTCTTCTGAGCCTCTATTAGACCCATGGCACTTAGGAAATACAGCAATACAGGCGGAGACATGCAAAAGTTATTGGTGTCTTGGGGCATGGCAGCCTCATTGACTCCAAGGGTGACCTGTAAAATTCTCATGAGGCTTTGTCACTCATGAGTAAGTAAGCCATTTCAAAACCAAGTCTCCCAATTCTTTTATATGCATCATGGATCTTTATTTTTTTATGCTTACCTTCTGTCATTTCACTGAATAACTAACCTCTTCTTCACCTGGAAAGGTTTCAATGATGCTTACTGAACAATTATGTGTAAGAGAACTGAAAATATGCTTTTATATGGCAAACTTTTAAAGATCTTGTCTTTACTGATTAAAAGTGAACATGTTTTTATAGTAAAAAAGAAAAAAATGATTTTTTTTTTTCTGAAGCTAAGTGTGTCAGCAAGTATAGTCCATTTCTGAATTTGATGTGTTTTAATACCTCCCCCAGGTGTAACTCAGATATTTAGTATACTATGAGTGTTTCTGTCTTAGCAGCAGCATCTCATCTGACCTCAAATCGGAAAGGCTCCTCCATGGAAATGTGAAAAGGCTGGAAGGCTAAAGCTTAAAATAAAGAAGATAGAACAATCTTTCTGTAATGATTGCAGTGCCCATCAGTGCTGAGTGAATGAGAGTGGCATTACTAACACCAGCATTGAATGTTTGCTCTAAGGACACAGTTCAGAGCAGACAGCTGAGTGGCTCTGCAGATGGATAATGGAAGGTTAGGCTGCTTCTCCCACCCCCCTACCTATCCCCCTTTCTTTTTTTCATCATACAGATAATCTCTTCCATAGCTCTCCTGAGAATAATTCAGCTAAACTTGTGCCATGCCTGAGGCAGAAAGGAGCTACAATAAAATGTGTGTATTGCATTGGTGGAATCAAGTAATTTCTCTTTTATGCCATAATAAAAGTTAGGCAACTGAGCAGGAAACACGCAAAGAAACTTAACTGTCAATTATGGCCATTTTCCCCAGCTTTAATTTTGGGTAGGGGATTGGCTGATGTGTAAAACTCAGCAGATTAAACATTTCTGTCTGTACTGACAAGAGCTGCTGACTATTACAGATGCAGTAGGAAGATGCCCCTCTTAGCTGCAAAGCCTCAGCAAACTTCCTTATCTGTAGCTGGACTATATTATAAAGCATCAGTGTCAGTTTTCAAGAAGGGAATGTCTCTAATCTCCTTGGAAAAGTTTTTGGTTTCATTGTTTGAGGAAGATGATTACAGAGTTGTGTGCCTGTGGCTAGGCTTTTGTTTTAAGCCCAGCTGTGCAGAGCAAAGCTACAGTCACGTAGAGCCTCAGTGACAGACGATGATGTCTGATTTTGTCCTTTTATAAATATTAGCTTTAAAAGACTTACTAATAATATCCCTAGTCAAATTTGAAGACAAACCCCATCTCTGTGCACTTTAAAATGAAATAACTAAGCTACTTTAGCAGTTACTTAGAGGAAAAAGAAAATCTGAAATATTCAATTACTTTTTAGGCAATAACTCAAACTTTCTCATTGTTTTGTTTTGCATTATCTATCCACTATACACGTGCACTAATCAGTGCTAGAAGGAGTTGCCTGAGGAGTGGGCTAAAGGACATGCATATGATTGAAACTACCTCTGCTGTGACAATCTCATGTGTAAGCACTTCAGTATTCATGAGCATGGTGAATGTGCGGTCTGTGCTGTTCAGATGCCCTTGGCAGGGTTGCTAATTGTTTTTAGCTCATCTGGGTGCCCATGGACTAGTCAGGGATGAGAGCAAATGCAGGAGGAAGTGCAGGAGGTGTGGATATTTTGTTTCAAAAAGGTAGCAGCTAAGATAAAGCGGTGTTCCACATGAAATCTTCTATCCCTGGAAGAGGAAGATGCAGGTCAAATCCTTCCTCACCCTGGCAGTGTTCAAAGAGGAGCATGCCATGAGCAGTGGATGTGGGATGGTCATGAGTGAGTTCCCCAAGAGCTGAGTTGCTCTTTGATTTTCCTGTCTTTTCTATTTGAGTGCAAAATAAAGACCAACATGTGACTGCACTTGTGTAGCCATTTGTTTGCAGGGTCCATGATGCAGCAGTGAGAACAAGCACAGGGAGCATCTCAGTGCCGAGGTTTTTGAGAGAGGTGAGAGGAGTAAGTGCAGATCCTGCTCCCTCTGGTGCTTCACACTTTAGTGATAGTGCATAGACCAGTCTTGGGCATGACATATATGTGCACAGCTCTGCCCAAAGAGTGACACAGTGATTTTGCACGACAGGAGCAGCCAGGGCAGGAGGCTGGGCCTGGGCAGAGGTGCCCTGTCCCCAGGGGACATGTTCCTCCAGCACCAGGGCTCAACAGGGATGTGAGCACAGCAAATGGCCATGGGGGAGAGTGAGGTGCTTGTGAGACTCCTCCTGGGTCTCAGTCCTCCAAAGGACTTGTTGTATCACAAGAGATTTTGAAACTCTTTGTGTCAGCAATTATGTATCAATAAGGGAGCTGTGCCTTGAACTATGTGTCTCTCTCTTCCCAGCCACGTAGTTCACTGCCTCTTTCTTTGTATTTATGTGACTTGGTTTGATAGCTGTAAGGATTGCTTACAAGAAAATCAAAATTAGGAAGACAAGAGATGTGTGATGTCTGCTCACATACTTGTGTGCTGACATATATGGTCCAATATTTAGCAGTTTAGTATTTTATTTAATGAACATAACTTTTAAGAACACAGTACTACAATGTATACAAGCAATGAGACCACAGTTTTAGCTGATTACTTTTGTCATGTTATGTAAGGAAATTTCCTCTTCTAAAGACATCATTATTTGTGTCAGCATAAAGAATGTGTAACATTTTAAATTAATGTTTTTTAAAATGTAATGTAAATGTTAAAATATAATGTAAAATGTAAAAAATGTAATGCTTGTTTCCCAGGGGCCCCAGCCAAGATTGGGACCCCCAGTGTGCTAAGTGCTGAATAAACATACACAATTTAAGGAAAGATGTGACCTGAAAAGAGAGACAAAGGAAAAAATAAAATATTTTTTTGGGATAAGACACATTTATACTGTTTAACTTGTTGTATAAGTTGGTGGATGGCCTATTTGTGCCTCCAGTTGTCATTAACTGTATGCCTTCTTTTTCTAGGCAAAACAGTAAAGATGGATTCTAAGCAATGATTTAGATTGAAAAAGGATGTATATGTGTATATTGGTTAGGGAATTCGGTGTTTGAAGTTATTTCTAGGCAGGAAGCTCAGAGTCTTCTAGAGCATCTGGGAGCATGATCTGCTGGTAGAACAGGAAAGCAAGGGAGAAGCATGAGAGAATGTACGAGTCAGGCATCTAATGGAAATGTCTGATTTGCTGAAACACTGGAGCTCAGCGGAAGATTTGAGATATAAATTCCAGTGTGCTGTAATTAGAATAATAAAGAGTTTTGTTTGGAAAGGAACCTTAAAGGTCACCTGGTCCAAGCTCACTGCAATGGGGAGGGACATCTTCAACAAGATCAGGTTTTTCAGAGCCTACTTCAAGCTGACCTTGCATGTTTCCAGGGATGAAGCCTCTACCACCTCAACTGGGAAGATGGGTCAGAAAAACTACTTTGAAAGATGATATTTTCACTTGGTTGGACAGATACCACACAACACATACAGATCTCTCCCAAAGGAGTAGATAAGAAAGAAGGGCTCACAAGTCTGCTGTCACTGTGTTACTCAGTGCATGTCTGGTAGACGTGAGGACCCAGTGATGCAGCCTGCAGCAGCATCAGCAGGAGTGACAGGGAGTGTTGTGTTGAATTTTTGACAGTGTCAGATAATCTGGAGAGCACTGAGTTTTCTGTTTTGTCTGCTCATAGAAGATGATGAGACATCCAAGGGAAAGTGTAGAGCAGGTAGGGAGATAAAAAAATGGTTGTTTTTCTATCGGTAATGATGAAAAACAACCATTGCAATCCTTGAGAGGTGGTATTGTATTGAAAGGGAAAATTAAAACCACTGGGAGCTCAACTGCCAATAAACCCATCAGATCATTGATACTGTTTAAGATTAATTTTAGATTTTCTTCTAATAGTCTAAGTACGAGCAAGCTAATTAAGTCTGGGAGATTATTTTCTTACTTGATTTCAAAACTTTTAGGTGTTTTAGTTGGATTTGGGATATGAAAGTACATGCAGACCCATATCTGCTGAAAGGAGACTAAAAACTTGAGTGTAGAATTTGGGAAGTTTTTGCAAAAGTGCGTGTCACTATGATAACTAGCAATCACAAGAAGACAGGAATTGTTTTGTCAGGGTGACTTGATTTTCAGTGCTAACACACTCTGCAATTTAATTTCACTGTTTTCTGCAGACACTAGAGACTAGTTCATTTTTTATTTTGTTCCATTTTTCCTTCTGGTTACAGATACATCTCAGGGGGCCTGCCAAGGATTAAATGATCATGTTGTTGGTAAGTGATTTCTTATTAATAGATGATTTTTCTTTTCCATTTGTGTATTCATTTAATTTAATGAGTTTGTTTTTGTAACTAATTTGTTCATTTGTCTCCCAGACAGGAGTATAAATAAAGGGAAAACCCAAAACTCAGCTCTTAGAGATCTATGGAGTGTCTTTCTGGAAATGTGTGAGAGGCCAAGGTACAAGCACATGGAATCTCATCAGTCTCTGCTGTTTCATCTAATGAAATAAGGCTGAAATAAAGAGCTTCTAACAGAAAATACTCTTCTGTTCATTTTAACATTTAATAAGGGACCATGAGTCTGAGATAGGAAAATAAGAACTTTGCAGTAAAATCTACAATATTACTGAAAGCTGAGACTAAAAGCAGTAATGAAGTAAGCCACTGGTGATATAAGAGCTCTGCTATGCCTAAACTACTAATTCTTCCTTTATCTGATCTGTGCCACCTGGCAGAATTGACAATTGATGTTCTGTACAGAAAATAACTTTTTCTGGAGAAAATGAGGAATTCTGTTATTTTAGATGAAGATGCAACAAACATTTTCCTGACAATGATGGTGTGCAGAGTCAACTCTATGTTAGAAATACTAACAATGAAAAGTTGCAAGTGCTGTTCTCTACTGGCATAAGTTCATACTGATATCACTCCAGTTATACTTAGGAATTTCATGTATGGAAATGGACTTAAAAACACAACCCTTTTTGTATTTTAGAAAAATTATTTGAAGCATTATCAGAAATTTTCTTATGAAAATTAGATTCATAAAGAAGTGCCCTCATTTTTTAAAATGTCAAGGGGATTTAACTCCTCTTCAACCTTGGGGGTTAGTATGAAGGATTTATTTGGACTTTCAAACGTCTTTGACATAGTGTCTCGTAAAAATGTTTAAAAGCTATTCACTAAAGTGCCATCATGGATCACAAATTAAAGAAGAAAAATGAAAATACTAATTTTCAACATGAAAAAATGTAGTCTATTGTTTTTCCTGGATGTTTCTAAGGACAAATCAGAAGTGGGCAAAAATAAAATATAAAGCATGGTTTTGTGAAAAGAGTAGTAGAGAGAATGCAAGTGACAGCAATGCATTACCTTTCATTGTTGGTCATACTGTGTTTGTCTGCCTTTTATAAATAGGAATTTTAGAAAGTAAGGGGGATTATTAGAAGCAGGAGATAAGCCTTATGAGAGAAGACTAATGCTTCTTCTTATGGCTTAGACCTCTAAAACAAGTAAGGGATATTCTTTAGAAAGGAAACAAACCATGTTGTTGAAAAAACATGGTAAAAGCAAACCCAGTAACTGATGCTACAGGAAAGATAAATTTGTAGCTCAAATGAAAATCCAGGTGGGATTCACTGCTGTAAGTCACTACTCAACAAAATGAACGAAATCCTTGTCTCCATGAATATGTCTATGAATAAAACTGTTGTGAAAATTTTCTCTTATATTTCCTCCACAAGAAAGGAGCTCTTTCCAATTCTGATATTGCTGAAGTATATTTCAAAGCAGTGTGAATTTTTAGACCTTATTTTCAGAAGAGCCACATAACCTTCTTTTAGCTGTAGCCTTTGTCCATCTGATCACAACAAATTCTGGCTTATTTACCATACAGGGTGTTTTATTTCTCTAAAGCATTTGGTATTGGCCACAGCTGGAGTTGAGATCAATGTTTCTCAGACTCAGCTGTGCTGCTTTTGAGCTCACTGGGGTTGTGGATCAGGGAGCTTATGGTGCCTTACAAGTCAATAATCAGCAAGAAGTCAATTGTCTCTGGCTTGGCAGCATGTCAGCTTGTCCAGGACACAGGACCCACTGTGGTGACTGGCTGCACACGTGCTGAGTAGCCAGCAATTGCAAAATGTATGCCAGGCCCTGGTGGACATGGACAGCAGGGCTGACCTGATTTTACAGGAGGATCAAAATAACAGGAGTTGGGCAGAGAACTAAAGGAAGGGATTCATGGTGAGGAAGGAAGGTCAGAGAAAAAGAGGTGGACAGATTAAAATTCAGAGGCAAAAGGAGAAAGAGAGCCACAGAATGAAGGGAATTAACAGTCCTAAGGAAAGCAGAATAGGAAGGCAAGAAGATAGACAAGCAGAGCATCAGGCACTTTGGTGGTAAGCAATTATCTTTCAGTGAATCCATTGTCTCCTTAAACACTCTCCAATATCCTAGGACTTGCTGGCTGAGTGCTTTGAACATATTTGTGTAAGGTGCAGAGCTGAAACATGACCTAAGCTGTTCAGATATACTTAAGAATGTTTAAAGCACTCAGTCAGTTGGGTCTTAATTGATTCATCAATAGCTTGTGGCTCATGCTTAGTTCAGTAGCAATCGGTAGTTCAGGGTCTAAATTTAGGATGAATTGTTGGTGATATTAGTTCACAAGCTATTGTACTTTATTTTGTCTGTTACTCAAGAAGACCCAAGATCCAACTCTTCTAAAGAATACTCAGTGCCATAAGCCTATATTTGAAATTACTTAAAAATGTCCTTTCTGCCTACCTGTAGGGTGTGGCTTTCAGATACTTGTTTATCTTGTAGATGTGAGGGAATGAATAGCTGAATTGGTATTTGCTGTAGCAAAGAAATATGTCTCACAAAACTTACGGTTCTCAAAATCTGCAGATTGTTGTATTGCACTCACCTTGTTGCACTTCACTCACCTTTGCCTGTTGGCAAAGAAGAAAACAGCAGCAGTATATTAAATACATGGAGGTCACAGAGGACAATTAGACTGTAATGCTTGTTCCATTTCTTGTATTGACAACTCAGTCATAATTTTGAAGGAGTGTTTCCTGTTTAACCTTGTGCTTACAAGCACTTAAGGTGTGCTTGGGTATTCTTGATCTTTGTTTTGATATCTGCACCGGAAGATCTGTATTTAAGGAGATGGGAAAAGGACAGACTTCTTAAAGAGCTAATGTGATAATGAGTGAATAATTGCTCGATATCTTCTTTCCATTATTCAGCACAATGCTGAATCTACCTGTAAAAGAATGTAGAATAAGAACCTTGTAGGCCATTACTGCCTAATTTCCTGAGCAAGGGTTTTGCCTCTTTGTTTTGACTTTTGTTATAGAGGGAAAAAAAAAATTGAGGGAAAGAAATTTCACTGGTATAAAGCCCATAAAAATGCAGGCACGTGTATTGACCCCTGCAGCTGGAACGGAGTGATGGAGCAAGCTGGTATCCCCAAGTACGGAGAAACATGGAGGGATATAACCTGGCCGCCTCATTAAGCACAGCAAGTGCCTTGTGGTGCCTACAGCTCATGAGCAGTTAGTTCACTGCCAAAGCAGTGCTAGGTCCATTTCACAGCTAGTGAGGATTGTTTGTGTTGTAGAACTGTAGCTGTGATTGTCATCTAAACCCTGTAGTTTACCAAGACAACTTCTACGTCATGCAAATGCTTTTGGAAATTATTCTGTTCACATTGATGTTGTCCTTCCAAATGATCCATCTCATTTCATAGTATTGGTTTTTGTGGCTTAATGAACTGCATCCACTTGATTCAAATGTTTTCCTCATAAATGCTGAGCTGTATGTTGATAGCTATCTTTTGATGTATTAAAATATGCCCTTTTCATTGTTTTCCTCACAGTCGTAGAGAATAGCTTTGTATTATTTTTCATTGTAATAAAGAGTGTGAAAAGCTTAGAGAGCCCTCTGTATTTCTGTTGCATTAGTAAAAAGATCTTGAGAATATTTCCATCCACAGACTGGTAACTACTTGCATGGCCTAAGTTGCTATTTCTTCCAGAGCATAAATGACGTGTAATACATGCCACCTATACAATGCCACAATTTTAAATGAAAAATAAGTAATTATAAATAGTCTTTTGGCTGACCAGTAGCTTGAAGTCTGCATTTGAATTTATCAAGACAACTGAGAGATAGATCTACAATAGTCACAACCAATTGCATGTGGTTTGTGAAAAAGCCTGGGATTTCTTCATCATGTACTATGTTCATGATGAATAAATCAATTGGCTCTAGTGTTGTGAGGCACCTTATACTTATTTTTATAGTGTACAAGCAGTTGTCACTGGTTTGGATCATTTTTTGCTTGCTCAAATCTATGTGAAAAATTACTGTCTAAGTAGCTATAAGTAGCTATACTGATACTTTACAAGAACAATGTAAAAGAATAAAAGGGAGAAGCTTAGACAGAAATAATAGGCTAAAACTGAGGAAAAGCAAACCAAGGATAAATATCTGCAATGTCTAGGCATTTCTTTCTTCTTTAGGTAAGTTAATGAAAATAAACATCTAAAAATAATATGTAATTCAAGGAGGCAAAAGAAAGTGTCTAAATGCTAAATTTGTTCAAAGAAGTTACCTGCTATCATGCTAATAAATATGAATGGTTTGTCAGGTTTTGATCTGTTAAAAGTGAAAACTTGCATATTATGACTGTTTTGCTGTCATAGCACTTGTGTCTGTTCTTTAAGCCAATTATTTGAGTGAACAGAAAAGTGAGATAATTTTAGAGGATATTAGATACTGTAATAAAAATAAAACTCTTTTGAATATGCTTATGGGTCACTTCAAAAATTATCCTTGTAAAAGGCAATGTGACTCCTTTCGAAAAGAAAGTGTTTCTTCAAAGGTTAAAAGTGTATTGACAGTTTCTACAATTCAATAACTTTTTTCAAGATAAGGCCTACATAATTTCAGATGTTGCATGATTTCCCCTGGATAAATGAATGTCAGAAAATGGAAAAGGCTCATTTTCTAAGTCTGAGTGGCAATTTTCTTATTATGCTGTCATATGGATTAAGTGCTTGCCATTCTCAATTGTGCTGGCTCAAAAAAAAATTGGGCCAAGATTAATGAAATCAACAAAAATAATGTTTGTTTCCCTGGACATTTTATTGGCATTCCTAAATGGCCTGTCAGATCTCTTTCCTGGGATCATTAGCTTTCTGATATGGTTTGATCTCTCATTTGAAGAGCTCCAGCTTCAAAGCTGCCCTTCTCCTCTTTGTACCTTGCAGCACCTTCTGAAGGACAAGAGCCTACTCTCTCAGTAGAACTCATTAGAGAGGATAAACAGTCCTGCAGACATTAAAATATCTTAGAGAAGTCATCAAACTGTATTCATGATTTCAGGAATTGTAGCAGATCTGGGTGGCCAGGGTGCGGTTCCAGCCAGGGGTAAGTTGAAGATGTGTGAGAGGTTAGTCTGTTTTGGTAGCTGGATGCTAAATGCAGGCATGACCTTACTGTGCAGCCAGATGTGCAGAAGAATAGGCACTGTATTCAGAAAGGATCAATGTCTACTGGGTGACTTAAAAACAGCAAAGCCAAGGGGAGCTAATAATTAAAAAAGTGACTTGCTCTAAGTTGGCTCTACAGGGACATGAGACAGGCCAGGGTCTGCTTTGCTTCAGCAATGAGGAGCAGCTGGGATTCAATCAGCCTAAACTGTTTGCCTGGTATCATCATACTTCTTCACTCTGCCTTTGCAAGTGGCATGGATGTTTTTAATGTGAATATGTGCATCTGTATATGCTGAGCCTAGTTTGAATATATGGGGCTAAACTGGGAACATGATTTCCACCAGAGGTGGAGGGCAGGGACATTGGCATATTGGGCAAGTATGAGTGCAGTGTCAAAGTGACTCTTGCTGCTGCTGCTGCTGCTGCTGCTGTCAAAAATGTCAGGACAGTCATAAGGATAACAATATCAGAGCATCAACTTGTTAGAGGTAGAAGTGTACTAGAATACTGATGTCAAATAAACTGACACGCAGTTGGATGTGTATACCTGTGTGGCTACACATAAATGCATATAATTATATTTTTTCAGGAATATCTAATGTTTATGTGCACCTATGAGGCAAAAATAGTTGTCTACAGGGACTTGCATGATGCATCCAGGGCAAGCTCACGAGGCATATGGACATAAAAGTGAATATTGGATATGGATTGCCAAGAAAGCCTTTGAGGTCAACACAAGGCTGAGCACAGAATTAAATTATACACTGAAACCAGACTGCATGCATAACAGTATAATGTAAAACAAGGGCTCTTAAGATGAAATTTGCCATTGGCTGTTTTTATTTAACACATTTATAGCATATATATTTAAAGGTATTTCACCCTCTTCTTACTATAGCTCCCCTGTAGAGCCATGGCATGTGATCTGAACCCCTTGGTGTTCTGTATCAAGGCAGACCATGATCCAGTACAACAGGGAATCTTCAGATGGAAGCGGATGTCCTAGTGGAATGGATGTCCATGATAGAAATGGAGGCATGGGATAAAAAAGAGAATCTACTAGTTTCTAATTTTTCATTAAACCTGAATATAATGCCAAAGCTGGTGCTTAGCTGCACAGAAAGAACTCTAAGTTTTGACAAGTTTTTTTCTCATACTTCTTGTGAGATGTGTGAGATCATGGATCACTTTGTTTGCACTGGCCAAAGGGCTTCAGTGACAGTCTAATAAAAATAAAATGTATATTTCTTATTAGAAAATATTTTCCTTTTCTTTTTCTTTTAAAAATATATTTTTCAAATTTTCTATGAAAGTTTGAAAGCGTCTTTTCCATATACTTTTCCATATATTTTTTGCACTTTTTTTGAACTTCTGAATTTTCAATACCTACAGCAATTTCTTTAGAGTTTGGCTAGCCTTCCAGAAGCCGATGTGAATTCAGCAGCTGCTTTATTATCAAAACTGAAGATGTAATCCTGCAAATGGAGCGTGCAGAATGTCTGCTCTATGACAAGTAAGCTGGAAGCTCGAGGTGGACAGGTTACACGGCGTTTATTTGCAGAAGGCAGCAGAACGCTGGGCAAACCGAGGTTTCAGCTTGTATGTGGCAGCAAGGCTGTGTGTACACAAGGCTCTGACCCTCTGGATGTGACGCAGAGCCTGAGTTTAGTAAATACAAGGTT
This sequence comes from Toxostoma redivivum, assembly GCA_013397375.1. NCBI lineage: Eukaryota > Metazoa > Chordata > Aves > Passeriformes > Mimidae > Toxostoma > Toxostoma redivivum. The sequence continues at coordinate 671,047 of VXBI01001252.1, forward strand.
GGAGCCTCCAGCACCGTGCCAGCCCCCCTGTGTGCAAGGGACCATGTGACTCGTGTCCCTGCTGCTGTGATTGGCATCCCCTCCCACTTTGTGCTGCTTTTCATAACGTTTTAGTGAGCCAGTAACCAGAATAATATGGACAAGCTGGCCGTGGTGAAAATAATATAACAATCAAAACCAGTCCTGGCCAGTAACTCCCAATGTTTTGTTAATCACTGATTTCAGACTGTGTGAGTTCTGGTACTGTCAGACTTTATCAGATGTTTGATGTGTTTTAGGAAGAAAAGAGTGCTTGTACTGGATCAGAGCAGGATCCACCCAGCTTGGTATCCTGACTACAAAACTGACCTGAAGATGTGGGGAAGACAACAGAAAAATTATTTTCCCTAGTACTCTCCCCAGTTTCTTGTGCTCTGCAGTTTAGGGTTTTCTTGGGCCAGGGATTATATGTTTGTGTATACCAGCCTTCACTGCGTCTTCGATTGCTTTTTCTAATTGTTTTCATTATGGTTTATGAATAAAATAGATGTTTATCCATGATTTCTGAATTTTTGATGTGTTTTTAATTTCCTTAAAAAAAAAAAAAGTAAAGTTTAGAGCCTCGCGAATTTTAAGCTTTGTCTGAAACCTAAGCCTATTAAAGTGAAATAAACTAGAAAAAATTTACCAGACTGTCCTGGGGGTTTTTGGTTTTGTGTATTTTTTAAAATTGAAACCAAAAATACCTTCTAGAAAGCTGTGTTCTCAGTGCACAAAGGACAAGGAAAAGGAATCTGTGGTTTGAAAAGGATGAAAGAAAGGAATTAGGCAATGGTCTTATATTTCACTAAGTGCAGAGGGCTGATCCTTGTTCTGATCTAACATTTCTGAAGAGTGAGAGCTTTCCAATGTACTCCAAAATGAGTGAGGTGGTTTGGTGGAACAAACACGTACAAAACCAACCCTATTGGACAACAAAAATCAATGAGAAAATGTGAAAAAAATAAAAATAATGGAATCTGCAGAGTAGCTTTTTTTCTTCTTTGTGGCATGATATTTTCCTTGTAAGAAATGTGTATCTTCTTCCTTTTCCCATTCTTAGTGGGAGAAGCAGGGAAGGATGAGAACAGACCTAGTCATGGCTGCTGCTTTTCCCGAAGGCAGCCTGGCGCTGCTTCTGGTAATAGCAACTTGTAGTGTAACTTCATGAACTTCACTCTTTCTTCCTGCTTTGCCTTTCTCCTTCAGGCAGCAATTCCCCACCCACCTCACAGGCCTGGGTGTCTCACCTGAATTTGTAACCCATTCCTGAGCCAAGACTGCAAAGATGGCTTGGAGGGGGTAGCAGGAGGTGCTGCTTCCCAAAGCACTGGGCAGGCTGTCAGAAAGGGAGCTTCTGGCTCAGCCTTAATATCTTTGAGGTGCCACAATTTTCTCCCTGCCCCATCCCTCCCTAGGCATCACTTTCCTTGCTGTGTTCTACATCAGTACTTGAAATTATTTTATTTGATGCAGTCCTTGACTAATGGAGAATTAAAGAAGAAAACTTAAATGCATAAGATTTTTTTTAAGCATTGAAGTGTTAATATGGTGAACGAATAAGGATTTGCTGTTCAAATAATAAAAATAAAACCAAGCCCAGCAATCTTTATTACTTGACACTTAAGAATTTTCCAGGTTCCTTTTCTGTCTGCAAGCCCCAGGCATGTCTTAACTTCATATTAAGATGAGGTGTTTGTCCAGAGAGTTTCCTCTGTCCATTCTTCTCTTTCCTTATCTTCTTTCATGTCTCCTCTCACTTGTTTTTTTACAGACTCAAAATTCAGAGCATGCCCTGGATGGGAGCTCTTGCTCTCTCCTGGCAGTGGTCAGTTGTAGTGACCAGGGAAACAGAGCTTCTAGATACACTGGACATCAAAAGAAGTGCCTGGATACATTAAAAACCAACTTTCTAACAAGCCCACCGAGGTTAATGAGTTTTCCTCTGGTAGTTGCAAATTCATTTTGCTCTCATCTTTCCTCTCCTCCCAACTTGTGTAATTTTAATCAAATTTCTGTAAAATACTGTTCTAAATTGTAATGTGTTGTAGAGTGATTATTGCTTACATGTAGAACGTGAGAAAGGAGAAGGGAAGCTGATTTTTGCAATTTCCACAGGAGATTATATCTACTTTTCCTTAATCCTCGACACATAAGGTCACCAAAAAGAGAGCTATAATTTGAACAGCAAAGTAGGTACAATTTGAAATGGCTAAGTGATTGGGAGCTAAACCTCGGCCATGTCCTAACCAGACTGCCTCAAAGGTAGAGGAAGGCAAACCCTGTTTTGTACTGGTCTGGGCATAAATTTTGTTATTACTTACATTTTTTTGAATACCAGAATGTCTTGCTGAGAATATTCATTAAAGCTGTGTTGCAACCTCAGTCAGCCTCTAAATATTCTCAAACATCACAGCAATCATACTTGTACACTGCCTCTGCTAGCTGATGTGCTAATATAAGACTTTAGCTGTCATTTTGGTATTTTAATATTAGTCACACACAGCTTGCAAATATTTAGAGAAAATCCTTAATGTCAAATCTTCCTCTCACATTAAAATTCTCATTATATATTTGTTTTTCAGTGAGTTAGCTTCCTATAGATTCTTATCCCGATTTTAAAACCATCTTGTCACGCATTTATAACAAATTTCTATTGATCTCCCTTTTGAGTAATTTATTTCACAATGTTAAGGGTAACAATTATATTTATTTTGGCATATATACCCTCCCTGCTGTGCAAACACACGGAGAGACGGTTTTTGGAAGATCCTGTTTTTCCTGTGCATGTGGGTGGACAATGTCAGGTCCTAACCGGTGGAAACACTGTTCAGAGCCAAGTAGTTGCTGGGGACATCCCTGTGGGCTAATGCAGCAAAACCCACGTGCAGTTTGTGCAGTTTTGCAGGGAAAAGTGTATGTTGATGGCAAGACAGCCCAGGTTTTGAAAAGCTCAGCAAGGAGCCAGAGCAGCCCTGCCTTTAGGTTCAGTCTCTGGCGAATTCTCTGCAGATACAGGCAGCCTGTTTAGCCTTGTTCTGTGTTACTCACCCTACATGAGCATGGGGATAGTACCTGGCTTTTATCGTGGGGATGAGAACACTCATGTAATAGCACCTTAATTTTATTGAGCTGTCTTCTTTCTTTCCCTATCCACCTGAGATTGGTTTCTTATGCCCCTGCCTAGATGATTTTTCATGCATACAAAAAATCTATACAGCAGAAATTCACAGTCCATTAAAGAAAAATTACAGTCTATTAAAAAAACAAAGAGAAACACCTTGGTGTAAATTTTCCATGCTGTTGTAGCAGCGTATTTGTGTGCACAGATATATATCAGGAAAAAAAGCTTTGCTTTTTTTATACAGTGTTTTATAGTGTTATAAGAAACAACTAGAATCAAACACCCACAATTTAATTAAAACCTCATGTTGCCAATTCATAATATCATACATATTTCTATCTGAGTGAAATAACTTTTCATAAATTTTCCTCATAATATGTCAATTTTTATCCATTATTATTATTATTTACCATCACGTGTGCCTGACATTCACTTTCATTTCTAACATCTCTGTTGCACAGCTGCAGCCCTTGTGAATGGAACACTGACACTTTTTGTTTGCCACTTTCAGTACTGTCACCTCCACTATGAGTTTTAATAAACAGCTTTCCCTACTAGGCCTTCCATGACCCTAACTAACTTTTGCTTTGCTGGTTTTGTTTCTACCACACATCTAGCTCTGAACAACTTTGTTTCCTCCTCTGCCGTGACCAAGTCAAATCTTGTTGAAATGTCCTGTGCAGCAATAAGAATAGAGATGCTCATTACAAGCACTATGGCAATAAAGTTGCTTAAAAATTTTAGATAATATTGAGTTTCAAACCTCTGTGGAATGGTGGCTTGACTAAAATATTTTTATAATATTTTAGTTTACTTTGGTTACTTCTTTCTAGAAGTTTGAGCTGTAGATCGTTGGAATAAATCCTTCCTTTCACTACAGCATACTTTGGAAACTGACCCTGAGTGAGGTGCAGAGTTTGATTTAGCTAGGGAAAATGATGATGGTTTTTGAGCTTTAGTGGAAAGAGAGGAAACTCCATAGTGAAGTTTCCTATATAGTGTTAGCAATAGATGGATAAACAAAAGCATTTTCAAATTGGCTGTGTATTAATTCATCCTCTTGTGTGGCTAATAGACGCTAAGATTTCAGTTTCATGGAGTAGTTGTGAGTTATTTACAAGAGGTTTCAAAGCAGAGACTGCAAACTCAAATACATTGGTAACTGGTACTTTCTGGAAGTAGAATTATTTTTGGGCTTCCACAATTCCACAACTCTGTGACCTTCTTGAATGTGATTTCTTGACTTTCAATGACTATTTTTTGCACAGACGGGCTTGTTATTAATTGTAAACTCTTTGAAGCTATTTTAAATCTATTTTTGTTTGTATTCATCTTAGATGAGTTTCACTGCATGTTTTCTTACTTTTACATTTAAGTTGTAAACTATAGGAAAAAGATGACATATATTAATTATTGGAGAGTATTTCTATCCCAGCTAGAAATTATCTTCAAATGCCCACAGTAACCGGAAAAATTTACCTTATAAGAAAAGTCTGAGAGGGGTGAATGACTAAGGACAGAGACAAGCATACCTATTTTTTTTAATATAAGACTGTATGAGTGAGATGTTACATTAGGCACAAATCGTTCTCAAAAATACTGTTGGAGTTGTCTATCTTTTAGTAATAACACAATATGTAGTGTTGCTATTGCTGTGATAAAAAGGTGAAGGAACAAATTCTGCAAGCTATTCTGATGAAAAAGAACCTACATATGTCATCCTAGTATCCAGCCAGAAAGGGGAAAAATTTATAATTTGGGTCTCCGATTGAAAGCGAAGATAAAATAAACCTAAATATTTAGAAGTGAGAGAAAAACATAAAGGACAAAGTCAAAGTATATCGATTTGAAAGACTAGACCTCAAGAAAAACATCACTCTTCTTAGGATTTGTATCCTGGATGAAGCTAGAAAAGTCACTGTTCTCTGATATTTCAGGTGCAAAAGGATTAAATTCCAGTGTAAGATCTGCATATTTCTCAACTCTATTTCTCAACTAAATTTTTACAGGGTTTTCTTGTAAGCAGATTTGGGCTTCCAGAAAGAAGAAAATTAGGAATAGCAAATTTGATTACACAAGAAGCATTCCTCAATATGTTTAATTGCTTGTTTTGGAGGTATTTTGCTTGCATTTGTCACACTCAGCAGACTTAGGGAGCTGCTGTTTTGTAAGCCCCTCTTGGTCTCCTCTTTAACTCACCAGTTTCAGCACTTCTGACATGACCAGCCCATCTGCAAGACAGGCACTGTCTTGCCACGCCCCACTGCAATAGCACAAAGGAACTCAGAGCAGTCCTAGTCACACTGATAGTGACAGAGTTGTGAAACCATAGTTCAATTTTCACTGCTGCTATTTCAGATTATTCTCCCAGGTGAAATTGGGACAGTTGTCCTTCAGACTAGACATGAGCTATCTTTAAGTTAGCATTAACAGAATCATTATGGCAATATAAAACTTAGTGCGGGCTGCTAAACCTGTTCAATTGCATGTTAAGCTTCTTAGATGGGTTTTATAACCTGCACTGAGGAACACTGAGCTGTACTTTTGCTGCTGGCAGTCATGTGAGAAAGGGAGGTAGGATATTCTGGTTATACTGGAAAGTAACAGCATCACAGATATATCCTCAGGTCCCATAGGAAAGTGATGTCTCCTACCATAGGTTCCTGAGTGTCCTGGTTTACAATTCAAAATGTATTCTATCACCATCTGTTGAAACAAGAGAAGGGCTGATCCTTATCTCTATGGGAGATACCTTCTGTTAATGGGCCATTAAGCCCCACTGCCGGACTGATAAAAATTACATCATCCCATTGGGAGATGATCCAGCCACGGGGAGGAGCCATGCCTTTCCTACCTAAATAAAAACCGAGATTTAGAACACCAAAGCAGCCTTTTCCACTGGATTCCAGAGGAGAAAACCAGGCTTTCCCACATCATCGCTGGACCTTCAGAGGAAAACTGCACCTTCTACAGGAGCACTGCTTCAACAGAACCACATCTGTCATCCAGGAGGACTGCAGCCACCATTTAATCAGGACTGCAGCAGCACCCTGATTGCCAGGGTGTCAGGTTGTATTCTGTCAGTGGTCTTATTTTGTATTATTGCATATATTCTATTTTTTCCTATTAAAATTGTATTACTGACTTGAAGTCTCACTGGTTTTGCTTTTTCAAACCAGTACACTGGCTAGGAGGAGAAATACCCCTCTTTTGTCTAAATGTTCTGGATAGCAATCTCTGTTTGAAAATATCCAATAAATTTCTCTGTTCCTCTAGGGAGGAGCAACTGGAAAGGAACTGGTTTTTAATCTCTGTGCAATTCATTGTTGCTGGTGCCTTGGAGATGATAATGTCTCCGTTCTGATCTCAGCACAGTGAGGTACCCAGGCAGGCACAGTATCTGCCAGCTTGTTTGGGCTCGTCAGTGCTGTTCCATGGCTTCTGTTACCTTTTATGCATACTCTGATTAATGTTTTAAGAAAGATTTAGATTGTCCTCAAGGAACTTTTCTGTAGTTGATGTCATCACTGCTGATTACACTAGCACAGAGAGCTGCAGACTGCAAGCACGGTCTGAGATCCCACCTCTCAGGCACAATGATTTGTAATTAGCTTCTGAGCAGGCCAGGTGAGGTGTCTGGCCCTTGAGGGCTGTTTCTCCTCGACAGCAAAAAGTTATTTAGCAAATTAGTGCAACACACTGAATTTTTTTTCCCACTGAGGTGTTAGGCATAAAATAAATGTCTTTCATTTCACCTGTGTAGAATGGTCATTACAGCTATAGATAAAAACAATATTAATAAAAAGAGACAGTTATTGCCAGCTCAACTGCCAAAAGGGAAAAGAGGTCAATATGGTCCTTTTCATATCAACATAGGCTATTTTCTCAAGGCTATCTGTACAAAGAAAATATAAAGTTTCAAATTGTTTTTCTATTTCTTATTCTATATGATGTCATGTGTTATCACTGAAAGCCCAGTGCATATCTGACAACATCTAACTGCATAGTCTCTTTAACATGATTCTCTAGGGTGCTGTCTCACACACTATGTATCTAAAATATGACAGTGTGTTAGTTTTCTCTTTTGTTTATCTTGGTTTATCTTGTACCAGCTGTGAGTAAGATATATGTTTTTCCTCTTGTACTTGTACTGCTAAGTACTGTTATAAAAAGCACTGTGTGGGGATCCTCATAGTAGCATGGGGTATTGGATAAACAGGTATTCAAGGTCAGGCTGGGAGAGGCTTTGAGCAACTTGGTCTACAGGGAGGTGTCCCTGCCCATGGCACAGGGCTTGGAACTAGATGATCTTTAAAGTCTTTCTCGACCCAAACTATTCTATGATTCTGATTTTGTGTATCAATGTGATCTGAAGACAAAGGTAATTTCGTTAAAATTGTCACTGTCCTCTTTCAAAGAACCAAATAAATGTGAAGTGCACTGAGGTGGTTACTCCTTGTGTTAAAAGCCATAAGGAGCACCCTTACAACACATGACAGTGGTGGCTTTTTCTGTTTATATCCAGATTTACCAGTTTTTTCCAACATTCAGCATTATAGCAATTCTGTTAGAGGAACAGATGTGCTAGAAAGTAATAAAAACCAGAGGGTTTCACTTTAGCTTATTGAACTGAGTACGTGTCATCTGGATAGTCACGATAGGTTATCATCTGATAAGTATTTGTCTGCCTCTTTGAAAACAGATGGGACATATAGCACTGTTCCTTGGAGGAAAAAGTGTTCTCACTTCAGAAGCTTCATTTGGCATTTTGTATGGAAATAAAGCAGTCACTCAAGATGATATCAGAAAAATATGCTACAGCAGTGGCCTGGTAAAGCTGGAGGGTCTGAGCCAGTGGAAAATTCGGAGAAAACCCTTGCAGAATAAAAGTCTGAGAGATTTACTTGTTTCCATTTTTAAGCATCAGCCAAAAGCTTTGCCTAATGTATCATGCTTGTAAGATGAGTGAAAATATCTCCAGGTGTCAGCACTTCATCCTGTCTACCCCTCACCAGGACTCTGTTTTTATGAGAAAATTTTCCTTGGTTTGTGGCTTCACAGCTGCAGTGTACATTTTCATATGTATTGCCCTTTGTCAATAGGACAGCTGAGACCTTTGGGTGTTTCACCAGTAAAAGCTAATGTTTCCACAGTAACTTCCAGCTCAAATTTTATTCCACTAGTTCTTATTTTGCTGTAGATCTTCTAGGATCCTTGAGCAGAGACTTTTACACAGTACCTGAAAGTCCTTGCTCTAGCAAAAAGCCCTATCATGACAGAGCTCAAGCCACTTACCATACTATCAGTGTCTTGCTTCTAAATGCTTTCATTCAATAGCCCTTGACTTTGATTTCCCTTCCTTCAGGATTAGTCCTCTACTGAGAGTGGCTGTGCTCAGTCCAATGCAGCAAATTATTTTGCCTTCAGTTGTTTTCTGCCTGTGTGCACAGAGATCTAGTTACAAGAGGCATATATAGTGCTTGATGAGTTTTCCTCCCATAGCTTCTGAAATTATTATTGTAAATGGTGAGTCTCATAAAGGTCTTAGAAAGAATGACGATTCCTGTGTTATGCACAATCAAGTTGCAAAATCCATGTGAAAGTTGCTAGATTTTCCTCTCTCTTCCTCTGGTAAAACTGTTCTTTAACCTCAGCTCTTTAATAAATGAGAAACCTTCTTCTGGATTCCAGTCTAAATCAATTTCTAGCTAACTCATATTTTCTTCTTAGCAGCTGAACTCCATCTTATGTGACTTTTTTTGCACTTAGCCCTTATGATAGCACTGAGATTTTTGAAGACAGAAATGATCTGTTGTACTCAGGAGTTAAGATAGACATGAACAGAGTTTTTCAGTGACTGAATAAAAACCATGGAAAGCATTTTTTTTAACATCTGTTTTGACACCCCTCCCTTAAACATTTAATTTGTCCAAGAATGAAATGCTTTTCTTGCTGTTGTTATTTTAGCAAATCTTGCAAGTTTCTAAAGCAAAATGACAAAGCAAAGTATTCCAACATTTAGGAACAATTAATTAATTTTTTTAAAGTGATATGATAGTCCATTTTTAGTGGAGAGGTCAAGTCTATAATTAGTCGATTTGGTATGGGTTATAAAATGCCCACCTATGTTTAGAAATTTACAGTAGCCAGAAGCTCCCTTTTCAGTGTGTGATGCCACTGAGTCTGAAAGTTAATTTATAGGTGTTTCACAAGATATTTGTAAATAGATATTCCACCATTTACCTATGAATGCTATATTAACATCTGAGAAATTCCACCTGGAGCTCCTTAGGTTCCTTTAACTACATTTTGGTATATTTTACCAAGCAACCCTAGAGAAAATGGAAAATCTTACAAATGGAAAATCTTACAAACTTGTTTTGAGTAAACAGCCCTTGGTATTTTTCCAGTATGCATGTGGACTTTCAGGCTGAAGGGATGAAAGGAGGTAAAGAAGCTAAATGTAGTGTAGCTGCTGCAGGTTCTGAGGCAGAGCAAGACTGTCTTGTGCCAGGGGAGATAGTGCTGTGCAAACCTCTGTCAAAGTACCACACACTTCAGGGAATTTTGTAGATGCATATGAATAAAAGAATTACTTTGGAGCGCTGCTTTGGGAAATGGCTTTGTAGTGCTTGCTGATATTTGACAATGTCCCATTTTTTCCTGACATCTGTGGACTCCAATTTATTCTGGCAGAGTCCTAATGTGAAGAGTTATGCATGTTTGTAAGCAGGACATAGAATGTGATGCTGAAATAGTATGAGAATTTTCTTTGTGTAGAAAAGACTTTGGTGATTACAGAAAAATAAAAATAGAAAAAGCAATTCAGTATCTTGAAAACAACACAGATGATGTGGAAAATAAGGACTTTGTGAGCTTCACATTTTCCCTTGGAAGGGCTTGTTACTGCAAAGCCTATGTGCATAGAGACTAACATGACAATTAACCTTGCTTGGGTCAAGTGCAATCTGCAGGAGAGATGTGGTCACTCTTGAGTGCTGGATGGTAATTTGTTTCATTGGAATGTACCGTGCTGTGGGGGCACTGGGGAAACCTCACTTTGATTGTAAGACTCTCCAACCTAGGGCAGGCAAGACCTTGGCCCTTGGTGCAGTGCCTGGTAACTTGTTTGTACTCCCTAAAGGCAACAGGACTGAGTGCACTAAATCAATATGCATCTAGCACGTGAGCAGATCCACTTCTCTGCTGCTAGAAGCCTGACTTTTATATTGTATAATACTTGTGACAGCAGGATGTTCAAACTTACAGAATAGATATTTGTTGGGACTGGTGAGAAGCAGGTACTTAGTACTGACTGAAAGGCAGTTCAGGTAAAGATGCTGAATTTGAAATCCTCTGATAAAAGCCCCACTGAACAGTAGGAAGCATTTAACAATCACTGGGCTTAACTGCCCTATCATCATTTACATAGAGAGCTGTTCAAAAGAGAGGGTAGAATTACAATGGGGGAACCTGGCAAAATCCTGAAAGCTGCTTTTCTTTTAGCTCCCAAGCAGAAATGCATCTGGAATATACATTTCCACATTGTTCTTTATAAGGCTTTGATTTTGAATTCACATATGGTACTTAATTTGCATTTTTCATACAGTCATTAATGCTTGGTGAACTTGAAAGGTCTAGAAAAGAATTCAAAGGCTTGGATACTTCCCAGAAATGTATTCATGCTGTACTGGCCTGGAAATCTGGCATAAAATCTGCAGCTTGGATGCTGAGCTGGGATTTCAATTCTTTCTTTTTGAGGTATTTTAATAACAGAAGGCTGCTTCTCAGGCTTGTTGTATGTTTTATGCTATTTCTTACTCCTGTGAATCGTTTAGCTGTTGGTAGAATTTTGATCACATTTCTAGCAGAGGCCAAATACAAGGGAATGTCAAGAACAGAGAGCTGCAGGAAGAAAACCACCCTGAGATCAATATACCTTGAAGAGAAAGCAGTAGATTTAGAATTTGAAACTACCCCGGGAAAAAAAGCTGCCTTCTTGATTCTTAATCTAAACTAGAAAGCACAGGTCCTGTCCATGATAAGGTTGACAGCAGGGTCCCATCCACATGCAGGAATTGCTGCGGGGTTCAAAGACTTGCAAGAAAGAAGGAAGAAAAGCCAAAATATTCAAATGAAAGATGCTGGATTCCTTTCAGAGGAACGTACAAGATCACGGGGATTATTTCTCTCTTAACATGGGATTTACTCTCCACTGGATATCTTTTGGTACTATGCAGAGTACAACAACCTTGACCAGCTGCGGGGAAGCTGCCTTTGACCAGGGAAGGCGTTCAGCTGCTAGGAAGATGTGTCTGGCTGAAAGCAAGTGCTAGAGCATGCATCTCTTAGAGATGTAATCTTAGTTTCAGATACCAAAACAAACCACAAAATATCACGAGGGAACTCTTTCTTTTAGTTCTTTCTTATAAAGCAATAAATTATTTCAGATGAGAGGAGCGCTGTGATAGCTGATGGGAGATGCAGTAAGGTTTCCTCCCCTCCTCCCATCATACCCCCCATCCAGGGGCATTGAAGTGCAGAGAATCTATTGTTCTGCTGCTTCCTTTTCCTTTTATCTGTGCAGCTGTGTTCTCCATCGGATACCATCGCGCTGCCAGAGCTACTCTTCACAGTGGGGGTAGGTGATTTGTTAACTGCTTGTTTTGGAGTAAACTACTTCATCATGCAAGTTAGTCAGTCTGACAAAAGAACAAAAGGAAGAAACTAATTGGTAATTATTCCCTATACACCATCCCTCCTCTCGATTTATAAAAAGGGATACTTCTACAGCAGTGTTGTGTACCTATTTAATCATTTACACCAGCTGATGAAATAAAACCTCTTGTCCCTCGGCCCCCTGCAAATTATTCTTGTTAATTATTTTTTAATTATCCTTTCGTCATTGCTCCTGGTGCCACTTTCACGGTTTCTACATCAGTGGTTGCAGACGTGACAAATCCCAAACCTTACCACAGAGGAGTGTCACTGCTGCTGTGCCCGGCCAGCTCCAGAGGAGCAACAAGCGGCGTGGCGTGGCTCAGGAGGAGCCCAGGGAAGCCTTTGTATCCCTGATTTGCTGAGGTGAGGTTCCCTTGGCTCTAGTTGAGATTCCCTTTGTTGCAAGTGAGGATCCCTTTTTTTGCAGGTGAGGTTCTCTTGGCTGCAGGTGAGGTTCCCTTGGCTGTAGGTAAGGATCCCTTTTTTGCAGGCGAGGATTCCTTGGCTGCAGGTAAGGATCCCTTTTTTTGCAGGTGAGGATCCCTTTTTTGCTGGTGGGTTCCGATCCCATTCGTGCCCCGGGACACACCTCATCGAGTGCGTACACACCCTCAAAAATTAATTAGCTGCACCCCCACATTAACGAGTTAATCACTGAGCATTTCCAGGGTGGCTGGCAGCATTAAACAGGCTGAGCCACATTAAACAGGTGGGGACATTGTATCACTCCCTAATCCAGACCAAGAAGAAAAGGTCCCCAGTGTGGGAGAGGATATTACAGGTTGCAATGCTCCACGGTTGTTTTCTAAGGGATAAAAGGGATGGATTAATTTTTGCTATTGGACGGGTACAGTGGAGAAGAGAACATTTTGTTGTGCTATATACCTGCGTGGTCACAGAATATGGGTCCTGGTGCAATTTGTCTGTCCCCCATAACTTCCCATTTAAAAAAAAAAAAAAATCAACAGAACTTACTGGAAGATAAAGAGTGAAGCAGAACCAAAACCATAAATGTAGATGTACAATTGAGGGAAAGAGAAGGAAATGGAAAATAGTAACTGTCTTTCCCCAGGGGCTGGAGATATTAAAACCAAAGTATTTTCAGCATGTGTGACCAAATCAAGTCATGAGGCAAGGAAATAACGAGGCACAGTATTTGCATCAGAGTACTTATTTATTCCCTCAATGGTATTTTTTCCCACTGGGCAAATTGTTTACAAACATTTATTATATTACACTGTTGTTCCTCGGTATTAGTTGGCAGGTGGCTTATGCAAGGAAGCTCAGCCTCTGGTCTGCATTCAGTGATTCACCACACAGTTTACCTGAGGACTGGACTTGCTATATGTGAGCCAAACTTTGTGCAGAGTCTGATGGTTTTGTTGCTTGATAAAAACCAGAAAAATTTAGTTTATGATGGCCATGAGGTGCCATCCCCCTTCTGTGTGCATGGAGATTGTTTTAACTGGGAAATATTACATATTTCCCTGTTACCTCTCAGCAAATAGTTTTGCAAAGGATGGTCTACCTTTCTGCTGGAGGAGTAAAGTCCAGGAGCACCTGTTTGAAGGGAGCAGAGCTGCCTGCTGCCTGCTCACCATTACATGGTGCACATCTATTCAAGGTCTGACTAACTCAAGGCCACAAAAAATATCCTTTTTGTAATGTGATATACGGTTGATGAGGTGCTGCAGCACTATAATCCAGCATGATGCTGGTGTTTGCCCTGATGCCCACATAAGAAATTAAAATTCAGCCTAAAATTCATCCATATGGTCTCCTACAACCTAGGAGATCTGTACCTAGGTCTGCCTTTTAAATGAATAGAAGATTTCTTAAATATTGGCAACTGGGCAGAGTTTACAACTACTTTGGTTTTCTTGCTGCTGTGAAGGATAAAGTTCCCTTTGTCCTTTCAAATTTTTCCTCTCACAGGTCACATTTATCAAAAAACTTAGTCACAGAGTCATTTCTTACAGGAAAATCCCAGGGGCTAGTTCTAGCATTTAATAACATGATGAAGAGAAATTGGCAATGTTTTAGACTTTCTGGTGCAAACCGGTTTGTAGATTCAAAGCTGGGCAGTCATGGCAAGTTTCCACAAAAGAAAGGAGAACAGTGATTATGAAGAGCAGACAGGAGATGATAAAAAGGTGAGGAGGTGAATACAAGACATGAGTTAGAGGAAAGCCTATTACTTAGTTCTGAAATGGTGGCGTAAACCAACCTCTCGTATACTGAAGGTAAAAAGAGCTCACACAGTACCTAAGAAACAGAAGAGTCAAATGTGTGATAAGGTAGGTATAAAAGGAAAGACTGTAATTGTAAATGACTTGAGATTCTTAGGACTTTTGTTGCCTCTGTAACAATAGGTAACGAATGAAATGCAGATGAGTGATATAATGAACAAAGGTCTCTGGTATATCTACTATGCCAACAATTCAAACTACCTGTGATTCAAGACCAGGTCTGATCTACATTCATGACCAAAATATTTTAAATCCAATTAATTAACCTAGATGTAATTACTGATGTAATTACTGTTGCTATCACCTGATAGTAAAGGATGTGTACAAGACTAAGATACATGGCTCAATATAAACCTTAACTCTCTAGAAGAGAGATGAGATATGGAAAGAATTGAGTAATTTTGGATTTCATTATTTATTGTGAATGTACACAGCCAAATTTTTCTTGGGGTAAAGCCACTGCTGTCAGTTTAATTACATTGGGAGTAAATGTGACCCTCTTCAAGCCTTCTGTAAGTGTACAGTTTCTATTAAAGTTGTAACAGATCAATCATGAAAAGGTCTTGGCAGAAAAATCGGTAGGTAGGTAATAAAAAAGATAAAAGACACTGAAATGAATGGAATGACATGCTGCAGGATATTAGCTTTATGAAAACAACTTTGTCCAATAAGAAAAGTTAGGTGGTGGCATGGGACTGGAACAAGCAGAGAACCCCTACCTCTGACAAAAATGATCGTTGCTGTTTCTGAGTAAAAAATATTGTGGTGGAAGTGGCAAGTGTTTTCAGTGAGAGATCCTCTTTTACAATTAGAGTTGCTTAAATCAAATTAAATGGACTTATCGATTATGCAAAATTTAAAGATTATCCATCCATCAAAAAGGTGATGGTCAGACATGCATTGAAATTGCTGAGCTGGGGCCCACATAATGTGTTTCTGGTTTGGAGCTGCAGCATAGCCCAGTCAGTGCCCTGTACTCTCCACTGCAGCCTCTACTTGCCCTACACCTGCTGCTGCACAGTGAGCACGGTTGAACTGTGATTTGAATATGCTGAGTGCCACGGAAATGCAAAATAAAGTCAAAATCAGCTTAAATGTATGAATTACTAGGTTTGCTTTGAAAGCACTTATTCTGCAGGAATTTGTGTGCTCTCTTTGCTGGCTGTGGAAGAGCACGTTGTCCTTGGGATGCCACACACTCCATTTTGTTCTTGCTGTGCTTCATGTGTGGGTGGAGGGGAGCACATGCCATTTTCCAGGAGAGAGCTGAACAGATTTTTGTTGGATCAGCACTTGGTTTGTTTGCAGCTGTGCTTGTCTGCAACTGACCCTATTTATCCTGCCCCTGCATCTCCCTGCTCCTTTCCATTATAGCTCCTTTTCTTCCTCAGGCTTCCCTTTACCTCTCACCACTTTGCTATTCTCTTGCCCTGCCTTCCTTTTGTGTTGTGTCTATCTGGTTTCCTTCTTTCATTCTCCAAAAATTCCCTCACTTTTTCCAAATGAATAGGTCAATCCTCTCCATTATTGCCTCTGTGCTACTTGGTGAGTTTGACACCTGACCGCTGTTGTTTGGGAAGTTACCCCACTGTTTTTAGCTCTTTTTTTTTAAAATTTTCCTCTGCGTTAGACCACAGCAGTAGATGCTGGGCTTCCTCCATTCCCTACTCCTTTGCTTCTCCTGAGAAGCACCACTCGTGTTTCTTCCTCATGGCTCCCTTGTACCTGGTGTTAACAGTTCACCCAGCTCCTCCCAATCAGTTTTCCATCCTAAATTTTGTTTTGGCCTCTCCCTCTCCACAGTGTATTGACTATTGTCATAATTAACCTCCAATACCGGTGAGGCTGGGCTTCTGATCAAACTCCTGTGTCCCTGTATTTGCTTTCCAAGCTTGACTCAAAGCAGTTTCTAAGGAATCAGAAAGGATGCATAATACAAATGAAGACCTGTTTAATTATTTTCTATAGAATAACTGTGAGGAAGCTTTGAAAAAAATCAGCAGAGGACAGTGTCCTAAAATCTCTGCGTATTGAAAATCTTGCCAGTGATGCATCTATTATTTTGTTCATAACCTTAAATGTTGTGTGTTTAAAAAAAATCAAATTTATTTATTTATATAACTATTTGATTTTTTATGTGGCTGATACTGTTGGAGCTGCCTTGCCAAGGTGTCCAGACTGTTATTATCATTGTAATCTGGAACACAGCTAGTATGCTGTGACCATGATCCTTTTTGTTTAAAACAATGGATTCTGATTCAGTTCCCCCTGCCCACTGTGCTGTTGCTTTTTGCTAATTTGAAAATTATCTTTTTGGAATTATGATGAGGGAATGTGGGAAATAATGGGAGTACCATAGCTTCCTTCTGAAAGTAATTAACTTTCTTTAAAGGAAAGTGGGTGTACTGCCTCATAATAAAAATCATCTTTAGGAATCACAAAAATGAAAAGAAATTCCTTCTTCCTCATCCAGGACTCAGCTTTTCATCTCCAAAACATTTTATTTTCCCTAATTACCCTAAATATGTGCAAGAGGGATCATTACTAATACATAAGTAAATGGAAACATAAAAATTAAATTCTGATATTCCTAATACTGATGTAAATTGAGACTAGCCCTATTGATTTACACTAAGTGGTTCTGAATGGCATTGGAATAAATGAGTTATATGTGTTAAATGAGTTATTTGCTAAAGAGAAAAGGGAGCTACCAGAACTTCCAATTACCCAATATTTATTTTTTTAATGGAGTTTTCTTCTCTCCACAGCTCATTTTTACTGTTGTTGTTGCTTTTTCAGTGTAATCTTAATGATGAGCTTATAACATTTATATTCATTTGCATGGCAGGGAGCTGAACTGCCACAAGAAAGAATTATATATTTGAAGGAGGATTAGCAGGAGAAGAAGCTGGGTCATAGAAAAGGAAATCACTTGTTCCAAGTGACTCAAATATCAGAAAATGAGATTAAAAAAATTGTAATGAGCGAATTGCTCTGTACAAATGTTCACCTCCCGCACCTCATTTTTTTCCCTGCTGTCAGTCTTTCTTTTATTTCAGAATAATGCAATGAATTTGTTGCAGATTTATATATTGACTTAAACCTTCAGAAGTGAATTGCACACACGAATAGAATTTGACTGTAATGAAAAAAGCCTACTTAAGTCCTGATTTAGCCAAGAATGTGACATGGGCCTATTACATTGCCTGACACCTTAAAGAAGAAGATTGCTGACAGATAAACAGAACTTCTGTGAAACGAAAGCTATATTTCCATTTCTGTATTTTCCATTTTCATTCATTACATGATGATCAAGTACAAAAATATAAGTATAGGTGTAATTTTAAAAGTATGCTTGCATTCAGTTAAACTATCCATATCCTTAAAAACCTGAATGAATTGAGGCTAAATACAGAGCTCCCATTTTTGTTAAAATCATTTGTCTGATTTCTAAGACAAATGGAGAGCTTTGCACCAATGTCAGCTTTGTGTACTCAGCTGCATATTGTCATGTTTATTATCTAACTTCTTTTGACTGAACTGCTTTGACTGAATTTGGCCTTTAGAATATTGTTTTTGTTTGTAAGGGGAAGGGAAAGTTGGATAATTTTCTTGATAGAACCATAATTTACAAAATTCTAAGCCTTTTAATATGGTAAAAGCGAGTAAAAGAAAGTAGTTTCCTTTCCTAATAATCTGAGCCTTCCTTCCCCCCTCTCCCCTGCAGTCTTTTACAGCCTTTTACTGCATTTTCTTTAAAAATCCTCTCATTTTTTTTTCTAGACCACATAAGTGCATCTCTGCTTGTCAGACCTCCTGCCACCTCCTGTGTTTATGCGTTTGGCATTTTAGGCTTTAGTTGTGTAATGACAGCTTCCGCAAACAGCAGACAGATCTCTGAATTTACAGAATGCCCACAGCGTATATGCCTGTTTTTCTTCCTCTGCATAGCTCAGTTTCTGACTGGTGTTATGTGAAGCTGGGATTCTGGGTAGCAGCAACCACTGCTTCCACTCACTTTGAGGGAAGATTTATTTGCTTCTCACATTTCTCCCAAAGAACATATAATTTTTCCAAAAACAAGAGTGTATATATATATATACACACACATATGTATAGACAGGGATCCTTCCCCGGGTACAACAATTATGTATCTTCCAAGTGTCTATTACATTACAAATATGAAAGTTTTTTACCCAAACTTAAAATGATATAATCATGGCAAATATAGCTAGAAGGGTCCTTGAGATGTCATATTCATTCTTCTATTAGCACAGATTTAGTTATACTGAGAGACTTTCTCATACATCTTTGCGTACTAGGTTCTTAAAAGTATCCCAGTCAAGTGGGTCACTTTCCTTAGTGCTCCTCTATACTGTTGCCTAATTATCCTTCTAACTATAGATATTTTTTACCCCTTGTGTTTACCTTGCATTCTGTTTTCTTAATTTAAAACCTTACTGATTTTCCACTCACCAGCGAACACAAAGAACATTTATCTTTTAAATATCAGGAAATTGGTACCATGTATTTTTTATTCTCCAACTCAGTAAATTGAACTTCATATTTTCCCTTTTTTTTTTCAATGATCTATTTTCTCTTCTTTTGACTTTTTCACTTGTTTGTGTAGGGTTCCCCTCGCCCATTTTGCACTCTTTGGATGCTTTCTGGTTAGCTTCTTTCTTGAGGTTTGGCAACCAAAAGGACACAATAAGGAGTTATTTGAGCTGTAACCTCTCTGAGGTATGTGGGAGGCTTGCATGAAGGGAGCTCCATTTTGCAAATAGGCAGCCTGAAATGAAACAGGGCAGTGAAATGGTAATGTTGACCCTGGGCAGCTTGTGAACCTTTTAACTTTGTGGGTCCCTTTTGAGACTGTTTCTGTTTAGATGGAAATTCTGCATTCCATAATTATGCAGCTGGTAGTTCCTGTTTAGAGTAATGGTTTGCACTTGTTTTTATTGAATCACATGTATTATATGTTTTTACTCCAATGACTTTTAATGACCTAATGTTTGAAAGTATTTACAGCTCCCTATTCTTCCATTATTTTTCTATCCAAATATGTGAACCCAAAAGCATGGGATGAACTGAGCAAGAGACTTGGAAGATTCTATGTTTTATATGAGAGAAGTCATAATTTCCTTGGGATGATTTAGACTTGTTCTTGGAAAGAAACTTGGCATGGGCAAGTGTTCAACTAGATGCAACCCAAAATCTCATTCAGTGCACTAAGGCACCTGGCCGTTAGTCAGGGATGAAAATGAATAATGATTTAATGTATGAACTGAGTTTCTTAATCTGATAGAAAGTTGTCTTTCAGATCTATCCCTTGTCTAAATTCATCAGAATTTAGCAGAGCTCCCTTTCTGTGTCCCTGGATTCTTTTCATTTCAAATGACAGGGAAGTTGCATCTTCTAGCAAGGGGCAGTTGTAAGGACAACTTTCCTAGTAGGTGGTTCACTTGGGAAGTTGGGTGTTTATGGCTATGGTGTCACAAGCCACCCTTCACCACTTACAGATGCTGTTGTGCTCTTCAGAAACCTGCTGGTGAAAGCCAGGATCATCTGCCTGGGATCAGAATCTGGCCTTTCATCTGTTTACAGGAAAGCTGCAAAGACATTTTGTTTTCTAGGGCTGATTTGTATCAGTTCTTTATTCAGCTCTAATGTTGCGAAGTGGAAAATTCCATCTGGGGGGTTGTCAGTGGCATAGAAAAATTAGTAAAAGGCTTAGTTTCCATGTCATCAGTGGGAAAGTATTTTATTATTTTGGCCATGCATTTTATGCATGGCCAGGAACCAGCTTTTATCCCATTTCCCTTGTATTGGAGTATTTTCTGCTTATATTTCAACTCCTGTTCTGCACCCAAAACTTCTTGTACTTCCTATAATTTTTGGAGATAATTTTCAGTGATGATAGGTATACATAAACATCTGTGAAATCTTAGAATCTCAGTTGCTGTGTATTTTGCTTCCACAGTTTGGCTTTTCCATTAGCAAAACCAACAGACCTGTAATGGACCAAAGTTCTCCAGGCTATTTACTAGAACAGATTTAAAAAACAATGCAGTAAACCTTGATTTTTTTTTTTACTTTACTATGCAATGTGATCATGTATTTCAGCATAGAACTTGTCTTTGTTTTCGAAGGCTGAAGTAACTGGTTACAAACCACAACCCATAAAAGCTTACTGGAACAACAAAAGAGCTTACTGTGACAACACAGAGCAAACAAAGCAGGAAAACCTTGCTCCCTTTCAGGGGTTCAGTGTAGATGCTGACATTTAGTTCCTGAGCAGGGGTCATAATGAATTGAACTTATCTGTTGCAAATCAGATACTGCTGATCAGATTCTCTTTTCAACGCTTACACAGCACTACTCTGTATGTGTATCATGAGAGTGTAATTTGTATCTTGGAATAGTACCTGCCTGATTGACATGACTTTGTGTATTTATACTATGCTATATTTTAAGATCAACAATTCCAGAGTCAAAGATGTTTCCCCTGGAGTAGCATCACTACTTCCACTGCTCAGAACAAGTGGCATCAAGCATCTGGAGATAACTGTACTTTTCTAACAAATAAAAAGTTTGAATTTGGGTAACATTTTAGCTTGAAACCTTTTTGTAGCAGAATTTTTCTTGCTGTTTGAAAAACATGTCAGTAAAGATTTATTATAACTACTCTCAAGAGGTATCATACTTCTGTAACTCACCTCTTGAAAGAGGTAGTCACAGGAATAATAGCAGTATTCTGCACAAGAGGTTTGGAAAATGATTGCCAATTTCTGAATTATTACCATGCATTGGATTTGAATGTATATTTAGACACTAACCCCTTTACTACCACATTACTTTTTATGCCAGAGGTCACCTCTAACACTTTCAGTGAGCTAATGATTTTGTCCTAAGTAAAATCTTTTGGGGAGTTTATAATTACTTTCCAAATTCACCCACAGCAGTGTATTTATGTACAGCAGAACTTTAGTAGGAGATGATACAGAGCATACAAAAGGAGAAGGCTATGAGGCTTTTGTAGATATGAGGTTGAAGGGGTCTGTCTGGGGGGTGAACAGAACCATGTTCCTGGCAGGTGCAGTCCAAGATACCCTGCCAGGCAGAGCTTGGTAAAAAGGGTGGAAAGAACCAGCTACTCTCTGCTATGGGGCAGGGAGCAGATGCTGTCTCATTCCTTGTTTTTATTTGAGCAAGGTGGTTTAATGTACTGACAGGCTTGATCTTTTCCTTCCTTTGTTTTCTGCAACGGACACAGGTAGTTCTCTCACACACCTGAGAGAAGAAGAGCTGCATCCTCATTCTCTCTGGGTTTTAGAAAAAGCATGGGGACACTCTTCATGCTTTTATTGACACTCTGTTCGTGTCTTGGGGCTTTTTCTGAGGAAGGTTTACAGCTCATAAGTGTTCTAAAGGAAAGACTCAATGCAGAGGGCAGTGCAGAGAGCTGCCTCCAAGTGGAAGACTACATGAAATAAATCTTTTGCTGATCTTCCTCTCTGGGCACCTTCTGAATTTCATAACCTATTTGTCATGGATAGTTCATCTTAGATCTTTGTTGTTCTTGTGTCATACTATGACCTTCTAGTCTTTACTCTCATCTATCTGTATGACTGCATCTTTAGACTACAGAATTCAATCTTGCTTAAAGAGTGAATCTTACTTTTAAATTATTGTGGTAGATCTTTTATACTTGGGGACAACAATGGTTCTATCATCACCATCACAATGGCAAAACAGTGACTCATTGGTGCGCCAGAAATCTGCTTTAAATTTCATTAATATTCTCATTCCTTTGCTTTCTTTTTCATGGTCTTTATTCTTAGACTTATGGTTTGCTCCCAGAATTATTCCTACTCCTATCTTGTGATGCCTTGCCCCTAGGAACACCTAGATGAAACCTCTGAGGGGCTGCAGGCTATCCACAGGAACTCTAACTGGGATCTTCACAGAGGGATGACTGCTGGTGGTTTGCATCTCCTTTCTGCCTTTCTGTTCTTCATCTCAATATGGGCAGGCAATGTCTTGCTCTGCTACACAGTCAAGGGACAAGTGCAGGAGCTGGAGAGGAGTGAGGAGGGACATGGAGCTGGGGCTGGTGGGAGTCCCAGAACTTATTTTAAATTTTTTACTTATTTTAAAAGAGCATCCTACAGAGGCTTTTGTCGGGATGGCTAGGGGACATACATCTCCCTTTAAATTGGGAAATGGGAAGGGCAAGTGGACATAATAACTAAGGTGAGAGAGTTGGATCTTAAGACAGTTGTCAGATTTTCTTAGCTATTAAATGGATTAGGATAATGTTGCTCAAATGGCAGTTCACATTTCTATAATTTATTTTCTTTCTAAATGTTGTTAGCTCTCATGTTCTCTTTCTGTAGTATGCCTATGCATGTAATACATATTTACAAACTGTGTTTATAGTTAAAAGGCTTTTCTAGAGGAAATAAGGACAACATATTCACAAGAGGTCACAAAGTACTCACAGCCAGCCCTAAATGTGCGAAACAGTGGGTCTGATGCATAATTATGGTCAACTCTAGCCCTGTTGCATGAAAGATGCAACATAAGGAAAGAGCATCTTGAGCAAGCCATATGATCTGTCATGACAACATGATTCAGAGCTGAGATGTCAAGCAAGGTGGGGAGAGGGAAAGGCTTTCTTAAGCAGAAGTTATGTTGCAGCCTTATGAGAATTCACTTGTCTCTTTCTGACTTACCTCCTACTCATGCTGTGCTGCCAGCCATGAGGTTTGACTTGCAAGCAGTGCTGGCAGCTCCCCTTGCCTGGAGGTTGTACCAGTGTCTTGTCTGAACAGACTGGCTCTGACTAAGATACGTGACTCCACAGAGAGCTCTTCTGGAAATGAGGCCTCTGTCTTCATCCAGGTTGCTCATCAGGAGTGTGAAATTCTCCCCGAGGGGAAGAACGCTGGTCAATGCATGGGTTGCAAAGAAGAAAAGAACCTCATCTAGACTGCCAGCTGTCCTCTAGGCACACATCTAGGAAAGATATCAGTGTGTTCTGCTTCCTAATAGCTAAGCAATGGCATTATCTTTATGGCATTATCCTTCCAAAAGCCTTTTGGGATACTAATGTCTTGCATTCCCAAGGGATAGAGATCTACATCTCAGAGATGATTTATCAAATGCTCCACAAGCCAGGTCTGTGCAGCAGAGTGCAATGCTCTGTAGGAATACTCTGTACTCTGATACATCTTTGCCTTGCATTCTTGCAAGAGGGCTATTGAGCTTGAAAGTGACTTTTAGTGGTGTCATCTGTGTGTGTCTCTTCCTGACAGTGCTGATAGATGTTTCCAGAGATCATGACTCTGCAAAGCTTCTTATCATGAATGTACACAATCTCTTGAGTCCTCTGAACTAAAGGATTTTAAATTAGCATTGATGTGTGCTGTTTTTGCATTTTCCAAACAAGTTCCCACTAACTAGTATGATCTCTGTTTTGTGATGTTTTTCTTGTACCAATCTGCACTGGTTTTGCCGCCTCCCACTGGTGCTCTATAAAAAATTAGCCTTCAATATATTTTACTACATTTATCTATTCATACAGTTAAAATAAAACTCTTACTATTCTAGCTGTTGACATGTGACTGTAGCATATATAGCATTGGCAGGAATGCTGTCCCGTGGAGTAAATAATGCTTTACTTTTTACAGCTGGCTGGAGTTTCCAAGACTCTTTGTGTCTCTTGCAGAATTTTTTTCTGGTCAGCTGTACTTGTGATTTGGTTCTGACATTTCTTAAAGAAGTGGGAAAGAAATGTTTCAAAAGGAGTAATTTCTATATGTCCAGCAGTTGAATATGCTTACAATATGAGTAATGAATTATTACTAGGAGAGAAGGATATTGTTCAGCAGGAGAATTCAGTGAGAAAAGTGTTCAATGATAGGTTGAGTGATGAATTTACTGTAAATATTGCATGTGGGCAAATATTATGGTAGTGGCTTAAATCAGGGAAAATACAGTGTGATGTAGCGTAACCTCAATCTTGGAATCCAGAATTATGGATTGGCTGCAGAAAAGCTGACTCATTATTTTTGCCTCTGGCAGATTCCTGTTGCCTGACTGTGTGTACCTATTGCTCCTGAGACAGGATTTGCTCTGTGGGCTAGTCAGTAAAATTTACAGCATTTCTAAAAACTTGAAACTGTAAAATGAATTTTTTGAACAGGCATATGTTGCACATCTTACCAGCAGCAACTGTTTGCTAAGGCTACAAAACCAGTGCATTATAGAAGTTTCTCAGTTTCATCTGAAAAACCTGGCAAACTGCAGAATTTTTTATGCCTGTATACCAAAAGTGCTAAAGGAATGCATCTTGCAAATTAATAGGCTGTTCTAGAGTTTAAAACAAAGTGAGAACACTGCAAAGTAATATCACTTTAATTACAAAAGTCATGTTATTTTAGAGTCTACTTTAGAGTCGCTTCTAATTTTTATAATGTCTACTTTCACCTAATCCCAGTCAGTTGAAATTAAGTAAGGGTTACAACAAAGGTTTTAAGGCTACTGGATTTTCCTCATCACTGTAACTTTAAAATAACACTCAGTTAAATTGGTGCAGCATTCTCTTGGGCCATAAATAACATGGTATTCAACTGTTGGCAAAATAACTGATAAAGAAAAAAATCAATAATTGAAGGGTTCATTCTTAGATCAGCAGAGGCATGCACAAAACCTATTCGAGATAATAGGCTTGCAGGCACAATCCTGATTCCTTACACCAAATAATGTGTAAGCATGATCAGATTTCTTCATGCTGAATATCTACAACTTTTCTTAAAATCAGTAAGGGATGTATTTTACGTGCATGGTGCATGCTGCATACACACATACATTCAGGAAGAATCAGACCCCATGTCTCCCTTCAGTAGGTGCTGAATAATCATACCTTTTGTCTGCAATGGAAACTGATGGTGCTCTGTTTTTCACCTAAATGGAGCTAATAAACAATGAAAGGAGATATTTTTAGCTCGGTGAGCTTCGCTCATTAAATGCAGAGATGGGTACCATGAACTGAGGTATAAAATGTTAACCTTGCAGAAAGTGAATTGCCTTGGACTGTACATGCAGAATTTAATCTAAGATGATATTTTAGAGAGACAATATGTATCTTTCTATCTCTATATACACTATAGATACAGAGGAAAAAGTTATATCTCTGAAAGTGCAATGGGAAATAATTGTCACACTGTTTTCTTCATGAGAAACTTATATAGGCATCTTTTCTATTCCCCTCTCTTTATTGCTCATTATACTGTAGACTCCATTAATAGGCAGCTTTCATGCACAGGTAGGTCCTCAGTGCAGTTAGAGACCATTTCTATCTTCCAGAAGCTTATTGTCTGTGCATCCTGCTGAATTCTCCAGGATTTACTGTAGGGAGGTGAGTTGTGTTTGTTTGTAGGGAAACTTGTTTGATAAAAAGCTAAGTCTGTGTTGAGGCAACAACTGTTTTATGATATTGTTCTGGTCTGACACCAGCTGGCAACTCAGCCCCAAACAGCTGCTCACTTACCTCCTCCCAGTGGGATGGGGGAGAGAATGGGAAGAGAAAAAGTGAGGAAACTTGTGGGTTGAGATAAAGGCAGTTTAATAGGGAAAGCAAAAGCCTTGCACACCAGCAAAACAAGATAAGATAATTAATACCCCACTGCAGGTGTTCAGCCATACCCAGGAAAGCAGGGCTCTGTCACATAAAATGGTGACTTGGGAAGACAAATGCCATCATTTCAAAAGCCTGCTCTTTCCTCCTTCTTTCCCTGGGTTTATATGCTGGACAGGATGTCATATGGAATGGGATATGCCTGTGGTCAGTTGGGTTCAGCTGTCCCCTCCCAGCTCCTTCTCCACCCCAACCCCCTTACTGGTGGGGTGAGGAACAGAAAAGGCTCTG
Organism: Toxostoma redivivum; assembly: GCA_013397375.1. Lineage (NCBI taxonomy): Eukaryota > Metazoa > Chordata > Aves > Passeriformes > Mimidae > Toxostoma > Toxostoma redivivum. The sequence goes on from VXBI01001252.1 coordinate 697,094, forward strand.
TGCAAGCCCTGCTCAGCTGTAGCAAAAACAGCCCTGTTCTGTCAACACTGTTTCCAGCACAAATCTGAAACACAGCCCTGTACCAGTTGCTGTGAGGAAAATCAACTCTACCCCCACCAAAATCCACACGGATATAATCAAGCACCAAATTCCAAGCAATGGAAATGAATGCTTTCTGGCTTTCTGGGAACACTTGATAATTTTGTGCTGATTAATTATTATTTACATACTTTTTTTTTTTTTTCAAAAGTGACTATACTGTACTGAAGTACACAATACATGCTAGATGAGCAAGTTGTCATCATGTGGACTGGAATATGTAGCATTATCTTCCTAGCCAGCTACCAATGGTGTGTATAAGTAAATTACATTCCTGAGTAGCTCTATTAACTTTACACATTAATATGTATTTTCAGCAAATTCTATGGCATAGTCTTGCATATAGAATTACTCATATACACAAATTTCTGTAAGGATCTTAATGCTTGTAGCAAGAATATGGATTACAGCCCTTCTAAAGAGTAAGCATGTAAATTCTGAGTAGGGTTTTTAGGTCACATGTAGTCTAATTCTTAATTTCATACTTTTCTGACTCATTTAAATCTAAAAACTTTTTTTTTTATGGAGTGTATGCTGTTTTCCTTTTTCAGAGAAAAGAAAAATGATTTTAAGGCTAAAAGTACCTAAAATATTGGTGGAGTTTTGAAAAGTGGTAGTCAAGTATGTAATGCAAGTCAATAAAAATTTAACTGGCACAGAAAACTAATCAGAACTGTTTTTTCCATCCCAGCACAAATGATGTAAATTGATTATCAATAGATAACAAAAAGGAATTTAGGAAACTGTTTATCCCACCAGGAACTATGCTTAAGACAAAAACACTTGGATCAGCCAAAGGAGCAATAGTGTGACAAAGCAGGACTGAAATAATGGACCCTAATAGATTGTGGACACCTTGTGTATTGCCCTGAAATTCTCCATTTTGCAGATGTAGTGATTTATATGACGATATGATGATTTCTTTAATCAGACATTGTGATCTTTTTTCTTTTCAGAGGACAAATATGAAGATTTACAATTGTCCAGACTTTAAAAAATGACAATTTTCACAAGCAGTTAAAACACCATTCAAAACCAGTCTGGGTATAAAGTTTCTAATGTGAGATCACTGAGCATGTGTTCTTATGAGCAATAAAGTATTAACTTGGGATGAAAAGTTTTCTGGAAACACCTTCATATCCTCAAAGCAGAGTCCTCTCAATTACCTTGTCTCAGCTTTAGAAAATAACTACTTTAAGATGTGTTATTTCTCCACAGCTCCTGCAGCTGAAACTTTTGCAGTTGCTTTAATTTGTCTTGTGTGTGTGACCAGCTGAGACAAACTCACAAATGGTGAGTATCTTAATAACTAACAGACCCTTTCAATTTAAGAGTTAAAAAGGCAGTTTAGGTGAGTTGGACTTTAAGGCAGTGCCGTCAGAAGCTTTTGGGAGCCAGGGGTCCTTTATTGAAGAGAAACTTGGGGTCAGTGGTAGGAATGGTTCTAAAATGCATCCTGCTCTTGGAAGGACCCTGAACATCTGAAAGGTGATTTGAATGCTTGGTGTAAAGAGCTTTAGCCTTTGTGTGTGGGCACACAAAGGGTTTCTTTCCTGAGGCGGGTTCTGTGGTTGACTTTTCTCATCTCTTAACTTTTCCTACTTTACCTGTATCTAGGTATCTATAGTGGGTGAGAGGCAGACAGTCAGAAGCAGCTTGGAAGCTGCTTAATAGGACAGCTACATACATTTTGCTAAGGATTATTTCCTAGTAATTTATTATTATTGATGCCCGTATAATAATATTAAGATGCTACTCAGGCATTTCTGAATGTGGGTCATTTGAATCTGCAGATGGAAAGCAGACATCATTTCACCTGAGAACTGCATTCTCAGAAATGTCTTTTGCTGGGATCACACATAACCTGGGAGCTATTCAGCTAACCAAAATAGTTTTTCTAAGCCCGTTGCTATTTGCATCCAGCAATAGCAATTTGTTCTTGTCCACTGATTGTGCTCTCTCTCATTCATCCATTCATTCTGCATTACAGACCTGCTTCTGAAGGATGCTGAGTACCTGCGGTTTGATTGAAAGTTATTGCATCTCTCAGGAGTAAATTTAATTTGAGTGATTCCCCATATATTGCAGTGTGATATGATGCATTAAAAAAATAAAGCACTGCTGGAGTATCTACAAGCCATTATTTTGAATCTTATCTGAGAAAAAGAAATCTTAGCAGAGAAAGCCGTAGAAATAAACTGATTTTTATTCTTTAGTTAATTCAGAAATAGCTTGAATTTTAGAAAAAAAAAACAAAAAATAATAAATTAGGGAATTGATCATAAACAACCTTCTGGCAGATGTTAACAGCTGGGATTGGTGGTTTGGTACTAACACTATTTCAGGTAAATGAGAAAGTAGGATTGTAAACAAAGGAAAATGGTTGATTCCCCAAGTGAAACAAGGGCTGATGCCTAGTATTTATAGCTTAGTACAGTCTCATTAATCCATTCTGGTTTTTTTTCTTTAATATTGACTAATAAAGAATCCTAATGTAATATTTATCATCTGTTTCTAAGTTTTCTGTTATGCTTGAGACTTTACTTGCTAACATATATATTTCTTTTCAAAGAACTCATGCAGTTTTTGCTTGGATTATGGCATAAAAAACAATTCCTGCATTTCTTAAACTATTAATGAAAAAAATGTGTTGAAAACTTAATGAAGAAAACAAAATCCAGCAATTAGATAGCAGCAGCAATCTGGTTGTTTTTGGTTTTGTTTGGGTTTTTTTTGTTGTTTTTTTTTTTTTTTCTGATTATGATTCAATGGAAGAGTGGAGGTTATGGTAATTATATCTTTAAAAAAATATTGAACAATGTTTGTCTGTTTCTGACACACTTGTCCATAGAGTTAATTCTCTGATCCTAAAAATCCCCTGTGCACTCCAATCAAATCTATTCTCGACTCAAACTTATATCTGAGCAACTTTAATAAAAATAATTATAAATTTTTTTGGCCACAGCCTGTAGAGAAAATAAAGTCACATTAGATATGAAAAGAGCATTATTTAGAGCTTAGTGCTAAGATGCACAGAAAGACTTCCAGTGGTGTCCATAATTTTTGAGCCTTATAAATCAATTCAGTCAAGTTGAAGCACTGAAAGAAATTACTTTGCTCTTAACATGGTCTTAGTCCATGTGTCACTTTTTAGTTTATGTCTGGACTGGTAGAGAGTTATGTAGTTTCTATTGTAACGCTGTTGTATACTTAATGTTTACTGTAAAATTTGAGTCTTGTAAGACAATGTGTTTTAAAAGGTTCAGATCTAGGTTTCTTACTTTTATTTCAGAATCATGTTTTCAAAGGTGCTCAAAAAGTCAACACAGCAGAATTTGTGTAGAAATAAGGCTTTAGTTTGGCACACTTATGTCTTTGCTATCCTGGTCTAACTGTACTAGCTTTTAGGTGAGCTCTACCACAATGATATATTCTGTCACCTACTGAAAGGGCTAAATTTAATATTCATTTAAAGTTAGTAATATGTAATAAGTGTAAAATTTTGGATGAAATGTTGCTGAAAATAAGTTTTATTTTGTAACCATTTCCATTTTGAGAAATTATAATGAGCTGGTTTGACCACATAACTGATGCATTTGGACAGCTGAGTTTGCTCAGAGATTTTGTTCAGGTGAGGTCAGCATTGACCTGTTTCCCTCATGGGAGTGTCAGGCTGGTAAGGCCTTGGAACCTCATGGGAAAATGTGACAGAACCTTTTCCAAACCAACTCCATTCCCAGATGGTCCTTTGGGAAACTGTGTAACCCTATGACCTATAGGTCATTTGTATTCAATGCTATAAAAGCTGCATTTCTGGAGCCTCAGGTTTTTGCTTCCTTCTCAGAGCCCTGTTCCATCACAAGACTGCATTTATTATGACTGTTCTCTTTTAGTGGCCATCACCTTGCACGGGATGAGTTGTGTGACTGCTGATAGTTGCCAGTGGATGGGGAGGAGTTTTATGGATACCTTTAGGTTTGTGGACCCCATTTGTATATTACCCTGAAATACTGAAAATATTCCCCCTTAGGTTAGGACACATTGATGTTGAAGGTAAGGATGCTGAAATTGTCTGCAGACCAATAGAGGAACAAAACCCTTCTAAAATGCAGTCTACTATTTTCTCAGTAAATATTCACAGTCTACCTGTTGTCATCTCTCATAATCCCCTTTCTGAGAATGTCATACAAGGTTCTCAATGCTATACAAGGTGCACCCTGTTCACAAGTGGGGAAATGCAGAGAGCTGGGGACAGTTCCTTAGAAAGTAAAAACAAACCCAAGGAGTTGACTTGAACAGGTCAATTTTTTCCTGCCTACAAAAAGCTTTGCTGGAATGATGGTTGTTGGAGAGCTAATTGAGTTATTTAAAATGACTAGTAGCAAAAATATAGGAATGTCCCTCAGTTGTATCCCTAAGTTATAAAGTGTAATGCCACTCATTAGTCACCTTTTGTGATGAGTGACTTGAATAAAAGAACTGAGACATGGCAGATTGCAAAGAGCAACTGCATAGAAAATGCTCAGCTTTAACAGACTGTTTTAAATATAGTTTGAATACTCATCAGGAAAACTTAAAGGTTTTGAGATAAATATTCCAAAAAAAGATAATTTGGAAGATCAACAGGAGAGAAAAGTGTCAAACATTAGACACCCATAATTTCTGCACAAGTTGCATCCTTGGTATCATCTGGATTATTGCTATGAGGTATGGCAAAATTTTGAATTAAGCTTTTTATCCTAGAAAGCATAGAGTCTTCAAGTTCTGCCCAAATTCCCTTGAGATTATTGGATGCGTTAGAGAGAAACTCAGAGGTCTAAAATAGTAAAGTGTGGCTTTCAAGAGAGGGTGAAAGAAAAAGAGTGGAAAGTCATTAGAATTTAGGTAAAGGAATTTACCATGGCATTCTTTTTTTTCCTTTTTCTGAATTTTCCCTTATGTTAGTGAGCAGCCTTACTTATCCAGCTGTTTCACAGTTCAGTGTGGAATGTTTGCTTTTGCATTGAATAAAAATGTCCTGATTACGACTAATGCTCTAATCTATTCAGCAAATGCATATGGCCTTTTAATATAGAGACTTTGGTCATAGCTCTGAGTTGTTTTTTTTTCTATATCTTCCTTTAATGGTATCTGCGCAATTGTATCACCATTTAATATTGAGTTACATTTTCAGTAGTGAAACCTCATTTGTCTATATGCTACTTTTCTCATTTTTGAAACATTTTTTCCCTAATAGTTGCAAAATTTTCCTCCTCCTACATTTCCAGTCTCACTGTCTTTCATGCATGCAATACGATTGATAGCAGAGAGCCTGCCTGAGTAAAATACGAGACAGAGACCAGCCTGAAAGATGCCTGTTGGAACACACAGAGCAGTGACCTCCTCACTGTGTTGGGTGGTTTTGTGCTGTGAACTCAGAGGGCTCCAAGTTGGGCAGCAGAGTGACACTGCACTGGAGGAAGCCCTGGTAGAGGCAAAGGGCTGGGTGACCCCCGTCAGGGGGCCCTGCTCTATCATTCTATTAATTCAGCTTTTTTCCCGTGGGTGTTAGCTGGAGCTGGCCCATCTCCTTTCAATATTGTAAGACTTTGACAAAAGAAGCAGCATTTGAGGCAGAAGAGGTTATATTTTTGGCAATGTAAAAATTTGTGAAACAGGAAAACCAGGAGTTTGATACATTATGCAGAAAACTTTGGTGTTGACACATAGCTGAGCACTGCAGAGACACATTCAAAGATTATTAGAGGTGAAGACCTAGTAGGATACCTGGATAGGAAGTGGTCTTCGGCTGAAAGCTTTTATGCATTATACTCTGCCACGGAAAAAGGAGATAGTGGGGGGTAGTTTTGGGAAATATTATTTTGTTCATATTGAGCTTGAGTTATGCTGTTAATATAGGCTGAATGTCTGTGTTCAGTTCAAATGGTTGAAAGCTGAGCACCATTATTGCTAATCACCCCCAGAACCTGCATTTTCCTGCCAAAACACAAATGCAGATGTGCTGACACAGCAAGTCTCCATAGCTTGGGCTGGAGCCACCTTATACAATGCATTTAGTGCCTGCAGGAAGAGCCAATTCACTACTGGCAGGTAACAGTTTTCAAATCTCCATAGAGTTTCACAGAAGACCATCTAGGAGAGATAGCTTGGAAATTGCTCTGTTTCCCTTGTTCCAAGGCTTTTGCCTTACCAGTCTGACACTTCCATGAGAGAAATGGATTGAAGGTGCCTTGTTCCAGCAGACAGTCTGTTGCTACAGCTAGTTATCTGGTTTGAGCCAAGGATTACTCCTTTACTAGCTTTGAGGGCAGAGCACTCCCTCTCACCAGAATTCACATCAGTGGGCTCAGACTGCCCACAGGGGAGAAATGTGGGTGATTTTTCCTGCTGCCTTTTGGTGCTCTGCTGTGCTGTGTGCCATGTTAGCTCATTTTCCTGCCTGCTGAACAACTGGATGAGGTGTAAATTTGAGTGCTGGACTGTGAGCAGCAACATGGGAGGCAGGTTTGGCTGGCCCAGAAACTGCGGCAAATGCTGCCAGCCACGTCAAAACTCTGTTAAGACAAGAATTGTACTGAAGCCATAAAGTTGATTGCCAGATTTCAAAGGACATTGGTCCTTATGCCTACCTGAGGGAACAGCAGACATAAACCACTGTGATGGAAGTCTCAGGGTTCTAGGGACTGCTGTACTTTTTGGAAAGTTTGCAGCCTGTTTTTTTTGCAGCATGGTGCCATTTGGCACGAAACACAGGGGCAATCTGATGGTGGTGCTTTTTTGAAAGGGAAAACTACTCAGAGCTGTGTCAGAGCCTGGTTCTGCCAGTTGTCCCTAAGCTCTGTGAGGCTGAAGCTTGAACTGCATGGGATGTTGATGCAGGAGGGCAGGTTGTCACTGTCTGCCAGTCACCCTGCCTAGGGCAAGCATGGGCAGCTGGAGAGATCTGCTGAGGGATGTGTTCCACAGAGTCAGACTGTCTTCCTCACACTGGATTTTTCCCCTCAAATGCTTGCTTTGAAAGGCTTTTTAGCCTGGCAGGTGCTGCTATCACTGGCATGCCTGTACCCCCCACTCCATTTTCCCCTCTGGTCCATGGGGAAGGGCATAGGCTGGCAGTCACCAAAGGAGCAAAGCCTTGCTTCTGCACAGCCTCAGACTGTGAGAGCACATGGCTCCAACAGGCAGCAGGGCAGAATAGGACACAGGGGACCCCAGGCACTGATAATATGCATTTCATAATGTGCCTCATGGAAAACAGAAACAAACCAGCAGTGACAACAAAGCTCTACAACAACTGTCTTCCACAGTGAGCTGCTTTGCACTTGGCTTCTGAAGATTATTTAATTTTGGTTGAGTTAATAACTGAGAGCCTCTGCGAACTGTATGAAAGGAAAGAACAGCCTTAGTTTTGAGACATAAACAGCATAAAAAACAAATTTGCCCCAAGTTCTTATTTTTCTTCTGTTTAGTTTTCAATGAATTTAAAACAATAGTGTTTTAAGTATCTCTTTATGCAAAGAGTTAGGTCTCACTGCTTCTGTTGTCTGTGTTGTTTACATGTCACCATCCACAGTTATCTCCTCTTCTTTTGAAGAGAACTGCTTTACCCAGTAGGATAATTCTGGATGTTAGCTAATGATGGGAAGTAGGGGCTGGTGGAGAGCAATGGGGCTCCAACACCTCTGGCCATGGGCAGAATTTCTCTATCTGAGATAGTGACAGCATTCTTAGCACAGTCTTGCCTTGCAGCACCAGCCCAGCATCAGCTCTCAGGGGTTAAGACAACGACATATAACAATTAGAAAGGGGAGCAGGGGCGTAGGCATGCCCTGCTCAATAGCTGCAGTGTGCCATGTCTCCCTGAAACTGGTGTCATACCTGCTAATGGCTTCTGTAGAGGAATGGCTGGGATATGTGGTAGTTGTTTCTGCTGTCAGCTGAGGACTACATTCAGTAATTTGAAGGCAATACCTCCATCAACTCGGGTGCAGACATAGCACAGCTCTGGCTGCTGAGTCCCCTGGCACTTCCAGAGATCTAGAGTTGAATTATGAGCTTGTTGTAGTTTGGAAATAATTCAGCACCAGGCATTGGAGTTTTTATCCTCAATGCTTTACTCTTCCCTTGCTTTCTGTTCTTGAATTCTAGTTGATCTCACCCTGCCTTTCATGTAACTGAAAAACAGGTTTTTTTCCATGTGTTCCTTTTTCTATGCTATTTATCCGCAAAATTTTCTTTCCAAGTTAAAATGCTTTATACAGACAGGGAAGCATTCTGTGTCTAAATTGGTGCAATCATGAGCAAATAACACACACGTAAGCTTCTCAAAAAACATCAGTGTAGATGTACTGTGACTGCATGAATGTTGACAGGCTAATAAACAAGAAAAGCTTGAACTGAACTTTGTATATAAATGTGAGGGTGGTATCCATCCTTCCCTGCTCTTAGGATGTATGTGTGCATTCCTGTTCTGCCTTTTACAGTACTGGTAGCTCATCTTTAATAAATCAAAAGCAGCTATTTCTTGCTTGTTTGCTTTCTGAAGGAGAGGATTTCAAGTCATACCCTAAATAGTTTTGACACACAAATGATGTCTGATGAAAAGTGCTAAAGGTGCTTTTATTTACAGATGTGTTGAGAAATACGTGAGGAAATGAGTTTATCTTCTTTCTTTGTCACAGGAGGAGAATAAGATGAGAGACATATTGTCCTTTTGTCCTCTGTCTCTAAAGGAGGCTGGGTTCTTGTCATCCCGTGAAGAAACTCCTTTACAGTTGTCTAGCCAGGAGAGTTTCTACCGTCTCTCTTTTGTTATGCCCAGGCACCCTGGTGACTCGGCTGACATTGACAGGAGTGTTTGTCTCCCAGCCCGCCCCTGCATGCCTGCCGTATGGTCTGACACCTGTCAGCTGCCCGGAGCGCTGCTGCTGGAGCACCTCCCGCATCCCACATCCCTGGGCTCCTCCTTGCTCAGCCAGGGCTCAGCAGGAGCTGCAGGCTGCTGGCACGCTTCTGCCCTTGATGTGAAAGTAATTGACACAACTTGAAACTTCGGAGATGGTGCCAGGAGGAAGAACAGAAGACCTGTGAGATAGCGAAGAACAAATATGATGTGAAATTGTCTGTTGGCATTCTTCAATTGGAGAGGTTTGGCTTTTCTTTTACCGCTTGGTTGCTGTGCCTTGCAGCCATGCAAGCCTCCATTTACAGCTTTTGGGAATTGTGGTTGTCTCAAGAGCTCTGTGGGTTTCTTTAGTCAGGGGAGGTTCACCACTTTGTGAAAAGATTACAGGTTCTTCGTGCTGCTGTGCAGACTCATCTGAATGACTGGGAAGTCATGCCACATTTGTAAAAACTACTGTTGCTGGTGCAGGGTTTGGAAAAGCAGAAAAGAGAAGGAGTTAATTTCTGAATTAAATTCTGGGTGTAATGAAGGACACTTTGTAATTGGAGTGTTATATAAATATTTTTTCTAAGGGTTTACTTGGGTAGGGTGCTGTCATCTACAACATTGTAATGTGTTTCAGAGATCAAATTAATTTTTATTGTTTTTTTTCACTCCACCTTATATACAGGAAACCAGGTATATAAAGCCCCCTTTTTGTTACTCTTAGTGCCTTCTTCTGTGGGACACACTTACTAATAAATTATGCATTTTTTCAGAAGTCTCTGGGATTTTCTGCTTTGTGCCTCATTGAAAGCTTCACAAATGAAGACAGCAAAAGACATAAATAGTGTCTTAACAGTACATATCCGAGATTTGCATATGTTCAGAAATTTACCAGCCTTGTTTCCAAGAAAAGTGAGGATGAATCACCCTCCAGAGGGGCTGTTTTCTCTGCTGACTGTAGAGGAACTTTAGCTTGGTGTCAGGCAGCTGAAGTTATAGGTAGCATTCATCTGAGCCAAGAAAGACTATTCCCCCTCTGAAGTTCAAGCTAGTTCTAAAATGCAGAGTAATGGGAAAGGGAAGCACGTGTAGATGCCATGTGAAGGGCAGAGGTGTGCACCATGAGCCTGCCATACCAAGCAGTAAGGGGACTTATGGAGGCACTTCATAGGAGTACAAATCCAATTGACTGGAAAAAGGATGATGTCTTTTTCAAAGTACATAATATTTGAAAGCAGAAGTGATGATTTTTATCCTTCAATAAAGAATGTAGAGATATGTATGTACAGACAGGTACTGCCATATATTGGGAAATCTGCCCATATTCTGGGCACCCATAACTCTCTATCTAAATGATAAGATGTGTGCCAGTTCCAGTCCAGAAGGAATTTAAACACTTTTACACAACTGTAACAATGGGATCAAGTCTTTAGTGTTCACACACAGAATGCAGCTGTCTGCACTTTATAGATCCATAAAGTAGTTTAGGTTGGAAGGAAACTCTGTGGATTGTCTTGCATCCCTGAGCAAAGCAGGACCAGCCAAATCAGATTGCTCAAGACTGTGCCCTGTCAAGTGCTGAATATCTGCAGGGGTGGTGATTCCTTAATTTCTCTAAGCAGCATGTTCCACTGTTTAAATACCCTTGTTAGTGGTAAAGACTGGAAATATTCTATTATCTAGTGGTAATTGCCTTGTTTCAGCTTCTCTGTTACCTCTCATCCTGTTGCTGTGTACCCTTCAGAAGAGCCTGACTTTATTTGGTCTACATTTTCCCATCAGGTAACTGTAGACAGCTGTGAGATCCCCCCATGAAGCCTTCTCCTCTCAGTGCTGAACAAGCCCCTCTTTCTCAACCTCTCCTTGGCCCTCCTGTGTTCCAGCTCCCTGGTCCCTATGGTGGCCCTTGGACTTGTTCCAGTGTACTGATGTGTCTTGGTTTGATATCTGTCATATATTGGTGAACTCTAAAGAGAACACCAGAGAGAAAGTCCAGAAGTCAGAAGTAGTCTCACATCTACTGAGTAGAAGGGAAGAATCACTTGCTTGGACCTGCTGGTTAATGCAACTTGCTATGCAGCCAGCTTTTGCTGCAAGAGTACTCTGCTGATGTATTTAACTTGCAAATATTCATCGTGTAGATACGCCATCTATTCATCTATGCTCAGATAGAACAGAAGAAACATAAGAAAAAAACATACCAGTATCCATATAGAGCTGGAATTAAACACACAATTCTAATGAACAAACATCAGATGAGTCACAACCACACTGGATGGAAAAGTTTGAGCAGGGTTGCCATTACAGAACTTGCAGTTATTACAGCTTCTTTAGAAGTACTTTTTCCACAGTCAGCTTTGAGAAAAAATTTCTTGTGTATATTCTAAATTCACCACAAATAAAGATGAATAGTAGGTGGTTATTTGAGCACCCAAGGGTGCTAGAAACTTAAGAGGTATTAGTGGTTTTATCTTTAGCTTGTGCTGTTTCTGTTTGAAATAGCAATTTCAATAACATTCATCACACTAAAGAAGGTCCATTGCTAAGAAGTGAGATATCATTATAAAGGTATAGAACAACTTTTATCCAGTTTGTTCTTTATAATCTTTATACATGTCCTGTACCGGTAAAAACTCTTGGCCCCTTAGCAGTTCTGGAAATATGTATTACCTTCATACATAATTCCTTCATAATGAGAGTACTATAACAAAAAACAAACAAAAAACATATATATATAAAAATACACACACACACATATATATATGAAGTGTTCAAAGCCAAAGACTCATGGGTCATTTTAAAATGGTGCCCACAGAAAATGCTAAGAAACATTAATTTATGATTTAAATATTTAACAATCCATTGAGTACCTTTACAAAAACAGGGGTATTCTTATCCCTATGAATGAACATTTACATTTGCAAATATGTACCTACCTCTTCTATTAGGAAGGGGTTGTACATTAAGATTTTGGCTACTCTGCTTGCAAGTGGTGATCAAAACATTACACAGCAGTCCCAGGTTGCAAGGGAAGTAATATCTTTCCATTATGGATAATAAAGTGCTAATGATAAATTGGATGTAATAGCTAGAGGCCTGGCCAATGCTCTTGACTTACTGAGGCATGAGCACATTGTATATGCTGATTAAAGTATGGAACTGGGGACTATTCTTAAAGAGAAATTTCGAGATCTATATCAGAACTATTCTCATTTAGAAACCAAACTGGAATTTATAGTGACAATTACTCTGGTTTATAATAGTTCTATATGGAGCTATCTGTAAATCCAAATTTCATTTAACACTACCTTTGTCATTGCTTTTATTAATTCAGGACTGGCATAATCAGCTTTATAATAATTGGTGGGAAAATACTAGCTTTGGTTTTTGAAAATGCATATCCATTGGCAGGAATTAGTATCCAGATATGATCAAAATTTTACAGTTAGAGAAACAGTTCTGTTCTTGTAGTAGTTTTAAAATAAACACAAAAGCTATTCATAAACATTATCTCATATGAAATATATTGTTATTTTAAATAATTATTGAAAAATTAGGTGAAATAAAACTGGGGGAGATTAATTTTAGATATATTTGGCAGTTCAAATTGATTCTTGGAAGAGTATATTTTTCACCTTCAATTAAATTAATTTGATGGTTCAATAAACTAAATGATGGATCAATTAAAGCACCACAAATAGAATGTTGCTAATGCTTCTCTTTCTGGATTATTCTACAATTCTGCTTTTTGTCTACTGATATCTGTGCTGCTATACAGATATATTTGCTAGAAAAACAGCCAAAGCATCATTCACCTATTGTAATGGTCCTCTGACAAACTAATGTATCCTGGATACAGAGATCCTTTATGCTTTTCCTGTTTTCCATGTAGGAATTCTAAAAGGTTAGAAATAGGGAAGATGTGCTTTTTCAAGGGCTGTATCGGTTCAAAACCTCTGCCATTTATGTTGGTGAGAAATCACTGTCACAAATTATTTGAAATGTGGTTCTTTTCCCTTTCAAATTTCATCTGAAAACAAGCATAGAAGATAGTATTTCTGTCAATGTCAAGGGATAGGAATAAATTATTTAAGAAAAATAGTAGTGGAAAACCATGGCTAGGCACCAGAACATTCTCCTGCCCCACCTCCCTCCCCCCCATCTTTCTGTAGACCAACACAATTTATTTCAGATTTTCAACTAAAGTTGCTTTTAAACGGTCAACCCGGGATCTTTTAATTTAGTCTTGCAGATGAACACTCTCTGTGTCTGTGATCAAAACTAAAAACCAGAAAAATATCAGAATCCAGAAGCACTCTAGGCTATGAGAAAACTTCCAAGATAATAGATGAAACTGTCCAAGAACACCAGCAGATTCTGCAAAACAACTTGGGGGCTCTAGAGGACACAAACAGGACATTTTATGTCACAGGAAGATGGGGTAATGGCATTTGTAGTATGGACAAGAGCCATTACGTGAAGATGTAGTTCTTTAGTTAAAGCTGGAACAGAAAAGAAGCATTTAATTTTGTTACTCTTATTCAGATATTAGCTATTGAGTTTTTTTTTTTAAAGGACCAATAGCTGTCATTAAATTTTACTCCATTTTTTTGTAGATATTTTGCTTTAATAGATATTAGGGAAGACTGGGCTTTAATGAATTTACATGGATGAAATCCAAAAGAATTAAAAGGAGTGTGTAAGAAGACATAGTGTACAGGGCTTGTGAAGGTCTTTGCAGGCTAATCAGAATACTTGATTTTGGTCAGACTTGAGTCTGGCTTCATCTTCTATAAGACACTGTAGGCAGAGGAAGAACTCCAGCAGATTTGCCAGGCACAATTTCCTTTTATGAGAAATGTGCCCCTTGGATTTTCATGGCAGCCTGTTAAAGCAGGAGATCACATTTATGGATCTGGAGCATTGTCTAAAAGGGCAGCACTCAGACCTGTGGCCAAGGTGCTGCCTTGATTTCTTAAACACAGATTCCCAAAGTTAGACAGACTTAACTTGTGATCCACCTTTGCAGAAGGAAAGTAAACTAATCTGCAGCATTTTGTACCCAGATAATTGTCAATCACTGGGGTGAATTATGGATTGACATGCCTATAAGGGAAAGATGTACCAGAATTACTTTGGAGGGATTTGTAGTGCCCTTAGCTACTGCTTCCTTATTTTCATTGATCAGGTCTTGCCTTATGAGTCGGATCAACAAAATAAAGCAGTCCTGGGACAGGTGAGCACCAATATTTGATGATGAGAATAAACTTCTTTAAGGGAAGGATGTGTGAGAGCAGTCTTGGAAAAAAAGAAGAGCTTTAAGTAAATATTTGTGGTGCCAGAATGTAGGACAGATTAGACGCCTCACAATATGGAATATTAGGGAAAATATTTTTTTTTTGCATATGCTGTCATTTTGACTTCTACTGTGGGGATATTAATTAATTTATTTTTAAAAATTGTATTGACTCACAAAAGTTTGGACTTTCTAGCTATTCCTGGGGGATGTGTGGTCCATTGACAGCCTAATATAACATCTAAGTTCTTAAAGATAATTACCTTCCCCGTTTCCAATTTTGTTATACATTGCATGCATTTTTCTGAAAAGATGTTTTACGTCTCCTGTATGTGTGGTTAGTCTTTTGCTTTTCCAATAATTTGCTTTATGGTATTCCATGGACACAACATTGTTGTACCTCATTTTTTTCACTGTGCATTGGCAATTAACTTCTTGTCTGTGTGAATATATCTTATGTTTACTTAGCACCTCTTTCTCAGAGGAACCCAATTTATACAAGTCTGAGGCCTTAGGATCATTTTAGCATGCAAGGGATGTGCCTTAGCCTGTTTCTTGAGACATTCTTATCTCATACAGGGCTTTCAGCTCCACATACACACTCTGGATGGTTGAGAAATTTTATTATCTTCTACTGGAATTTGGCATTAAAAAAAGAAATCAGTTAGTTGGTTGCTCTCAGACCTTGGCTGAAATGGTCTACCAGAGGAAGTTACCAGGGGAGGTGAGGACCCCAGTGCTCAGTCTCTCTAGGTTTGTGACTCCTAGCTATCCCTACATTCTCCAAAATATCCCATGTGTTCACTTTGAGAAAACATGGACAACTTCCTTTCCCAGTGCCTTGCAAACCTTGCATATATTTAAAATGAGGGGCTGATTACGTCCAGGGGCTGCTGAGCTCTGTCCCTCTGTCCCTAAGTCTCCCTTTGCCAATATCATTCGAATGCTCTTTGGGCTTATCAGCTGCCTCAATGAGGAGCTGAGGCTGTCTAAACAAACCCACACTAAGGAAATTCCCCTCTAACATTTAGTAATATCTGGGTCTTCCTTCATGCCAATGAGAGTGATTATTTATCGTGGCTTAGTTCTCATTATTATTCATGTGTTTCTGTGACTAAAGGCAACATTTTCTCCAAGTAATTTCCCAGTAAAACCACCTAGGCTAAGTTCTTCATTATTCCTACATGTCTTTGTGGCTGGTCCTCTCTTTTGGCTCAGAAAGGATGATTAATTATTCTACTTGATCTTCACTTATCATGGGAGTACTATGTAAATTATTTAAAAAATGTCCTGTTTTAGATTTCATTATTTATCTTCAGTATGACCTGGGTATTATGAAATGTGAGAATTTCATGTCTTTCTAACACACTTCTTAGATTTGAAAAATTTGCATGTATTTTTCTTATGGGTCTATGACCAGTTGTTTATTTTGTGTGTTAGTGATATATTTCTATGCCTTCTAAATTAATTATCCTGGCTTCTAAATAGGAGCTTACTATCACTAGTGTTTAAAAATTATGTCCTTAGCAATTTGGTGTGCATTCGTCAGCAATTTAAAAGATGCATTTTTAGAACTCAACTGGCAGAAATAACAGATGCTTTCTATCTTGCACATAGTAGGTAAATGCTTTTTTTGTTTTTCCAAGTGTGAAACAAAAACTCTTTTCTTTGATGAGATCTGTGGGCCACATGTGTTCGTTTTAGTTTTTTTTTTTTTTTTTTTTTTTTGTGAGAAGCTTCAGTGCTGAGAGTAGAATTTTGGTTCACAGGAAAGAACACATGGCATAAGTGAGAGGTCCAGTATACCTTGGAGGGGCACAGCTTTGCTGCTGCTGCTCATGTCAAGCAGTCACAGATGTTTTCCTAATGTTTCAACTATGAATGTGCCTGAGCCTGCTCTGTTTCCCAGAGGGCTGTCTTAGGTTGGTCACGTTGAGTCCCTTTAACATGTTTTCTGTCACTGTTGTAGTAACAGTTTGTATTGCTTTTTGCAGGCATTTACATTTTCTTTGTTGACCCAATAAAGAATAACTTATGCACCTAATGTTTATCAATTTATTTATCAAATTGAAGTTACTCAAATAAAACCAGGGAACTCAAAAGACATTTGCATTCCTTTATTCTTTCATTCTACTTGAAATATTAGAAAATTAATCTTTCCAGTGAGGATTTGTAGTAGCTGAACTGCATGTCTAAGAATTATATTTTTTTTTCCATATTTTCTTACTGTCATCATATTTTAGAAGACTTTTCTTAAATTTGGTTATAGAAAGTTTCTGAAAAATAATGTTTGGCTCAGCAGTACCCACCTTTTGTCTCCTGCACTTAGTTTACTTTATTAAGGAATTTTTCTCAGCAGAATAAATATACTGTTTGTCCCTTCTTAGAAGGATAAAGCCTTCTGAATTAAGAATGAATGCACATTTAGAGCTGTTAATTTTACTACTTCTTTCATTATCTAATGCCGTAGAAGTTATAAAGGTAATGCTATGTTTAGCAGCTTTTAATCTGCTTTCTTAGCAAAGTTTATGCATTTTAAATTGCTTATGTACTGGATAAAATCAAGAAGTATTCTGGAAGAGAGCCATGACACCTGGGCTGTACTCTTCAACTTGTAAATCCTAGGGCAGATTTACACTCAATTTAAATAGTTTGTTATCTGGTCCTGTGAATTTTGTATTCCTTGTCCCTCAATGGTTGTTTCAAATCCTCTTTCTTCAGTATCCTTCTCATCTGGGAAGTGTTGCTATGGGATTATATCTCCCATTTGCTTGGTAGGTGTTTTAAATATTAAACTAATGTTAAAAAGATAACATAAACCTCCTTTTCTTTGGGTGGTGAACTCTGAGTGAACTCCAAGCAGCTTGCCTTAGGGATGCTCTAAATACACTTTCTGTATGAGATCTGCTCTGATCATAGGTTGAGGTCTACCTTTAGCTAATATGAGGATTTAAGGTCTACCAGAGAGGGTTCTCATAGAGGGAGGTACAAGAGGGTAGTATCTGGACTGACTTCAAGGAAACAGGAAAAAACAGATGACCAGAAATTAAGGACTGTGAGGAAAATCAGAAATTTATCCTGGATGACTACATAGGCCCATGATCAAAGAACAAGAATGTTCTCTTAATCTCTTGAGATAGCTGAGGCTAAATAACTCCAGAGGCTAAATAGCTCCGGGGCTAAATAGCTCCTTCTCCTGCCCTCTGAATTCTTTTTGCAGAAGACAGCATTTCAGCTCTTCCCTTTGTAAGGGTTTTCCTTTCCTGTAGGGTTTGTACCTGTTAGTATAATAAGTAAATAGGGCTTCCTGCCATGAGATAATTACACATTAGCAGAAATTACACTACCTATTAGTCAGAAATTTAGTTTTCATTCCCTGATGTGGCAATTGTCTGAGAATTTGAAGAGGCAGGCAGGAGTCTGAGTATAGCATGATGAGAAGACCTGGAAGAAAGGGAATTCTCCACTCTGATATGATTGAAGAATAGCAGGTACCCCACTGTGGGCAAGGGAAAATGATGGCACCCCAAAAGGCTCCTTGTACCCCTTTAAAAGAAGAATATAAACTGCAGTCAGACTTGGAGGTGGAGTGAGTAAAGTAAGCAAGCTTAAATGGAAAATGGGATCTTTATGTTACAAATGTTTTACTTAGGTTGTAGGTTAAATGTCTTGGTGCTGTAATGAACAGTGCATGGGGAGACCTTGCCTGTGTTCAGAGACAGGGTCTGTCTGCCTCTTCTATAGGTTGGAACAGATGTGACCTACCATCTGGGGAAACTCCTCCCCCTACCTTTCTTTTATGGGGATTTTTTCATGCACCACATTAAAAAAAAAATAATATATATATATATAAAGCAAGTTAGCTGTTTTTTCCTGCACTGCTCTAGAAAAAAAATAGCCCCCAAACATCCAAACATTTTGGATACCACCATTTAGGCTACAACTCTTTAGGTTGAGAAACCTAGGCCTGGCAGCCATTCAACCCCTCTGAGACAATGTTCCAAGTAACAATTTTAAAAATTCACATCTTGAAAACCCTCTGCAAACTACACACAATATTAGATATGAGGCAAGATTTCTTGACTTGATTTCAGGGAGAAAATTTGAACAAGTAAACTGAAGAGTGAAAGAAAGGAAGGACAGACTGATAAAAGCACCACAACACATTTCTGACTAAAGCAGTTTGAGCAGTTTGACCCAATAATTTCTGAAAAGCAGAGCAAGAGAAAGAAATGGCAAGCAACCATCATGATAATAGAAAAATAAATCAGGTAAATTCTTCGGTGGCTTTTTCAAATAAGAGCTGATGACTTCTCTCTCTCCCTTACTGAGTAACTTGGCTAAGAAAACTTGTGGATTTTGTTATTCACTATTTACACTGGCTTCTAGTCCGCATATTAATGTTTAGGAAATTCTAGGGATTCTTCCTCCCATTTGTTTGTAACTGGAGCAGATGATAGGCACAGATGGCTGCAAATTCAGCATTGCAGGCAGATGTTTTTGCTTGGGTGAATGGATGAGCCTGCAGGTAATGTTTTTGGTGGTCTCCTACCTTCTTCTCCCAGAAGAGAACAGACATCAGCAAGTCTGAGAAGCTCTATGACATTATGGGAGAAGTATGCCAACTCTTCAACTGCCTTGAAAATGTTTCCTGATGTCTGAGGGACAGGGTAGAAGATCCATGACTGAGCTTTGTATTTAAACTTGTAATGTTTCCTACATGTTGTCCACACCTTGAGACCGTGCAGTTATGAGGTTACACTAAAGAGTGGCACAGTGGGATCTGAATAAAATCTGTTTCAGATACATTGCAAAACTGTGACCTTCAGTTGCTGGGATATAAACAGGAATCAGGAGGAGGGGGGATTGTTTTCCTTTCTGCAGACAGACCAGTGTCTCGATGCAGCACGGAATGTATCCAGTAAAACTTCAAGCGCCAAAGACATGTAAGTGTCTGACCTGTGTATAAGCCTTTAAAATCAGGCCCCGCTTTTTATCGAAAGGTGGCAATGATCGGAGAAAAGCTGAGGCATCAAAAGAAATAATAAACCAACATGATAAGTGAGAAAACTTTTTAATTCAAGGAAATGGAAGAATGAACAACAAAATAACAGCCAGGAGTAGGAGACAGCAGACCACTCCAGCACCTCAGCAGTCTGCCAGATAATTTAGGAGGGAAATTAAAGAACAAGAGGCAGCCTCATCATTTGCTAAGCTTGTGAATGCAGCCTCAGAAATAAAGTAAAGCTTAATAAAAACAGATGATGGGGCAGACTAATTGTAGCAGCAAATAAGAGAAACAGAATGGAAATGCATATTGATTCTTTTTTATTGAAGTAAGAGACAATTGTGCAGAAAGTGTTCCAATTCCTGAAGCTGATTAAGAATGAATAATATAAAGACTTATGAGTAATCAGAAGAAAATTATTAAATGCTAGAATTCATACCTTTATTTTTAAATTAATTGCTAGAAGTAAATGAGAATTTTGATTGCATTCTGGCACAAACCCAGAGGCCACTGATCTCAAAGAGATAAACTCTTTTGCAGGAATTCTGTGGGTGGAAAAATTTGTGAACTGAGTTTAACATCAATGGAAATGTTGAATTTCCTGGGTATTTTCTTTAATGGTTATATTTCATTTCATCAATTAACAAGTTTTTAGTTATCTGTAAGTGAAAAATTGAACATATTTCTTTACCATGCTGCAAGGCTATCTATGGAATTCAGCCAGTATGGAGGAAAAAGACCTGGACAGATTGTAATTTGTGCTATAAATGAATAAATGCTGTTGGTTCAGGAATATAAATTATTAATTTGCCCACAAGAAGTGTTTTGTCACATTTTAAGATAGATGCAATAAAAGTAAAATTTATGCTGGTGATGTAGTTTGAGCATACTTTCAAGACCTTTATAGAAAAAAAATCTATTTAAATAATGCATTGATTCTTATGCATATACTAGGGTCCTACTTTTAATCATTTAGAGCTAAATGGAGGTGAGGTTCTGTTCTGAATATTTTTCCTAATACATACAAGGTTGATGCTCGTGTTTTTTACAGCTTCAACTAAAATTATTGAATATGTTATCAACAGTTGTAATAAAACTGCTCCCTAGTTCTCCTTGCAGAAAATGTCACAACATAATGGTTCAACTGGCTATTCTTGTCTGTCTGGTTTACCTGGATGCTGCTTTTCTTCTAACTGATTTTTTTTCTTGAGTTATACATTTCCAAGATGCCTCAAAATATTTAAAAAGATGTATGAGTCTTACAACTTCAGTTGTTCAGTAATGCTGTACACTTTTTCTGTTTTCTTTTAAAGCTGGGGAGAGTGGTCATACAAACATAATAGCAGAGGAATCTCAGAAGCAAAAGAAGGAAGATTCCTGGCATTCTCTTTCCTTCCATATGTAGAAAAGCCCTAGGATATTGATGGTCATTCTATATTACTGACATTGCATTAAAAAGACACCAAAGGAGCATATACTCCTATTCATAAAAAGTCTTCTGGAGGAATGGTCAGGAATTAATGCATCCTTCTTAGACAATGCATCCAAGAAATTATTTCAGGTGCATTTAATATGCCTTTTTAAATTGTTTTCTTGGCATTTTGTCCAGTCTCGTCATTTTGGCTCTTGCCTTTTAAAATGCTCTTAAAGAACTCTGACAAATTTAAAACATGCAGAATAATTGTAATAAATGTTGTTCTGAGTGAATGAGGTGTGTTTAGCTTCCTTTTTCATTAGAGATCCAGAGACAGCAAAACACCATAAAACATCTATGTGAGTTACTTCTTAGGGTTACAGAAGAAAACCACAAATTTTAATTGGCAGGAACAAGCAGGCTTTTCACTAGATTCTTGCTGCAGGCAGCAGAGATATAGATGCGGTATTCTTTTCAGTGTTGCAATAATTTTAAAAGAAAAAAAGTTTGGTTCTATTTCCGGATCTATCTCACTCAAATATTTTCTTCCTAGAGTGAAAAAAACTGTGAAAACAATGAAGGTATATTCCCTTATCTCTTTGGGAAATTGATTTTTTTTTTTTAATTCCTCCAATCCAAGCCAATTTTACTTACTTCCTGGGTGTTTTCAGTCTCTATGAGGTGATGAGTGCTCCCTGTTGAAGTTCAGTACCTGAAAGGGCTATGAGATGTGTCATTTCAGGAGGTCTTAAGTTCTCAAATGCATCTTCTCTTTCTATTGAAGTGAAAATGTTTAACTCTAGTAATAGAAAGAGGCCTTCATTGCTGCCCTAATTAGAGCAAAAAAGCTTCCTGTTAAAAAAAAAGATCTGAACACCACTTAGACTCTGACGGGATGTATTGGATCATCATGCTTAATTTGTCCATTGAAGTAGAACCTCAAAGTCAAACTTTCTGAAATGTTATCAATTATTTTTAACTATAATCAAGCTCTGCTATTACTACTTCTCTCATAAATTTTTGCAACTCCTGTTACACGTAAGAACCAAAACTAGGGAAGTAATACAGAGGAAGTGGGGCTTCTGCTGTTAGAACTTTAAGAAATAAAGCAGAAAATGCAACGGAAATCCTTGGGGAGGGAGAAGCCAATTATTGATGCAACAATGCTGATTACTGGAAGTGGATGTGCACAGTTATTCCTCTACTGAATTCTGTAATTGTATCTATTTGTATCTACAGATTGGGCAATTTTCAGGCACTTGTGCAGGCAAACATCACTTTCCAGAGGTAACTGGTTTTCATGAGAAGCTTTGGCAACCAAACAGCAATATTGAAATCCACTACGTATTGACCTTTGCACACAGCAGTCTTAGGTTTTGCTATTTCTAGGGCTTCATCAAATTAGCAAACACAACTTGTACAGCCAAAGTGGACTCTGGAAATTATCAGTGCCCTCAGAAATGACTGTCACTGCCCATTTTCTTAGATCTTTTCCTCAAGTAACTCTCTGCTTCTCCCCAGAGTTTTGAATTCTTGCTGTTCACTGGAAGCATCAGAAGAAACACAAACTTTCTTTCATGCCTGGATTATGCATTATTCCATTGCTTCTCAAGCAATTTAAGCCAGAATATTCTGGTTTTAATTTACCTCGGTAGGTTGGGTTTGATTATTTGAGTGATAGAGTTGATTCATGAGCTGAGGGAGAAAGAGAAACAAGAACTTGAGAGGACGAGACTGCTTATTTTTTGTAGTAAAGCTGCATTTAGATGTGGCACTTAGGAACATGGTTTAATGGTAACATTGTTAATAGTTGAACTTGATGAACTTACAAGTATTTTTGAACCTTAATGATTCTGTGATTTGTAACAGTTGAAATTTCTTCTGAATTCACTATGAGAAACTTTGGAAACATTGGGAAATTGCTGAACAACAGGTTCTGAAGAGAAGCTACAGCTCTCTGAGTGCTCAGTGTTAGTGGTAACTGCTTTACTCCATGCTGTTCAGTGAGTTTAGCATATGAATGGTGTTTGCTTATAATTTGATGATTATCAATTCCTATCAAATTATTAATTAAGTCAATGGAACTCATGAAATGATCAGAAGACTGTGAAGATAACTGAGACAAGAATCATTAAGTTTGTAATGCTTTTAACAGAGATTTCTCTGGGTATCATGCAGAAAAAAAGTACTTGAGTGAAACAGAGAAGTAATGAAAAATATGTTGCTAATGTATTACATAATAAAATTATAGACATCCTGTATTTTTCTGTCCTCTGATGCTGTATTAGGAAAAGGAAGGATGGACTCCAGAACACTCAAGAAAAACTGGAGAGAGACAACTCTCTCCTGCTCTATATGACTAAATGTAGATCTACTTCTGTTTTTGTGCATGAGTTACATCTTCAGTCAGACTTAGCAAAACTGTGGTTCAGCAGATTTAAAGATGCTTTTATTGTAAATGCTGTATTTGTTAAATATCCAAATGTATATTTGATTGAATAAACTTCTGAATCCAGGCAGGTGGTGAAAAAAAATGTCTGATTGTACCTTGTTTGGCTCTTCTGGGTACAGCAGTCTTCTCTGAAAGGTACCCCTTGTTCTGGAGATGTTACAAAATGATGGATGCATTGTCTCAATGCCACAGAGAGAGGGACTATCTTTTCCTGTTTTTACCAACTATATGCATCTCTGTTTCCTTGAAAATTGTTGCTTTAAACTCCCGTTGTTACCCTTGCACAGAGAAATCTTGCTACCTTAATTTCCTGCTGTCATCTTAATATAGCTGCCCATAATGTTTGCAGCTTTCTCCATGTGGGAACATAACTGATGATTTTGGTATTGCAGGAAGATTAAAGAGGAGGTGGTTACTTTTGGTTTTACTTCTAACTCCAGACAGGGTTCAGACCAAGTTTTGCTGGTGTGCAAACCTCATGAATCAATCCACTGGATAGCTTCATTGCACTTTGTTTCCTGTTTATTTAGCCTGTGGCTGATTGTTGAAATGTGCTCTATGACACTTCTTTTAATGTTATTTGCTGCTAAAAAGAAATCTAATTTTTCCATTTGTTTTCTTTTTATGAGTTAAACATCATGTTTTTCTGCTCACAACAATAATTTAGGTTGTAGGGGGCCGTGTTTTGACAGGAACACCACACGTAATTTTAAAATTAAGAGTTGCAAAATTCATGACTTATATAGTATGACAGATTTAGGCCTTTTTGTCCCTAAAAGACTGGATAATGTGAACAAGACATTTCCTTTAATTAGCTGTATTTACTGTTCCCTATAATGAAACATCCAAAGAGCCTTTAGTCTGCAAGTTTATATTGGCTGAGGGAAGAGGCTACGGGCTGTTGCTTCTGAGATAGTGCTGGTGTTGCAGGATGCTGAAGTGGCATCCCTGGTACATGCAACAGCAGCTAAACCTGCTCATTTTTTTCAAACTGCTGCCATAACTTTTAGTATTTTTTAATTGTCCACTCTTTAATGAAGCTAGCACAACAATTGTCAAGGTGACGAAGTGGTGAGTAGCACTTGAAAAATTTGTCTGGTTCCTTCTTAATAGCAATTAGGCAAGGAATTCGAGTGCACTGCTTGTTTTCCTCTTTGCATAATCCAGTAACCATGCATATTTTCCAGTGTTAAGCTTTTATAAATACTGATAATAAGTTTCAGAAAACTCCAGAAGTGAAAGCAAAGTAAAACAAAATTAATATAAAGGATAAACAGGAAAATAAGTAAACAAATCATGGGCAGGAACATGTTTAAAGAACAAAATTTTCAGAGAAGGAATAGTATCTGAAATCATAAAGAGTCAAAGTGTATGCATGAGGAAATAAAAATACTTCCCTATTGTAAAACAAATAGGTGGCCTTCATAGAAACCTTGTAAGAATATGTTTCCTAGTTAAATATAAAAAAATTGGGAACCCAAATAATGCTAAATCATTAAAAAAAACCCCAAAAAAAAAACCCCCAATAAACTCCTTCCTGTGAGTTAACATAGGTGATCTTGGAATAAAATAAATTGTGTTTGTGAAATTCCTGAAAAATTTGTTCGAGTTCTTCAGTATTTCAGGTGCTACATCTTTATCTTCAAATTCCTCATTTAGAAAATAATGGGGCCAGATGCTATGTATCTTCCTCTCAGAAATAATTATGGTCTTCTTTTCATCTGTAAAGGACTTTCCGACATATCAGACTACAATCTAGGAATGAAATTCCTGAAGTGATTGGAAGAATGAAGAAATATAACAACCTGAACCAGTTTGTCAAGACATTCCTTACTGATTAAGGAATAATCTGAGAGAGGAGTAAAAAGAAAATCATCATCAATAGGATAGAAAGTCTAAGGGAAAAAAAGAGGAAGGCAATAGTTTAAGTCAAGTAAGAGGAAGGGAATAGCCCAATAAGGATTTTATTTTATCAAAGATGGATGTAAATACAACAGAAAAACCCTTAGATATTGTAAAAATTAAAATGACTCTTGAGATCAAAAATCCCCCTGTGTGTGAAGAGAATTGTTCTGCTGGCACTGTTGATACTGTTGTGTGCAGATATTGTTTTCCTTGCTTATTTGTACATTTTATTACAAAGAAAAAAATTAATTATTAAATAAAGGTTTGTGATGCAATCAATTCTAATCTCCTAACAGAGAGACTGAGACTTTCTCAAGACCAATATTTTAATTTCCTTTCCTTTTCTAGTCTTGGTCTCTTAAGTTGCCTTTTTGCTGAATGTCATGGTACAGGGTCTTCAGTTTAAGTTTCCAAACAGCACCAAAGTTTTATAGTGCACTGCTTCCTTCCTTCCCCTTTCACATTATTAGTTTATTAGTTTAATATATTATTATTTAAATGATCATGTGATTCTTCCCTCTTTTTCCACTCTGATGGACACCTAAGAATCAAGTTTTTGATTTCCTCCATATTCGTCTATGGTTATTTAACAAAAATGCGAGAAGGTTAATTCTAAACCATCATGACTGCCTGTGATGGAAAAGAATAGATCTCTGTTTTTTAAATAAGAAGGTACTTACTGGTATCAATTCTCATGCTGCTGTTCTCTGAACAGGGATACGTAACACCCTCCTATTTGCAGTTACTCAGTAAGTCTGGGGCTTCTTATATAACAATTTAAAATGCAATTTATCTTAGATAAACAAAAATTTATTTTTCATAAATATAAAAAACTAAGACTTTTCTCAGTCTACCTTAGTTTCCTGTGCCTGATGGTCACCAATGATCCTGCCAGTGAAATGTAGGGAAAAGCACAAGACACATCAAAGCACAATATTTTATCCAAAGATTCTCCAAGCAACCACTGATCAGTGATTTTTGAAGATCCTGAGTCAGAGATACTGCCTTACATTCAGTGCTGCTAAATAATTTTTTTAGCCAAGATTTTTTTTCTGCATCTCTTTGAATCCAAGTAATCTTTATTGTATCCACAACACAGCTGAGCTACACATCTGAAGAATCACCTCTGTCTGTTGTGAATTGTTGGATCTTGAAAATCTGAAGTTTTTGAGCTTTCTGTGCTTCCTGGCACAGACCCTCTGGAAAACACTGCTCTGGACCTGAAACCTTGGAGAAGATTTGTAAATATGAATAATGAGTTAGAAATCACAAATGTGTAGTGGGATAGATGTGTTTGTTTTCATTGGGTGATGGGTTTTAAATTTGAGGTTTTTACAGTATAGTAGTAGCTATGGGACAAGATGGAGAATTTTGGGTGGTGTCTTTTCTTCTTGTTCATCTTCTTTTCTTCCTTCTTCTTCACGGAACTTAGGTAGTAACCTTTGGATTGGTCATTCTAAAGTCACTCTAAGGGTCATGGGAATCTATTATTGGGTCCAAAGTATAAATAATATAGGTGTAAAACTTTTATTGGCATGTTTAGCTTTAAAAGGCCTTGAAGCAAGCTCAGCTAGGACCATTTTCCCTACTTCTAGCAAGCAGCTAGAAGTGCTGCTATGCTTTCTGTAATTTCTGAAAAGATACAATAAACATCCAAGTCCGAACACGAGAATCGTCTAAAGTGCCTTTCTCTAATAATCCTGGCTCCGAACTGAAACAGATGAGACTGATGACAAACCACTAATTAGTGGTGCAAAGCCCAGCACACACTCCCACAGTGAATCTATAATTTAGTATTGCCTTTCACTGTCCTTTAATTCTTAACTTAGCAAAGAAGATGGATAGCCTTTCTCTATTGCACTCTGTTCATACACATACAAACAATGTGTATGAACATATAAACATATGCAC
The DNA here is from genome assembly GCA_013397375.1 of Toxostoma redivivum. Lineage (NCBI taxonomy): Eukaryota > Metazoa > Chordata > Aves > Passeriformes > Mimidae > Toxostoma > Toxostoma redivivum. Next base: position 724,069 of record VXBI01001252.1, read on the forward strand.
ACTCATTGCTTATCCATCATATTTCTCCTGGTTCATGGCACCTCTTAGATGATCTTGATTTTTCTCTCTCCACCTGTCCTGATTCTGTTACATTCTCCTGTCACTTTTTGTGATGGGCAGTGCTGGGGTTTGGCTGCTGTGCTCAGCTGCCCCTTTGAGGGGCTGTTTTGGAAGGAGTGTCTGTAGTCAGAGGGTGGCTGCCCCTGCCTGAGCATCTCACTTGGGGGAGCACACAGGGATATTGCTAGCAGTTGTAGGTGGGTCTGGAGGCTTCTCTGAGGAGAGTAAGGGCCAGAGGGCATGCACAGATCTTCTAGAGAGGAGAGAAAGGAGAACAGCTGGAGTGGACAGAGCTGCCTGCAACCAGACAATCTTAAAACTGTATGAAAAGAAGGATTTGCCCTTCTTTCCAGTGCTAGGGAGAGGATTGCATATTGTCCTGGCTTACAATTCAAAATGTATTCTATCACCATCTGTTGAAACAAGAGAAGGGCTGATCCTTATCTCTATGGGAAATACCTTCTGTTAATGGGCCTTTAAGTCCCACTGCCTGACTGGTAAGATTACATCATCCCATTGGGAGATGATCCAGCCACGGGGAGGAGCCATGCTTTTCCTACCTAGATAAAAAAAACAAGATTTGGAACACCAAGGCAGCCTTTTCCCACTGGATTCCAGAGGAGAAAACCAGGCTTTTCCACATCATCGCTGGACCTTTGGAGGAAAACTGCACCTTCTACAGGAGCACTGCTTCAACAGAATCACATCTGTCATCCAGGAGGACTGCAGCCACCATTTAATGGGACTGCACCAACACCCTGATTGACAGGGTGTCAGGTTGTATTCTGAGTGTCAGTGGTCTTATATTGTATTATTGCATGTATTTAATTTTTTCTCTTTTTTCCTATTAAAATTGTATTACTGACTTGGAGTCTCTCACTGGTTTTGCTTTCAAACCAGTACACATATAAACTGCTCATACTTCTGTCTTCCCATGCTGCTTTTTTATTTTTCCTTTATTATGTTAATTTGCATTCAGATGAAGTATGCCATTTTAGCGATCTTGGCTGACATAGAAAAAGATGTCTCTCTCTAAGCTGTGACTGTGTTGGGATCCTGCCATTCTTTTAAAAACTAAAGGATCCTGTCCCATTATCAAGAGCCTGGCTCCCTTCTGAAGGCACATGGACACCTCAGTTGCAATGGGAGGAGGTGACAGTGGCAGCAGGGCTACCTGGAATTGTAAATGTTTACTACTGAGAATTGCTGTGACTCAGTTTGTAGATCTGCTCCCTGCTCTTCTGACATGTAACTATCATGGTCTGCATTCTTCATGGTGAAGATCCATCTCAGTTGCAGTAATTTTGGTTCAGCATAGTGCTGTCCTGTAATTCCAATGTGTGACTATGGGCATGGCATTGCCATTGTGCTGTGGCACCCAGCTTCTCTTCTTTAAAAGAGACACTTATGCTGCAATATTTCATAGCTGTGAATTTATCCTCATGACATTCATAGAAGCAGTCCAAGCCAAGGTGAAAATCAGCAGTGTTCAGATGAAGCATAGGTCAAATGTTCCCATCTCTCTCCAGGTTCCCTCCTCCCAAGGCGATTTGTGCTTCACTGATGGTAAGAGCTTGCTACTTTCACCATCCTCTTTTCATCTTCCCATGCAATTAACAGGTACCAACCTTCTACCTCACTCTAGTTGGTGGCTCCCTTACCTCTCACCCCACAGAGATTCCAACAGAAAGGCATTCATATATATTATGTGTGAGGAGTATTGGTAGGTATAATTTGTCTTTGTTATGTTAACACACCCACTGGAATTTATAAGCATGTTCAATATACCACAAAAAATTTATTCTTCTGCCCTCACAGCATAGGCAGACTGTGGGTAGATATGCCTGCAGAAAACAAAGTTTGCATTGTACCAGTAGATTTTGTGGCAATAGAATTTAGAAAAGTTTTAATTGGGGTTGGTTTTATATTGTGACAGATATCAAATTCCTCTGACACAAATAATAATAAAGCAATCTCAAATGAAGAGAAACTAACTTCAATAGCACAAGAAACCCTTTCTGGTATTGTGAGGTGTTAAAATCAAAAATAACACTTTCTTATATCTGTAAAGATGTAGGCTGAAGCATGTTTTATGTAAAACTGAGCTTAAAACTTATAAGATCTTTCTCTAGAATTTTTTTAAAAAAGAGTAATTGATATCTCTTATATGTAGCTTGTCTGCTGTCAGTTTAGAGCAGAACTATGGTTTCAGAGGTGCAGTTAGCTCAAGTCTGCAAAATAATTTCTGTAAACACTTGCAGCTGAGACTTTATGTTATGCAATAAAACTGAAATTAGATATATTTTAGTTAGGAGATGATAGTGATAATACCAAGGTTTGTTTGTTAAGTAGTGAAAAGGTTCAAATGAACTGTGAATTTTGAAGAAGACTTTGGCAGGAGATGAAAAACACGACAGCATAGTTTAGAGCTCCCGGTAGTCTAGATGTAATCTCATTAATGCTGTGCAAAAGTTCAAAATAAAATGAGGCCTGGACATTCTGTAGATGTTTGCTTTTGACATTCCTAATCTGAGAATATTTTAAAAACATAAGCACTTGTGTTTTTTAAAAGTCATTGAACTTTGTAAAAACATCCAGTTGGGGTTGGGTGTAAGGTGCCAGAGACCAGGAAGGAACAAATGTCTTGCTTATTTGCTAATCAATATGAAGACATTCTGCCTGAGTTCTTTACATTAATTCATCAGTTTATTTGGCCTTCAAATCTTGAACACATAAGTGATCTAGAAAGGCTTTTGTGTCTCTTTCACTGTCTCACTTCACTGCCTTTCTAGTTCAGGAACTCTTGCAAGCCAGATTCTTGTACCCTGCTCCTAGAGTTTTCAGCAGACTATATGAATGGCTAAACATGATTGCTTTTCAAACACCGGGTATTTTTTTCAGGAGTGCTATCCAAAATGCAGTTTAAATGCATGAAAATACAGTAGGTGTGTATTTCCAGCCACTCATCAATATGTTTTATAGCCTTTTCTAAAATATTAGACTTGCAATGATAATTTGCTTTTTAATATTTTTTTGCTCAGGGTACTGTTCATAGACCATGGCATATTACTATTAGTAAGCTTGAGAGAGAAATAAGCTCATTTAGAAGAACTAGTGCTGTTTCAAAATCAGCTCTTACTCATCAGAAAATCAATCTTGGTATCACCGTGGGTAGGTCCATTGACTGCCGTCTTGGTGCCCAGTTATGGCATGGCAGGCCATACATACAACATACAACACATGAAAAAGCATGGGGATTATATAAAAGTCATCAACATGGAGCTGAATGCATCCAGGATGCACTTACAACTCTTGAGAATTTGTATTTACTCTTCTTTTTGCCTGCAAAAGAAACAAATGGCAACAGCTTGACAACCACCAAAGAAAACCCTTACTAAAATGGGTTAAAAGTCATGAATAAATTTATGGAATAATAATAAAAAATCCATCTCAAGTTATTAAACTCAAAGATGTAAACGCTGTCTTGGTGAGACCTTAAGCCATAGATTTCTGGAAGCTGAGAGTACTGTGTTTGTTGCCCTCTTGTTTCTGACACATCTGTTATTGTCCATGGGCAGACAGGATGCTGGATGAAGTTGACTTTGTTCTGAGCAATACACTCTTACTTTTTTTTTTTTTTTCTTAATGCAGAAAAGGAACATAAAAGATGTCTGACTGCCTGACCTCTTCTTTTCCATGCCTTCAGGCATTTGCAACCTGACAGTTGTTTCTTTACAGTGCTTTATATAGGAAATAACAGTGCTGAAATAATTTAAAACAATTCCATGAGGAATAAAGACATCTTTTCAGTACTTTGGGGCCAAGGTTTTCTCTGTAGCACAGCACAGCAGATGTTTTGCACTCTTTTTTTGCATACACAAAAGTCAGTTTCCCTATTATTTTTCTTGATTGCATTAACACTAACAAATGATCCATAGGTAGCTCTCCAATGCCACCATGCATTTCCTTAATACAGGTTAACATTTTTGCAGCTACATTTTGCAGCTTCAAAACAGTGTTTTTTTTGGTGGTTTTTTTGTTTGTTTGTTTGTTTTTTCTGTTGTTGTTGTTTTATTATTTATTTATTTATTTTTAATGTCCTGGAAGGAAACAGTGAGATCAGTTACAACTATAGGCAGCAAATAATTCAGAAACCACCAAGAAAAGGCCTCTGTTCTAAGCAAGTGTCTAGTAAAGAGCAAATCAATAATCTAGAGTTTTCTGAGAAGTGTTAAACATGATTTGCTCACAGAAAAGATGGATAAGAATGAACTTTATGGTCTCCAAAGACGTCACAAGAACAATTAACCAAGCAACAGCAGGTTCAAAGTGTCCATCTTTAACTTGCGCTTCTCTCCATGGATGAGGATATTTAGAGTGTCCCCGTGACATCCCAACTTTTATATTACTTCTGTTTTGTGGGAACGTTAATGTCAGCCACTTTTCTCTCTTCCCAGATAACTTTAACACAAGAGAAAATGTGCTTCTTGCATCCCTTGTAGTCACTAAAGACCAGTAAAACTACTGAAAGATATGTATTCAATAAACAGAAATGCTCATTTGAAGCTCGTCCCATCTGACAAATAAAAGAATAGACATGTCAACAAGGCAAGTATAGACTACTTCAAAAAGAAAAAGTGTGTTGCTACCAAAACCAAGGCAAGCCAGAAACTTCAAGAGTGATTTAAATGAGGAATAGAATCACAGAATATATTGAGTTGGAAGGGACCCTCACTTGCAGTGCAGAGCAGGACAATCCTCTCCTTTGCTTGACTGCGATGCTGTACCTGATTTACCCCAGGAAACCACTGACCCTTCTGGCTGCCAGGGCACTGCTGACTCATGTTCCACTTGCCATCTACCAGGACCCCCAGGTCCTCTTCCACAGGGCTGATCTCCAGCCTCTTGTTCCCAAGTCTGTCCATGCATCCAGAGTTGTCCTATCTCAGGTGCAGAATGTGGCTTCAACTTTCCCTTATTGAACTTCATGCAGTTTGTAATTACCCATGTCCCTGTTTTGTTGTGGTCTCTCTGCAGGGCCTCTCTCTGTGTTTTCAAGGGAGTTAACAGCATCTCCCAATTTAGTGTTGTGGGAAAATTTAGTATTCCTTTGAGTCCTGTGTCCAAGTTGTTTATGAAGACATCAAAGAGTATTTGCCCTATAATGGAGCCCTGTGGAACCCCACTGGTGACAGGTCAGCAGTCGGATGTCACCCCATTCCCTAAAATCCTTTGTACCTGACCCATAAGCCAGTTGCTAACCCATCGCATGGTGTGTTTATCCAGCTGAATGGTGGACATTTTGTCCAGAAGAAGGGGCAGAATCAAAAACTTCTGTCCTAACTTCCCAAGAAAGTTTCTGAGAAGACAAATGGTGAAATTAAGGAAACTAAGTTTGACAAGGAGAACTTTCACCTCATGATGCCAAGCTGGTTGTGACTGATGACTGTGTTGTCCTTCAGGTGTTTTTCAATAATTCCTAGAATAATCTTCTCCAAAATTTTACTGTGCACTGAAGTAAGATTCTTGGACCTGTAGTTTCCAGGGTCATCCTTCTTGAAAATTGGGACATTTGCCAGATTCCAGTCAACTTGGGCATCTCCAGACTCCCAAGACCATTCCAAGGTTGCTGATTGAGACCTCAAACTGACATCAGCCAGCTCTTTGAATATTCTCAGATGAAACCCATCAGATTCCATAGACTTACAGGTATCCAGCTGGAGCAGATCCCATACAAATAATGAAATTCAATGAAATTAATAAAATTACAGAATGTGAAAGCCAGATTTTCCTTGCTCTGTAATTTTCTATTACAGCTCTGCAGTGCTCTCTCCAAGGTAGCCTGGGAGTGCTTTCCTCCCTCTTCTACTACAAAGCCACAGGTCAAAGTGGTATCAACCTTCAAAATGGATAAGTCTGTGTGCTTGGAAAACTCTTTGTAGGCAAGAGAGGAGGAATGGAATTCTCTCCTCATATGTGTGTCTCGATGTAATAATCCTGCTGTTTATCAGAGCCATTTTTTGGAGGTTGCTTTCTTCATAAATTCTCCCTTTCCCCTGACTGCCCTGGCCTTTTTGATGGCATTTTTTAAAGTCCCCATGTTATTCCTGGAAAATAAGGAACAACTTCTCCTGTTTTCAAGGCAGATCTCTGTTTTCTGTGTCTCTAACTTGTGACAGCTTTAGGAAGCTGATAACTTCAGAGTTTGATATGTTTTGATTATTTTGCAAAACCACGTTTGTGTAATTCCCAGAATTGTGCAGTCAAAGAGAGAGAAGGAATCATAAAACATATGAATATATCATGTTTATTAAATAATGAGGCTCATCTGGCCAGCTTCTTGGTTGCAGCATGATAAATCATGTGTCCTTAATAAGGAATGTTTCAGGTGCAATTCTTCTCTTATTGTCAAGATTAGTACAATTATTAAATCTATATGGAGCTCCATATTAGATATTTAGTCTGCTTACATTTTTTTATTATATTAAAGATTCTAATTCAAGCATAATTGTAAATTGGAATACTTTATGCTAAACAATACAGGAAAATAAGCCTTTCTACAGAATCATTAAGTCCAAAAAAGAGAGGTCACATTTGTTTTTGTACAATATAGTTAAAATATATATTACTTATATGACTCTCATGTTACATTTTGTATGGGTGAGAGACTTTTCAGATATTGCTTGAAACCAATTATCCATAAATGTGCATCTCACTTGTCACTTCTCTTTCACAGAAAAGATGTTTAGATTGCTCTTCTTCACATTACATCTTAAACACTAAAAATTGTGAAGAGAGATATTGGTATCTGGGTACATATATTTTATATACGTACCTATCATTTTTTCTGTCCTTAAATGCAACTTCTCTTGCTGAAATTCTGTATCAGCTTAGTTGAAATTCAGCTATAGCAGTTTGTATGCTGCCAGATCTAGACTGTAAACCACAGGGGACTTCATTAGTAGATAATTTTTTTTCAGTTCAAAGATTTCACTTGAGAGTTTTAAAACTCTCTAGTTTGCTAATTAGGTTATCTCCAAGGACTGTATTTAACAGTGTACAAACCTTTTTTATTGATGTGGGCATTCACACACATATCCATTCCACTTACAGCATCACCATCCCCTGTTGCATTCAAGGACAAATGCTTTTAAACTTTGTGTGTCATAGAAAGGCTTTCCCTGGTCTATCATCTCTGCTTTTGCAGAATGCCTCTTTTCTTCTAATGTACATGAGCATAAATAATCCAGTTTTAAATACACTAGTGTCATATATTGAATGTGTTAAGAATGAGAGTTACTGTGGCACTGCAAGGGATTTCCCTCATGGTTACATTTTTTTAAAGTCCATTGTTAGTTAATTCTTATAATTGGAACAATCAAGTCAGTCCCTAACAGAATATTAATCTCAAGCCTTGACACAAGACTGTATTCATAAAGTGTTATTCTGTGGATTGCACAGTTTCCAGGCTGAGTAACATTGCTGATCAAGTCTGCATAATCAATTCCAGTCTGCAGCAACCTAATTGTACAGAAATGGAAAGATTTCTTTTGTTCCATCAGGACTCATTATGCAGAGGTTCCAGAGTGCCCCTCCATTACTGAAGTGTTTCAGCTTTTCAGTATCTGCTGCACAGGCTCTGGGTGGGTTGATGTTCCCAGCCCTGTCACCTCACTCCAAGCTTCTCTTTAGTGATGGACAGACTCTATTATTCAAAGAGTGCTGGAGGACAATTTTTTGTATTTTTGGTGGATGCTCTGACAAGATTAATACCTCAGAAGTCACGATCTTCTCTAGGTTGGTATTGTGCAATCAGTAATGTTTGAAATTTTTACTCCATTTTCTCATGTTTCAAATAAAGACAGAGTCCTGAAGGACTGTGGTCTCACAGTGAAAGAGTCGATTCTTGGTATACAGAATTGCACCCATAAAAAGATGAAAAATACATACTAATTGGAAGGAATCTTATTTATTTTGTGGTTTTATAAGGTCATTTGTTCTAGTTTCTGTTCCCGTGAATGTAGAATTGATCCTTAGTGCATGTCTATAGGCCTGTCCAATTCCAACTGGCTTGACTTACTGAGTTTTCTTTTTTTTCCTTTTTTTTTTTTTTCCTATCAAAGCTATTTCAAAACTTAGTCAGAGTTTTCCTCAGGAAACACACCTGCATGCCCAAATTCTCAGTCCCTGTCTTGCATCCCAATATTAATCTCTGCACTTATTGGGCGGTACGTATTTAGATGGAACTGTTAGATATAAGCCAATGCAAGTGCTATCTCAAAATAGCATTTCTTCATGCATTGCTTTTCCTTTGTATAGATAGAGAAGGGAATAGGCCTTTTACACTTTTCAGATTGGGTAAGCACAACTGATCTGAATTAGGTTAAAAAGATTATTATGTGTCTGTTGCCCATTTGTTCTTCTCAGAGATTGCACCTGAGAGAGCTGACATCTTTAAATGATCTCAATTTTGGATCCAGAGCATTGACTGAATGTGAGTTTCCATCATTGTAATTTTACTAAAATTCTCCTATTCTCTATTTAGCTCCTTATATGTGTGTGGACCTTTAAGCTCACTTTGCTTCACATGTGCTGAGTGGATGGACCCCTGACACTGTAAAATCAAAAGCCAAAAATATGCACTGTTGAATAGTCCTGAAACTCTTAGAATTTAGTTCAAAATCTCAATTTTCCATGGTAGGACAAAGGTCATCCTCTTTTTTACTGGATTTGCTTGTTTTCAAGAGGAAAGACTAAGATTTTCATACAATAATTAATTTAACAAGCAGAAGGAAAAAAGTGTTTCAGAATATGTCCCTGCTATACCTGTGGCATTCATTCTTGAATGTCCAAAAGACTACACCTAATGGAATTTAGCATGAGAAACTACTTCTGGTATATTTTTTTCCTAACATAGTAATGTGAAAAACTGCAGTAAGAATTTATTAATATTGGGCATTCAGTAGACCATCTGTTATTGTGGTTTTGTTTGTTGTTTGGAGAAGTTTGACTTTATTGAGGTCAGTTTTACTTATCTATGTTCCTGTATCCTTGTTTTAAATTATGGCTTTTGTTGTGGGGTGTGTACTGAATCATAGTCAATTGTATGACAGTCCATTCAGGTTTGGTAATGATAGGCTCTAGAAGGTAAGACTCAGTAGCTTGAGGATCACTACATTTGATATTGTGTCTATTCATGAAAAGTGTTTTTTTTTTTTTGTTTTTGTTTTTTTGTGGGCTTTTCCCCCTCTTCCTTTTCCAGAATGTAAAAGATATTAGCAAATTCATTTGTCTTTGTTCTACAGCTGCCTCAGATCCAAGGCCAAATTTACTACTCTTTGTCTTTCATGCCTTTTAGAGTGCTATAATTTCTTCTGCTCTTGAAGTGGAATACTTAAAAAGGTAAAAAAAATGTGCAACATAAAATGAACACTTTTTCAGTGAAGCATTCTCCTTACACTTTTATCTGATAAAAATTTCTAAGCCTGAGAATCAAACCAACACAATTCAATAGGATTTATTTCAAGTTTGCTTCTAAGTAGAGATCATGCTAACCTCTAGTTCTGGTTGCAACTACTCTTGCACAGTCTCTTAGTACCTTATTTGCTAAGAAAAAAACCAGTGAACACACAGGAAAATTAGCTCTGAAAAACAGAAACAGAGATATTAATAAATACCGTGTTGTGCACAGTTACTTTTTATCTGCAATACATAAAAAAAATTCCTTGAAGGTATTCTTTATTTGTACTACTTAATGAGCAGATTATAGAACTAGTTTTTATTTATGATGTAGAATACATTTTGAAATTCAAATTCCACTGAACTTGTAGAAAAAAAGCTTTGCTATTCAAAAGTTTATAGAAAGGAAATACAAGTGGTAGTGTGAATTACCTAAAGAATTAAAACAAATACTTGAGTGAAATGCTCTGCATTATTTGAGTAGAATTAATTGTATTAAACCTGTATAAATCTCCATGGCTCACTGAAGAATTATTTTCTTTGAATTTGTTCTTATTTGTGGATTTACTTTCATTAAGTGGTTCAGCTGTCTCTTAATTTAATCTCTACTGAAATAGAACTGAAAGGCAGCATTTTACAGGATTTCTGATTATACATTTCAAACAATATTAACTACCACTTTAGTCCTAAACTGTGGAAGCTATTTTTTTTAATATTTATTTTTTGAGTATACTAATTGCTAGAAGCTATTCCCTAAAGTTTTTTTGGATAAACAATATTCAGAACAGGGATAATTTCAGAGGAGCTTATAATCTACAGCTCAAACTTCCTCCTGCATGCCTACATGTGCTCGAATATGCCATTAAACTTTTGTCATGATTTTTTGTGTATTTGGAGAAAAAAAATTAATGTGACTCAGAAAAGTAGCAGCTGAATGTTCTTTCATGTGATATAAATGAAAGAGCAACCACTACAGTAAATGTTGAAAAGTTTCTGCAGTTCATGCTGGGACCAGCCCCTGCTTGCATACAAAAGTACAGTTTCTGTCCCAGACACACAGGGCTGATGTAGCTATGTGGTACTCTGCTCTTTAAAAACTTCCTGGATCAATCTGCCAGGATGTTACATTGCTACATAGAGGAAAAGTCCTTCAGCTGTCTTCACCCATTTTAACCTTCTCACTTGATAAGTCTTTTCACTGAAGGCAAGAGGTCTTTGCTTCAATGGGATGCTGCCACACAGATGTGGAAAACTTACTTTTTGTTCAATATCTGGGTGGATGTAAAGCTTCTTACTAGATATCCTGGGCCATCCAAGTTAAACTCACTGTGTAAACCAGTTAAATAATGTGCCTGAGGGGGATTTCTAGGGAGCAACTACTGCAAAATCTAAAACCAGTTCCCAGCTTGTTATAGGAAATGCAAATTCCTACATTCTGATGCTGCTGGGCCATGAGGGTTGTATCATTGTCTAGGAGCTGACTCTGCCTGTTAGATGATCTTTTTTGCTCTCACCTGGTCCCCATGTTTTTCCAGCAGCAGTGAAAGATGAAAGCAAAAGCAAAATGTTGTTTCTAGGTGTATTTTAGGTACTACAGTCTATGCCTTAATCTTCATTGAAATATTCAGTTGTAGTTCTGTATATTCTGTATATTCCTCTGGACTACTTTTTAAGCCCATTAAGTTTGCATTATTAGCCAAGACTATGTGTCTTGAGAAAGAGCTCCTTTTTGTGCTTTTCTGTTACCAGGCAGTCCTGTTTCCAGCAATCAATGAGAGTGGTCAGCTGACATCTTCCTTTTCTTTTCAAATACATTCTTTTCTGTCAAATACATTCAAACATCTTTGTTCAAATGTAAGGAGGCAAGTGGTGCCAACGTTTGACTGCTGGTAGAGATGAGAGACATCCTGCAGCAGAAAAAGTGGTTTCACTATTGTGCAGGCTGCTCATCTAAACCCATAATTGCATGCCACGTGTACTCTCAAGCAGCCATCTGACTGACTTGTGGGCAGACTCCATGCCATCTGAACAGATGGGCATGAGTGTAAGCTGACAAGGGAGCCCATATGTTCCTAAATTGTGAATGTTGAGGAGGGGATTCTTAGCCAAGAATATGCAGATGACTTTCCAAGACTTATGTGATTGTCATTAAGAAGAGCTGGCACTGCCAAGTGAAGCTTACTCCTTTGAGTTGACTTTTGCAGCAGTTCAATGTGGAGTGAGTTTCTGGACAGCCTTTTATACTGGCTGAACACTGGATGTCCTTAGACTTGAATCTTGTTTAGAGACCAGTGTGGATTTTCCACACTTTCAAGTCTAGTCTTTGCTTGTGACATGTCAGGCAAGTATAAACATCTGTTCTTCGCTTATCTTTTTTTTTTTTCCTCCAGAGAAGAGAGGATTTGAGTGTTAGGATGTGAAGCCAGGCCAAGAAATCTCTCAAGATTTATTTTCTGTTACATGATACTCAACTGGTCATGACAAAACACAGATGAAAATAACCAATCTAAGCAGTTGATATAAACCATTAGGACAAAGTAGATGTTTGAATACATGATATTTGTGCTCATAAAGTCATAGAATGGTCTGAGTTGCAAGGAGCACTAAAGAACATCTAGTTCCAACCTTCCTGTCATGGCCAGGGTCACCTTTCACTAGACCAGGTTGCACACAGCTCCATCCAACCTGGCCTTGAGGGATAATTAAAATCTGATTGTGTGTGACAAATTTTAACATGTTTGACTGTATAATCAGTTATCAAAGGAAAAAAAGAAGAAGAAAAAAAATCTTTACAAATTATATGATACCTAATTATTTCATTTTGTTTTATTAAATAGTTCTTCTGGGAGATAGCAACTATAATCTCTAAGACATTGTAGTGAATAATAACTAACAAGGAGTTACATGTCTGAGGAAAAACTTCTCAACTCCTAAAGGAGTAATAATATTGCTTAGCTAAATAACAGATATTAATCTACTTTTAAAGTTGCATGAACCAAAATAATTTATGTTCCTCTAAAAAGAAAGTTTATTAAACTTCTAATAATTTTGCCTGCTGCCATAGCAACTTAAGACAATAAGAAAAATCTATGTGAAGGTGGATTTGTATTTTGATAACTCCAGTATGTAACTCCAGTATTTCTAATCAAATAAGCAATAATAATGCTATTAATGATCATTGTTTCTATTGTTCAGCTGGGAAAAAAAAAAGATGTAAAATGAGATCAGTATGACAAGATTTTTTACAAAATCTAGAACTACGTTGTGAGGAAAATGTAGGAATGCTGTACATGGCAGCAAATCTTCTGCAAGTTTCCTATCAACAGAAGATAGGTTAGTATGGCATTTTGTCAGTACACTTGGAACCCCACCCCACCTCACTTGTGAGAAATAATATCTCCAACTTGGAACAAAAAGATGACAATCTGAGTTACAGTTGAGTAACTTGAAAATTAGTCATTAGTGGTGGAAATCTCTGATACATTTGCAAATAAACATCATGTATGAGCACTGAAACAATGTGCCACATTTCTTTAAAGAATCACATTTTGATTTGATTTGATTGATTTGATTTGATTTGATTGGCCAAGTACAATCTGTCATCTTGGCAATGCCAGCAGGGTCCCATGTAAATCAGCACATTCCCAAGTTCCTTGATTGGAGCTGTAGCAAAGTGAATGGAAATCTCCCAAGCTGAATGCCTCATTTGAAAAAGCATTTCTTTCCCTGATTTGTAGTTTGTCATTAATAGCATGTACTGGGAGCTGAAACTGAAGTTCTGAAGGCTTTGCAAAGACGCCCATGCTTGCTCAGATCTAGCACTGCTGTGTGAGTAATTGCTAGTTAGCAGCATGAGCATTTCCAGGCTGCTGACACTGTGAGCTTGACAACTGACAAGTTTCACTCACATGCCACAATAACCCACAATGAAATGCAGAGCAGAAAGCATAGATTTCAGCTTAAAAAGAAGACAAAAGAAATGTTAGCAAATCTTTATTCAGTGCTGCTGGAACATCATTATCTTAGCTTAAGAAAGGTGGTTATAGGTAAGAGGGAGATGCTGCTAAAGTAAGCACAGGCATAATTACAAACTACAGCATTGCTGATGATTCCTTTAACAAATACTTCTGCATTGGAAGGGGGTTGGAGGGTTTCACTTAATGTGATGGTAATCTCACAACAATTAATGTTTCATTACAACCTCAGTAGAAATACAGCACCTTTATGCTTGTTTTATTACCTTGATAAAAATTAGTGTAGTAAACAGTACCTTTTAAACAGTTTTAAGCCTGGCATTCTTAATTCATTTTTCAGTAAGGCTTTGGAGATGAAAGAGGGGAAGAAAATAGAGTTTTCTGAAGGGGATTAACATAATTTTTGCCAAATAAAAGACTTGTTCTCATTTTACTGAGCCAGGTGGTTCGAGGTCCTCTGTCCCAGGAAAGCACCTTGCCAGGTGCTGCACTACCACAGCATAGTAAACATATTTTAGCTTACTTTGTTTTAATGTTAAAACAATAAACCTATACTCTCTGCCCCTTTGGAACATTCACCTTATCCATCTTTAGTGCTCCCTAGTGAGAGTCCATGTTCTCTTTTGATTCCCTAGTCTGCATTGTTCTAATTTCTTTGGGAGACCTTTTCCACATTTCCCAGATCACTCAGAGTTACTGCAGTGCCCTAAGAAGACTATCACTGATTGATGAGCCAGAGAAGAAGAAATAGCTACCTAATATTCAGTTGTTCTAATTTTTTTGTATTTGAATTTTAAACAAATTAACATTTTAAACTTGAAATTACTACTTTCCTGTAAAAAAACAGCAAAAATGAATTATAACACAATTAATTTGCACTTCAAAAGCATTTTTCTAACTTGCCAGTGATAGACTCATTCAAATGATTTGAAATAATTTAAAATCTGCTGATTCATTTCAAATTGGCCATTCAAAAAAGAAAAAAAATTTGCAGGATTTAAAATTCCTTGCTGAATTAAAATATCTTGCAGAACAGGTATTGAAGAATACTTTTAGACTGCTATTTTGCTGGAAAGGCATATGAAAATAAGTGTTTTTTTCCTAATGCTGGAGGATGACCATGAGATGCTAATGGGTTGCTGAGTTATCAAAAATACTATGAATATTTGCTAGTGTGACTGAGTTGTTGCAGAGCTCAATAACTTGTTTATGATGAAGACATTTTCATTTATAGTTCCAGATTAAATAACGTATCTTTTAATACTTGCTGTTCTTTCAGTTTTGCATGTTGCTGTCTTTTTTTTCCTCATAAGAAGGAACTCATGTTATTTGGGCATCTTACCTGTTTCATTCCTGCATTTTGCTACATGAAGATCAGTGCTTATCTCCCCAAAGACCAGCTGGTTTAAAACACAGCTTCCCCCACTCCCATATGAACTGATTGAAAAGCTACAAACATAACTAATTTTTAATTACATAAAATGCAAATTGGCTAGGAGAAAGCGGAACAGGAAGAAGCAGAACTTATATGCAGCTCTACCCCTGCCCACTTTCTATTTGCAAATGGCTGTTTCTTTATCTGGCTTCAACCATCTCAGCAACTTTGGGCTGCAGCACACAGGGTAGCCTGCCTGCCTGTCTGCTCCCAGCTCCTCCTTGCTCCCATTTTGCACCAGCTGGGATTTTCCCCCAGTGCCACCTCTCATGTCTCTGGAACATCTCTCAGTAGCTGTTCCAGGGGAGGAACATCAGTCCTCTCCTCTAAAAGTTCCTGTGTGGTATCTTCTCAATCTTCTCAAAGAAAAGCCCTGTGTAACTGAGGACTAGCATAACTCACTACTGAGAAATTACTTCTGCCTATTAATGCAACTTGTAGCTTTGCTTACCATTTCTTTTTCCTTTTTGGCTTTGATTGCTAATTCTCTTCTAATAGCTTGATTTTCCTCTTTGTTTTTTCTTTAACTCACTCCTTTTTTATCCTTTTCTTATATAGTCCATGGTAAATATGAAGAATTTATTTCACTTTATTTCATTTATGTTATGTAATACATAAAGATCTTAGTTTTTTTGCATATTTCTTCTGATTTCAAAACAATTCTTTATGTTTTCTGATCTAATACATAAAAGCGATGGAAGCAAAGCTCATTTGCAGCTTTAGAATGGCTGCAAGGTATTGAAGGTGGCTCAGGGTAGACTGTATGTACGGTCACTAATTCAAAGATCTAAGTTAGCTGGTTATTTCATAGTCAGTGCCTTTGGAACATCTCTAAGCTCTTGTGGTGAGGTTTTCTTTGATTCATATCCCAGCAGATGTTTTTCATAGCATCTTGTTGCCTGTTTATGCTAGGATCTTGGAAATTCAAAGATTTAGGGATAAGTGTCTCTTCAATAACTGTTATTTCTCTCTCTATAATTTCATACATTTCAGAATTGAGATGTTTTCAACCCTTACCTATTGAGACAAGCTCATGTTGTATCACTAAAATGTGTTATTACCAAATGAAGCTAGGGTTTCCAAAATTTATGGTTGTTTTGAAGGCTGAAATCAATATAACTGAGTTTTTAGATCTTGTTTATGAAGGAATATGCTGAATTATTTTGTCTTTGAAAGAAGCTTTCAGCTTGCATCAAAGTTACCATTTATCTGTAAATCTTAGTGTAATTTAATTAAACCTCCTAAATAAGAAGTTTCAAAAGGCCCAGCTTTTTTTTAGAGATGTGAGACTATTTGAATGATGATAACAACAATGGGAATATTAATATAGCTTGCATATTGATCTTTGTTTTCCCAGGACATGGTAGGTCCAAATGTAGATTAAAAAGGAGAAAACACAATCTGGAAGAGCATTGCTAGCAAGGATAAAGGGGTCATGGACTATGAAAGAAATCAAAATGAGCTTCTCTGTTACGATGTAGCAGAGAGGGGTGGACATGATGAAAGCAACTGATACCATAGTTTGGATATCTATTTGAATTAACTGAAATTCAGCCTTCTGGAAGTGGGGTGTGCAGCACAGATGGGTGGCCTAAATTCCAGCTGTAGTCTGTGGAGAACAAGATACATCTGAATCACCATTTCCTGATCCTGAGAGAGGTGGCTAAGAGACAAGGATGATTTGCTTTCTGGAGTTGCCTTCTGTCCTCTTTAGACTGTAGAGGGACTTTGGAGACTTGTTTAGGCTAAGGGTCTAGCTTGTAAACAGCTAAAATGAGATGAAATAGTATTTAAAGAAGGAAGCTGAAAAATCGAGAACACAGAGGAAATCAACAGAAACAGTATGAGGGCTGAGGGTTATTTCAGATTGAAAGAGAGAGCTCAGTATGGTTTGTTTTATCTAAATGATGATATACATTAAATGTGATCAATGTGGATAAGTGTTTTCATGGGAAAAAGTTACTGGATCACAGAGCTCTTTAGTCAAACAGGGAGCTGCCTAACAAGAACCAGCAGATGGAAGACAAAACTAGAAACATGCCAGCTGAAAATAAAGGGTGAATCATTAAGAATAAGGATGATTAAACTGTAAATATGATCTTGGCAAGTGTCAAATTGTCTATTCTGCACACTTAAAGTCAATATCAGGCATTAAAATGTTTAAAACATAATGAGCATTTTACTTGTAATATAAAATGCTAGGTGGAAGATATCTGGTTTATAATACTAATAGATCAGATTAGGCTTTACACACTTCCAATTTAATGAGTAATCACATCCTTTTCTTTGTCATATTTCTGTTGGATATAACACTTTACCGTGTTGCTTTTTGGATATTGTGATTTGTTCTTTGTTCAGCTGCTCTAGTAAATTCTGATGCAAGATTTCATTAGTTTTCATGTCTTTTTTTTTTTATTATTCCTACATAAGATATAGCTAGGAACTCACAAGAATGTGTTTGCTGCTTGCTTGCTGACATACTTTCTCATAAAAAGCTTCAATTTAAGATTTAATTTTAGGAATAATACCAGTAAAATTTTTAAAACCAGAATGACTTTGACCTAGGCTTTGGAGCCAGAAAACTTCACTAGTCTAAGAATGATAGTCAAACAATCTCAAACTAAGCCCAAGTATAGCATAGGGCTTTTTTTTCCTATTTCAGCCTGCATGCTGACTCAGATCTTGTGATGGTCAAAAGGGCTCTGCTGTATTTTGAGCTTGGATTTATCTGCTAGTCAAATAAGTAAAGACTTCTGTTCTTGTTAGGAGCTTCCTGAGTGCCTGAACTATTAAACACCAAAAACCATATAAAAATATGTAATCAACCCTGACACTTGTGCTAATGATTACTTTAGGATGACAGCAACAAGGAAATCCCTGTGTCAAAAGACTGTTTCCCTTTAATTCTTCCCAAGGATTGCTCATCAGAAATCTTCCTCAGATGCAAATAAGCTATTTCATTAATTCATCTGTTAATCCTCACTTTCTTGTTGATCTCATGCATTCTCTACATTAGGGACAGAGATAGTTATCATGCAGATCATCTTGCTTTGAGCCTGGTGGGCAGAGCTGATCTGGCAGGATCATTTGTTCCAATATGAAGGGCAGCTAGGGAAGGTTTTCCTGTGCTTTCCTTGACCCCCTTCCTATCAGCATTTGCTCTTGCCACAGACACATATCTCATATCTTTTGCTTATGGCAGATATTGTGCATCTTCCTTGTCTGCAGCAGTCTGAGTGGCAGACCTGTCAATTCTTACAAGGAAGTCCAATAGTCAGTACCTTTTCCTAGTTTTGGTGTAAATCTTAGGCTTTCATTCTGCTGTCAGCAGATCATTCTCTTCTCCTTCAGAGCCTAGCAACAAGTCATCCTTATCACTATTTGGTCGTGGTCCCTTACAGTATTAGGCTTCCTGCTGCTCTTTTCCTTGTCACTTCAGTGTTCCCTTACTGCTGTCCTATGCGTCATGTCTCAGTTTCTCTTTCTTAGGTGTTCAATGTGAATGTGACACCCAAGGGGATAAAAACAATCCGGCTTTCTCTGTAGCCTCAAATTTTAAAGGTAGATGAGGAAGAAAAGTCCACATATACTTTGTTTGATTTTATCACTGACTGCTGGTGTTTTTTTTGACGAGGTCAGTCCTTTGTCTGTGTTAAAACTTGGTTCTCAGCCTGTGGAAATGATCAAAACAATGAGATGAGCTACAACACTCACTTGGGAGACCCATCTCCTATCTGCCAGCCCTACAGAGTAACAGGGAGTAAAATGCATTAATCTAAAGTAAAAGATCAAGGAGCTGCTCCTTCCTCATCAAGGAGCTAAGTTTGCATACTGTTGCTGCCTGAATCATTTATGAAGAGAGCCACAGTCCCTTGGAGGCTGTAGCTGAATGAGTAGCAAGCAGTTAATCTGCAAGATTGATACCATCTCCAACAGGGAAAATGGCACAGAATCACATTGTGAGAATGTACATATTTTGTGAAATTACTTCTCAAGGCATATTCTTTTGGCATTTTCAATCCTGCACCAGTGTGTGTAGACTGTAATTGCACTCTCTCTGAATTTTGATATTTTCTAGTTCCTTTCTACTATAACTTTTCCCAAACAAAATGGCAATAATAAAAGAAAGACTTAGGGTTGAAAGGCCAAACACTGAAAAATCCATGAGTGTCAGAAGTAAAATTACAAGTCTAGGTCAAACCATTTGGGTGTTCATGCAGTGCAAAAGTCTTTATTTGGGTGCTTTTTTCTCCTCCACACCTTTTTTTCATGCACCGAATTTTTCATGCACCGATAAAATGGACTCCTTTAATTGATCTATTCGTTACTGAGCAATGAGTGACCATAAGCCTTATTTATTGGTTGTCAGCAGCTTCCAGAAAGGACTCATGGACCCAGGTGAAGTTTTGCCATGGTCAAGTATAACCCAAGAACTGTAATAGTTTTTACTTTTTGCCATTCTGTTTCCAGCTTTTAAATCCAGATCTTGGTATTTTGCTTTGATAGAATATATTTGCAGTACTTTTCACTCTCAAGTGCCCCTGTTAAGAGTCAAGTCCAAATGAAGCTGATGGATTATTTGTAAAAACTTCTTCAAATCTAACAAATCTAATCTAACTGGTTAATGCAGAAGGCCACAGTCAAACATGTTTAATCACTTCCTGGGACACACTGAGAGGCTTTAAAACCTACATTGGAGAGGATTTATAGAGATATTGTGGCCAGCTCCTTGATTGTCTCAGGTCTTTTCTTGCAGAAGGGAAGAATCTCAAGGCAGAGATGTAACTTGGAGCTCCCTGAATTATCATATAGATCTTGGGTCATTTGGACATTATTCAATGAAGAGAGAAGAGGAGGAGGAGGGTTTTTTCCCCTTAAAGACTGTGAAAATTATGTGAATACTTCTATGTAAGAGAAGATCTTAGCTTTGGGATCAGAAGCACTGACTGTTATAGTATATATAAAATTGTATTACAGAGTCTAGTTTAATTTGCTCTTTTAAATGAATAAATGACTAAATAAAAGTATTTTGTTCACATGCATGGAGTGCAGCATGCTGGATATTCTCTAGCACTTCTTTTGCCACTAAAGAGCATGATCAGCATGGGTAGATCAGCGTAAAAGAGGCCAAGCCAAAGGTATGTGATGAGTTGTCTAGGCACAGTGACAAACATTCACCCACTGATGAACAACAAACTTCTTACTATTTAGAAAAAACACCAATCAAATTTAAAGGTTAGAAATTCAAATATATTCCCATATAAATGTGCCAAAAATATATAGGATATATTATTTGCAGTGTAGAAACTCCTGTACAAATATATTTGGGTTCTCTCTTTCCTCAAATGAGCTGCAGGTGTATATTTGTCTTTATGTGTCCTGGAGATGAACTCTACATTATGCTTTTAGAAGATTAAAAATACATTTGTTCTCCATCATTTCTGTTAACTGTGCCACATGTTTCTGAAATGATATTTTATTGACTGCTTGTCACAGTTTCCTCTACAGGTTTTTCCACCTCAGCATTTTCAGGTTTCTTTCCAGAACAGTTGTCTCGGAGGGACTCTCACCTCCACCTCAGAGCTATACACTGAGCTCCACACAGTGGAGAACTCCATGGAAGCTAAATGAAACTTTCTTAGTGACTGCCTTCTAGGAGGACAAAACATAAGCAACAAGTGAACAGACCCTTCAGTGGAAGTTGAACACAAGCAGTTAAATCTTCAGTCATCAAAACACACAGGTACCTTTGGGCAAGTCAAAACAAGCAGATATTTTCCCACACCACCACAAAAACCTCTCTGTTCTTTAGATGTTTTGTATGTTTTAGATATTTTGTACGTCCTTCTTCCTGCTCTCATGAATAACACTAACTGAAGTGGCCAGTGCTGTTGGAAATTGCATCGTTTAATATCTTTTTTCATACCATGTGATGTCAATACCAATATTGGTTTCAGGTAGCTGAGCTAAATTTTTGGTGTGGAAATACGGTAAATGTACTCTAGTTCTCATAAAAATCTTGGAAAAAATAATTAAATATTTTTTTAGTGATGTGGTAGATCCTTCCTCCTCTGTGGGAGAAATCATCCCTTTTCTTTCTTTTTCTTGAGGAATATTTTAACACTACCTGCAGAGTATGAAACCAGAAAGGAATTATTCTGGCTGTGGGACTTGTTTTACTTGAGAATTGCAAAGGGTAGTAATTTTCTTGCTGCCTGGGATTGACAAACGTGATTTTTATCCTCCAGCTGCAAATGGGCACAAGTACCTATTGTCATGGATTTGTGGACTTTATGTGAGGTGATGAAGTTTCAAGTAAGTGCAGGTGCACGTTGTGGTTTGCACAAGTAGGAGCTGTGGCATGAGCCCTCAGGAGAGCTTGACGAAACCTCTGCTATTGCAGCAGCCTTACATTTCTCCTTGGCTTCTAATTTATTTAAACTGCCTTGCTTTACTCCCACTTTGAGGTATTAATTGTGGACCTCTCACAATACTTGCTCTTGAGTTTCCAAATTCAAGATTATTACTGTTTTGATGTCAGTTAAATATTTGCACTGGCTGTAACTAGGGCAAGGTTGAGCTGGCAAATGAATGCTGTGAATTTAGGTATGAAAACATTGTGCATGTATGAGAAAACTAAAATATACTGATTTTCCCAGAGAAAACAATGAAGGTTTTCAGGGCAGATTTCTGGACTAATAGTATTTGGAAGGAATATGTCTTTGTATTTCTTACTGCAAAAGTTTGTTGCCTTTATGCTTTGCTGTAGTATTTTTCTGGATGTTACCAAAGTAAATTTCTGCAACAGAGTTTAACTTTCATGTGTGGTATAGACTCTTTTGATGTATGTGTGTTTGGTTTTGTTCTTAAAAAAAAATTTTAAAAAATTGTATTGTTGCCATCTGTTGATTTACTAGATGCTTGGGAAAATATAAGTTTTTCACTGCTTTGTAATATTTTTTTTTAATGAATAACTATGGAAACAATTTGCTATATTTCTGAAGAATGTTGATGGAAAACGATAGAGATTATGTTGATGGATCTAATTTGCAGATGTATATGTGTATAAACCTTGCTGCTAATATTGTAAACTTTGTCAGATAGTGTTATAATAATCCTTTAAAGTAACTTGTTGCATCAACCAAATCCAAATTATTTTGATCTTTTATTGCTTTAACTTCCCATCTCAAGATTACCATACAGCTGGCAAAGCACTTTCCATTTTTTGTCCTCAGAGGGAAGGGAAGCAGTGTCATCCACTCAGCTCTCAGTGAGATTGATTAATCTTAATACATTCTCCAATTTCTGTTGATTCCTCTATGATCCGGTAGAGACTTTGAAACTTATTGTCTGCTATTCTGTTTCTTCTGGCAGCCCCCTTATCCACAGCTTTTGCCAGCTATCTGCAACCCTCTGGGAGGCCCTGTCTACTGTAGCAATACCACTTTTCTGCCATTGGGTTTTCAGGTGAATAGGAAAGAGTTTTTGAAGTTATTTTATATTTCTTTTGCTTTATAGTTGGCCCCATTGCTCTGTTGCTGAAGGCTAGCTCTGATATAGACTCAAAGGGAGCAATAAGGAATATAAAATGCTCACAGGAAAGGAAGGTACTACAAGGTTGACATCTCACCTTGGTCATATTCATGTACTGGAGCTGAATCTTGCTGCCTCTTTTGGCCACTGTCATGGGTCTCGAAGTAAAAGAAGTGCAGAGAAAATAAACCCACTTTTACTGAACAGCTTTAAAATTTGCTGCATGCTCTAATACCTTCTTCTCAAAGACATCTCTCTAACAGCATGAATATGCACAGTACTATGGTGAGGTAAACCAATTTTGACACCACTTTCAACCTGGGAGTCTCCCAGAGAATGCCAGATAATCGAAACTCAGCCTGGTGACACTGTTGCTGCTTTACAAGGTTATAAATAATCCTCTGTCAAATTTGGTGTTCAATTTTGCAACTGGATGCAGAAGACTATTATTTTTGCCTCCTGTATGTTCTGCCACTGATTATAAAGAACTAAACAAAGATGGGTGTGGATTTGTTGACTTATTTATTGTGACTATAAACCTAGCTTATCTTTATCTCTCTATCGTCTTTGCAGAATACTGGAGATGTCAAATAAAGCTAAAATTAATCACCATACATGAGTGTTATTCAGCATGATATATTGTGGTTTTAATGCATCAACAGCCTAGTGACACATCAAAGAAAGACTTTAGGAGCAATTTACAGGAGAATAATGAAGGATTTTCTTGGATGATTTGTTAAATTCTTCCTAAGAGGGAAAAGCATACTGGGAAAAAAAGTATGTTTGGAAATGAAAGCTATCCAATAGGCTGATTGGAGGTAACTTCTTGGAGCTGAATATGAGATAATTGTGAGCATGGAACGAAGTTGTGAAGAGCCTGTAGAGAGGGAGCAAATACCTGATGAACAATGCAGTAGATGGCAGAGCTGTGAGAGTGATTCAGGGATGTAACAATTGGGAGAAATGATCATCAAGTGTGATTACACATTATCTAAGTACAGAATAAAGGCTACAGAAAAAGCCTGTAGAGTGTATATATATATATATATATTTTTTTTTTTTTGTGGGTGCTTGTAGATGAGGAGTTGCTTCTTCATAGAAAAGTTATGGAGAGAGAAGATGCAACATGTAACAATGATGGTAATATCAGTGTTATGAGAGGTTTTCTTTGAAGAGGATACTCTGTTTATAACCAGATGGCAGTACTCATGGCTGTTGAGATATAATGTAGTGATGAAGGTTTGCAGAAAAATTTTGATGAATTCTTTATAGCTGTGTTTAACTTGATATAAAATAAATGATTGGACCATAGAATCATAGAATGGCTCGGGTTGCAAGGGACCTGAAAAATCATCTAGTTCCAATCCCTCTGATGTGGGCAGGGACACCTTGCACTAGACCAGGTTGCTCAGAGCCCCATCCAACCTGGCCTTCAGTATTTCCAAGGATGGGGCATCCACACCTTCTGTGCTTCACCAGCTTCACAGTAAAGAATTTCCTCCAAATATGTAATCTGAACTTACTCTGTGCCAATTTAAAGCTATTACCCTTTGTCCTGTCACTCCACACTCTTGTAAATAGTCTCACTTTACCTTTCTTGTAGGGTCCCTTCAGGTGACCACAATTCAGTCACCCCAAAACCTTCTCAAGAGGGAACAATCAGATAGACAAGAGTGTATTTAGAATTGTATAAGATAGGTCTACAGAATTGAGGTAGACCTTTGAACAGTCTGCAGGAAGATGATACTTACATTTATGATTGTAGATTAAATAAGTAATATTCCAAGCTAAAAGGGGATATGGCTGGAATCTGGAAAAGACAGAGATGAGATCTTCTAATGGAAATAATGAATATGTGGGACATAAATCTGTATGAATAAATGATGTTGGGGGTCTCAGAAAGAATTGTAGAGGAATATGACTTCTCATGAGTTCAAAAATAAGAGTTTTCAGTTCTGCTGGTGAAATAGACTTAGTTTTTGCAAATTATTTTGTGCTTGTTCTTTGTAATCCGGGATAATATTTTCTTTGGATAAATTTCTGACAGTTCAAAAAATGCAATGTATTTACAAATGAAAGCAGTTCAATGTGAAATCAGACTATTTCATGGTGAAATTATTTTAGTAAATAATGTTGACTTTCCACATAATAGCCAAAAAAAACCTGGTGCAAAATTACAAATATTTTTTCCTTGCTCTAATTGAAGGCAAATCAAGGAAAACAGAGTCACATCAGGAGACTATACACTGAGTCTGTGGCATCAGGAAGTTAGTACTGGTACTGTGAGCTGACTTGTTTCTTCTCTTTACAAGTAGGTACATGTATGAAAAGATTCACACAAGCATCTGGTTGTCAATGTATACATTTTTCCTTTGGTGCTGTGAAGATTAACCACATTGAATGGCTAGAGGTAGGCAAGGGTTTTTAATTTTTATTGACAGAAACAGAAAGGATTGATTATTTAAGATTTTTATTTGCAAATGCTTGCCATTGTATTCTGGTTGGAATTTCTACTTAAACCAGTGACTAACCGCCTACAAACTATCACCTGCTTCATGGCCCAAGCACTGATCTGGAATGTGTATGGTCCAAATTCAAATTCCCTCTCAAACTTAAAAAAAAAAATGACAAGAGATATAGTGGTGGCTTGGAACCCCCATTCTGTAAATGGATTGTCTTCACTGCCAATCTGTCTATATTATTTTCAGGTGTTAATGTCTAATTTCTATTCTAAAAATATCTCTATGGCAGCTTATTTTACTTTATTTTAATTTAAAAGCTGTTTCTGTCCAACGTGATATATAGTGTTAAGACAGCAATGTGAGCTAAGTATGCTAGGTATTAATAAGGTAGGATGCTTTATTTGCATGAAAAATTCTATGCACTTAATATTATCTGCTTTACAATTCCACTGTAAAGAACATGTGGTGAGAAAGAAGCTGAAAGGAGGCAGTTTGGAAATACAACTAATTACTGCATCTGAAAATTTATCATCTTATATCATCAGTCTGTATGTGTTGGAAGAAATCCAGCAGTATGCAAATTCCTTCATTATTTGCATTTTCTTATTCAAAATAGCTTGTGAACTTTGATTTTATTGGTAGCATTCATGAAAGAATCTAAATATTACAATGTTGCAGTACAGCAAGGCTTTATTTGCATTATATT
Organism: Toxostoma redivivum; assembly: GCA_013397375.1. Taxonomy (NCBI): domain Eukaryota; kingdom Metazoa; phylum Chordata; class Aves; order Passeriformes; family Mimidae; genus Toxostoma; species Toxostoma redivivum. The sequence goes on from VXBI01001252.1 coordinate 749,698, forward strand.
CAATCAGTAACTGCTTTGGGGACTGTGCCATGGAGCTTCTTACACGTGTTTCCACATATTTTGCAAAGGATGTGTTGTTTCTCCCTTACAGATGGAGGAACTCTGGGATAGAGAGATTAAGAGACGCTTGAAATCTTGGAGTGAATCACAAGCAGAGACTGAGAGGGAGTCTAGGTTTGATTATTTATTGTTATCCTTTTATTCACAGGATCATAGTCTTGCTCTTAAATTCCTAATCCCTTTGTAAGTAACTGGTGAGGTTACTGTTTAGCCGGTTTGGACAGCTGGATGGAATGTGTTATTCGAGTGAAACTGCATTTTTCACACTCAGGAGTTAATAATGTAACATGTCTTACTGGGTGGGAGTTCAAAGTTTCTCTAACCAGCAACTGTGAGAAGAGAGCCAAGACAGCAACTAAATCCTTATACTGAGACATTGAAAATTCCAACTCTTAATAACACTCCTTCAAATCCTATTTTAATTTAACTTTTATTGAAATATTTCAGGAGGAGAGATTAAAAAAAACACAGGGGAAATAATTAATGGAAACAAAATAAGTAGACATCCCGACAGAAAGGAGCAGCATTTGAGGAACTTTATGCCTAGCTTCTGTGTTCTCCCCCTCTCTTGTGAAAATGCATTCTATACGAAATTTTTAACTTCTTGAAAACTTCTGTTTTCTTGTTTCAGCCTCATTCTCTGGTTGTACAATGGTTTGAGAATCTTTAAAATGAGTTAGTTTCTTGTTGGCTAAGACATGAATGAATGGTAAATCTCTGGTTAGTCATCCAAAAATTCCTCTGATCTAGTGGCAGTATAGGATATTGCTTGTGAATTGAAAAAGGTATAGAACTGAGAATCATGTCTACCTGTAAAAGTGATGGATGGCTCCTCACAGCTTTTGGCCCTGGCAGAGCATCACTGGCCAGACCACTCCAGGACAGAGCTCTCACTCAGCACTTTCAGTGCTGCTATATGTTGGAAAGCTGCAAGTTTAATAGTACTGACCATAGCAGCCTTGGCTCTGGGGCCTCTGGGCCAAGCACTGAGAACTGGCACTGCTGGGTTTGCACTACCTGAGGACAACCAGAGCTCAACAGGGATGCAGACAAGGGAGCTATCCAGTGAAGAACCTGTGGGAAATCATATAGGAAGCCACCATCCTTGAGGAATGTGAATTTAGCTGTTTAAGGAACTATTGATAATGTCAAAATGTCCCCCCAAACTTAATTTTGAACAGTAAACTCTCAGTAGGAAGCACACATCACTCTAGAGATAATTAACCAAAGCCTTAAAAGAAGTGAAAGACAAAACCCTGTTAGCAAGGAAAAGTTTATGGGGTAACTTGCAACCCTTGATGAGAAATGTGTTATCACTGTAATCTGTTTTTGTATTGTCTTTCACAAGAAGTGCAGCATGCCAAACACCTGGAACAGATTTTGTTTATAATACATGTAGTGACATCAACCAAAGATCTGGAAAGACACTGTATTCATACTCAGAGTCACAAAATGTTACAAAATTGCTGCCTTTGCAGAGTTCCCTGCAAAACAGGAAATAAATGAATTTAAAATTGAATGAGAAGCAGAAAATAAATTTGAAAATAACATTAGATGCAGAAAAATATAGAATGCCACCTTAGACACAGGAGCTGAAGGAGATCAGATTTTCTGCCTAAATGTGGGATAGAATGAAGGCTGGAAAATGATCTGAAAAAGTGATCCTCAGAGGAGGTGATCAGATAACATGAAAATTCATGGACTTTTTTGAAAGTCAGACTTCTTTTCAATTTGTGTTCAGATTTCTTTATAATAAAGACAAGTATTCTTGCATAAATTATGCCAAAAGTGTGTTCTGAAGTTAGGTACCAAACACTGTGTATTACCATTCTTGGAGTTTAAAGAGCTGGAACATAAAGGTCCATTTACTTTTTTATTATCTTTTTTTCTTAATATCCTTCAAGCCTGGGAGAGTAGGTAACCATGGAATTTACTCTTAAAACAGTTCCAAACAATATAATCACTAAGTTTTTTTCCTGTTTTGGGACAAATGGTGTGAATCAACAAAACACTGCAGAAGTCAGCTTTCTGCACAAGCTGCTGATAACAAAAAAGTGGTTAATAAGGAACAGAGGCTTCAGAAAGGACTTCTAGGGACACTAAACCCCAGCCCTTTCAATTACAGGCACTTTGAGAACAGAACTTTGGCCCAAAAAGTCAAATCCTAGAGTGTATACTCTGCCCATCTCATTGCACTAAATAACTCTCTTCTCAGACTGGAAGCTTGGCATTGATAATGAGGGTAAAATCCAAGCTGCATTCAGAATACAAGGTCATATTTTGGGCAGCTTTGGTATGGAGAGATATGGATGGTGAGATTTCCAACAGTTTTCAGGAGTCAGGTTGTACCTATTAATGCTAAACTGGCACTCCCCTTTTCCTGAAAGAATGTCTTTTGCTTATGTTTCCAAAGAAAGAATAACTTTGTAGGCAACCAGGGGCTGGACTTTTTAAACTATTTCCATTCCCCCTTGCCCACTAGAGATCCCATCCTTTAAAAGAGAAAGTCTATCCATTCTTGAAATTTAGTAATGTGGCCTGAATTTTTTTGCAGAAGTAGCAGCTAGGAGTATTCCTTTTACACTAATGTCCATCTTGCTGCATAACTGGAATCTTGTTTTCACTATTCTCACATATCCTTTTAAATAAGATGAAATTACAGAACTGACATCTGCGCTTCTCTAAAAGAAAAGCAAAGGTCCAAGCTCAGACAGTTAAATGCTTTAAATACTACTGCTGTAGCCTCTGAAAGGAAATTTGCTTCATGCCTTGAAATAAACATGCCTGTGCTCAGATCCAGACAGATCACTTTGCTATTTGCCCCCCCATCTGTGAATATTTACAAAATCACTGATTCTCATTTTACTTTTCCAAATGATGATAGGACAAATTTACAAACTACCTTTTCCAGAGTAGGCTCACTCTTCTAAATACTTCAGAAACGATATTTTTACTGTATTTTCATGCTTTTCACACAATTCCAAACTGAAGTTAAAGATATACCATTCCACTGAATACTTATCTCCAGATATTTTTAAAAACTTATTTAAATCTCCCTTTCTAATTGGATATAAAAATAGCCCCTGGTTACCTAAGGATTATCAGTGATTCACCAGTGTTGGAACATGTTTTCGCCAAATCAGCAGTGTAGCATTTAAAAATAAACACACGAAATCAAATGAAAGAATGGATTATTGACCAGCTACACGTTCATCTTGCAAGCCCGAATTCTACAGTAAACATTTGTCACTTCAGTTTGTAGTGTTTAACTGTGATTTTATAGATGATAATGCAAAAAAAACCTTCCAAGAGCTAAGAACGCATAGTCCCTCAGAAATGTAATTTGCTGCATTAATCTGGAAATTAATCTGAGGTGTAATCTGGAAATAATTGTCTAGGTTTTATAGCTTGCATCATGACTTCTTTTGACGGTAATGTGAATTGCTGCTCTCATAAGAGTGAAAAAAGTGTTGTACACATTGGAATCTTATCTTAATCCTTGTATACTTCATGTGCAAATATATAAAAATATTCTCAGTTTCTATCTTGAAATAAAAGGGGATATAGAACAGAGGGGACTGTGTAATTTAATCCAGTTTGCTGCTATTGCCAAACAAATGCTCTGAGCTCCATCTTGCACTTAATTAAAGTAATTTCCCTCTCTGTTTCTACTGAAGGAGGCTTCCAAAGTTTGATTTCTTTGTTGTTTAGAAATATTCTTCTCACTTCTGGTTGAAATTTATTTATGGTCACTTTATAACAATTTGTTTTTCCATTGACATAGACTCTAAGTTTGAATAGTTCCTTTTCCCTCCCTTCTGTTTACCTTTTGATCTACTAATAGAGAACTATAAGATCCACTCTCAGACTTCTTTTCTCTGGGTGTATGATCCAGCCTCCTTTTAGTCTTCTTTACTAACCTCAGCTCTCTGCTTCTTTGATCACCTTAGAAATCCTTCTCTGTATCTGGACCAGTATGAATTAATTTTTATTGCCCCTGGGAGATGAAGGCTGTGCACAGTATTCAGGGTAAGGTTTTACTGGGGCCTTGTGAAGGAGGATGATACTTAACAAACATTTCTTTTGCTGCATTATCTATCTCAGTATAGTTAATACCCTCTTTTAAAATATTAATTTTTGGGCTGATACTACTGTTCAAATTTATGAGCCAAAAGACTCACAATACATGTGTGTGTGGTGGTTAAAGAGGCAGGAGGGGTTTCAATAATCTTTTATTTAAACCAGATTTTATAGTAATTTGCTTTCATGGGTATAAGAAAATATTGACAACAGGAATTTATTCTGGACACATGGAAAATTCTGTAAGTGAAATTCAGATTTTGGTTTTTTCTTGTTACAGAGCAGTATCCAAACCTAAGCTGCTGAATCTTGAACTATTACTTTTAGTTTAATATATTTCAGGAAAAGAAAGAAATCAAAAACTTTTGAGTTCTCCAAATTGCAGTGGCATCTGCTCAGTAAAACGAAGTAATGCTTAAGTAAATGAATACTATCAAAATATGGTCATAGCTCCTAGATCTGTTTTGGCATGGAAGTAAAGTAAGAAAGGCTGAAGAAATGTTCAAGCTAGTGGATAATTCTGGTTCAAACAAGCTCAGCAGGTAGTCACTTTCTGAGTTTTTTCATGACTTATTGAGGTTTGTGGAAGCCATTTTCCTCACATATAGGAGTGAGGACCATCAGTTGAGGCTCCTGTTTGCTATCATGCTATTTCCTTTTTGCTTGTATGAAAAATGGTTTCTCTGTATTGGAAAGAGCGACTTGTGACCTACCTTTCTGGCAGGCTGCCCCTCTGCTGACCTGCAGGAAGCAGATAAAATATATATGGAAAAGTTTAATTCATCTTCCTCTAAACCCAAGCACTCTGGGCTAGAGCTAAGGCTTTCTCTACAAAGAGGATTTCCTAGGCAGTTCAGCAGAACCCAGTTCCAGCAAACTTCAGGCCGTGGAAGTAAAAATTAAAACCCAGCTTTTCCCATCTGAATTAAATCCCTGTGAATCTCTGGGTCAGGAGTGCATGAATAAATAGCCAATCTTTCAAAACGGGGCTGTTACCTATATACCAGATATTGCTTTTCTCTTGGAGCTCTCCTAGTTCTCTGTTGATAGCATTTCTTTGAGATATATTTTTAGCTCATATTCTGTCAGACATTGATTTATAACCTGATGCTGGAAAAAGTCCTAGTATCATTGATGCTGCCTGGAGCCTTGCTGAGCCTAATTTAAACAAATGTCTTGATCCCTTTTCATGATCTGTCTCTTTAGACATCTTCTTGGGCCCATCTTTTCAGAGCAGGTCCTGCTTCCTCCAGGCAGCACAAGCAGTAAGCAGCTGCATACCTACCTGTGCTGTCACCCCATTATGTGCTCTCTTCCATCAGCAGGCAGAAACACAGACACATCTGACCTGCTTGCCTCTTACCTCCTGTCTCCAAAGTGGAGATGGAAGTTTGTCAATTATTAACTGATTTAGCTGGTTTTTCTGGATTAACTAATTTATCATGGCAGATCTGGTGAATGCTGAGTGGAAGTCAAAATTTCATTAGCTTTCTTCCCTTTGTATCTTCAAAATAACTGGGCTCAAATCTGTAAAAACCTTGTAATTTGCTAAGTGTCAAAGGTCCACTCTGCATCTTTTTTGAAGTTCTAAAGGCCATTTGGAGATGAAGAAAAGGTTTTCCAATTCTTATGGCAGTTCACCTTTAAACAACTGCTATCTACTTATCCCTGAATACTTGATCATTTTGCATAGCTCAAGTACTTTTAAACTAACTGTGCTCAGAGTAGGTGCTTGTTTTGTAGGCGATTTATCAAGGTGGTCAAGTACTGATAATTTTTATAAGAAACTGTAGGTCTTAGGCTGGCCCAGCTGCATTGTAGTGCTTGTTGAGGTTTTATTCTTTCAGATATGGAAAGGAATTTCTGAGAAATGGAAAAAAAAATAAAACCCAAAATGTGTCCTGATCGAGGAGAAAGGGAAGAGAATTCATGCTACCAAAATTCAGAAACTGAAATGAGGTGCTGGGGTAGGTTTGTACGCAGGGCTTCCTGTGCTGTCCATGCAGAGGAGAGGTGCTAACCTGCCTCTCCTGCATGTAGTGGCACTGAGGATTGGACTCTGCAGCTCAACACACAAAGTTAGGAGGCTTTCTTGGCACCTGTCCCTCTTCCTATGCAGATACGTTCTCTAGAGGCAGGGACGCTGGCTGGCAGAGAGTGACCACGAAGAAATGAAGGTTTAAGCTGTAGACAGATCACAATGGGAGCAGAGGTGTTGTTTTAATGAAAATTGAAATATAGTGTTTAGTAGGCCAGCTAACTTTTGGGTAAAGGTTAAAAGTGTCACCATAGGATATATGTTTATATATGGGCAAAAAATTCATTAATTATTAGATACACAACTGTAAACTGTGTACACATTATACAAGCAAAACTTAAATAGTTTTTCTTGTCCTATTAATTTTCAACTTAGTTTGTGTATTCATATACAGGAACTCTCTTATCTGTTTCTCCAGGTCATTCATGATGCTCAGGGGTTGAAACATGCTTGTGTTTGGAAAACAGTCATTGGAATTCTGTGTCCAGATCCCTTTCACTGCTTGAGATGTACGTAGGGCATCTTCCTCCAAGGCTTCAATCCTTTGTATGGCTGCTTGTACTTGGACAACAGGTGTGGCAGATCAGACCATAATGATGTTTGCACTGTTTTGCTCTGATGGGGATGGCTAATGGAAGGTGCAAGGTAGCAGGGAAAAATCAGAGGCAGCAGGGCTGGAATTATGTGACATGGGTGGTGAGGCACAAACATCCTGAGCTGTTTCTCTAAAAGGATTTCTATCTTCTGAAACACCTTCAAGGCTCACTCTTCTCCCGCGTATTGACTGACAGGTTGCATTTCAGGTGAAGAATTGGTTGTGCACATCTGGAACCATTCTGATACATTTACCTTGCTGTTTTTAAGATTATTGTAACTTATAGTTTACAAGATGGGTTGAAATTTATTGCTGAGCTGGAAGTAGCTAGGTGCATTTTTTTCTTAGGGGACAGTAAAATTTAAGGTTCTATTAACAAAACTGAGTCAATGACAGAGCTGTACAATATATGGAAAGAAATAATCTATCCTAAAGGTCTAGTGAAACTTGTGTACAACCATTGCCACCCACAAAATATTCATTTTTACTTATATATTATACAATAAAGATGTCACAGGTTGTCACCTAAACACATGAAGACTGAAAAAAAATGTGGTATTTTGCAATTCTGTGGTTACTGAATCTACCATCTGATGCATAACCAGGCTTCGGAGCTCCTCTAGAGAATTTACTGTTACTATATGCTTTTCTAAACCTACTCTTATTGTTGTCTCTTTGCATTGTACCTTTTCAAAGACTAGCTTCTCCTGCTGTTTCTCTTGGTTTGTTCAGTGGTTCCCACAGTGCATGAAGCACCTATCTTTTTTAATTTAGTTGAAAAAAAAAGGATGTGAAAAAATAGTTCAATTTATAAGGTGGCAGCCGTAACAAGAGAAATAAAACAAATGTTATTTATATGAATAGGCAGTTTACTCTTCCAGTGCAGCAATTTGTTCTTTCTGGTGTGGCTGCTGGCTGCTGCCAGCCCTCTCAGCAGTGATTCAGGACCTCTTAGTCGCTGAGTAGGGTGGACTGGGGATTTCTGCTGGCTGGCACATCACAGCAAAAGGATTATATCTGGATAAAACCACTTTGAAATATCAGAAATGTAGGATGATGAAGGGAAGCTGACCAGTGCTTTTTGAATTAAGCAGAATTCAGAAGCAAAGATGGGAGATATCAGCATATTTTTTACAATGTCTTGGCCAGAATATTGCAGCAGCTGTAAGCCTGGGCAAAGTTTGACCTACTATGTTGTCAGAGCAGTATTTACCTATTGTGTTTAGTTCATAAACAAACAAAATATTTCTTCTGAAATTCCTGCAACATTGTATCATTGTTTACTGTATGGATGTAGTTTGCCTTCTTCATCCTATTGGCTGTTTTCTACTATGTATAATACAATTAAAGATATAGTTAGACAGTCATCAGATTATTAAAACTTTGCTATATTAATTTCAACTATGACTAGAAAGGTTTCACAATCTGAAGTTTATGAGTGAGATAAAAACCCCATCGAAATTCCAATAGAACCTCTAGAAACAGCATCAGCCTCAATAGTGACTCCCTATTTACCTTCACTTGGGCAGCAGTACCAAAATGTAGTGTCTTCTGGTGGTGTTTTGAAAGTAAATTAGATTTTGTAATAGGTAGCAATAGAGCTGCAGACAGAAGTGTTACCACCTTTAGCAGACATTCAGCAAGAGAAATCCTTGGAAAACCTGCCATATCCTGGTGGGCTGCATCCTAAGCAGTGTGGCCAGCAGGTCATGGGAGGTGATTCTTACCCTCTTCTCCACTCATGATACCCCACCTGGAGTGCTGCACCCAGCTCTGGGAACTGCAGCATAAGAAGGATGTTGGAGAGAGTCCGGAGGAGGCCACCAAGATGATCAGAGGGCTGGAACATCACTCCTGCAGAAGCAGGCTGAGGGAGCTGGGAATGTTTAGCCTGGAGAAGAGAGGGCTCCAGGGAGACCTTAGAGCACCTGCTGGTACCTAAATTGGCCTACAAGAAAGATGGAGAGGGAGTTTTGACAAGGGCATGCCAAGATAGGATAAGGAGAAATGGCTGCAAACTGAAAGAGGACAGGTTTAGAATAGATATTAAGTAGAAAATTTTCACTGTGAGGGTAGTGAGGCTCTGGAAAATATTGCACAAGGAATCAGTGTGCAATACCATGGGAAGTATTTGAGACCAGGTTAGATGGGACTTTGAGCAGCCTGGTTTAGTGGAAGGTGTCCCTGCTCGTGGTAGGAGGGTTGGAGTTAGATTATCTTCCAACCCAAGATATTCTCCTCTCCTCTCCTCTCTTATTCTAAATCAAAATATGTGTTGGAAACGTGTTAGTACCATGATCTTAAGTTCAAGATTAATCCTATGATATCCCAAACCTTTCTTTCAAGAATTTGAAATGTGATTTGTAGCTCCTTTAAGCCTAAAAAGTAATATTTCTTGGAAGAGGAGTGTAGGGCCTCTTATCTCTAGTGAATTATTTTTATAATAGCTTTATCAGCTTTGTTATCTGTATTTTTTCCTTCTTTCTGCATTTATAAAGAAAAACATAAGGAGAAGAAAAACATGGTTTTGAAAGACACAGTTTATATATTGAGGGTTTCTAGATAGCAATCAAGAATAGGTAAAACCAGCACCAGAGCACAGAAAGTAAACCTGTGAGGTGTTTGTGTACAGCTTTTATTTATATGCTCAGAGAAAGCTAATTAACATGCTTATCATAAAAAACCCACAGTAAATAGGTTGGATGTTATTTTAAAAGTGATTGCATTTTCTAAATGGACCAATATTTTAAGTCTTCTCCTGTCTTTTAGCTGCTAACCCCTACCCATAAATCTTGAACTAAGAATATTTTACAGTGTCCTGATCAAACCAAAATAGCCACCCTGTCTTAATCTGGGGCAAAGAGCTTTAGGGATGTAAAGAAGTAGAGAAATATACCTTTGATTATATATCCCTAGAAGCATTATATTGTCATAATTTACAAAGTTACTTAAATATTGCTTGTGAAATATTCTATATAAAATGAAAAATTAAACCCCATATATCTGTTTGAAGTTTGTATATGACATTCCAAAAATGCATTCAGTCATCATGGAAGGTGTAAATGACCTCTAATGCTCTCACTATGACTCTTTGGCTATCTCACTGCTATTTCCTCTGCATTGTCTACAGATAATGACTGTGCTGTAGCCTTGCAATAATTATTTCCATTTTTCTTTTTGTGATTTATTCTGTATCACTAAGGAACAAAGTCTGTTTAAGTATATTTTTATTATCCTAGTCTAAGATGGCTTTATGATTGTGAGTTTCCATGGTACCTGCTGGAAGTTCTTTGTTGCTCTCATTCAACAACATTATTTTAAGTCATAACATCCTATAATAACCAGGTGAATATATCACTATGTAAATATCCTAAAAATTTATTTCTTTTCCTCATTAGATTTTATTTTGACATTTTTTTCCTTTAGAGGTTGATTCAGTGAAACAGAGCAAGACAGAATAGATGGGGAAAAAAACTTGTTCAAAACTCTGGAGTGGCTGGTATAATATTGATTCACAGATCGCCTGTACCAGAAAAAGATTCCATTTCCTTTGCATATTTCCTACAAGTTGGTCTGAAGATGTACTTGACTGATATCCTAACATTCAATACATATTGTTGCTAAACTTGCATTTTATACTTCAAAGTTCTCTAATTTCCTCATCTTTATTATGAATGATTTATGGAACATTCTGTTAAAGTAAACATTGATAGCATCAGGTAGTCCCTTCAGAACAAATGAAAATAATCATATTTCTGTCAAAAGTAGATGGAAATAATAATAAGACAATATCTGCACCAAGTGCAACCCAAATTTTGTTATTAATGCATAAATTTTATTTATATCTGCAATATATTGAAATACAAATACTGTACACAGTAGAAATGATAATGTGTTAGAAGTTATGGAATTTTTGCTTACATTTCTAGAAGGCACTGCATCTTACAGATGCAGTTAGCATGCACCAGCTGACATTTTTAATAAAACCTTTATGGGGAATCTGGAAGGGTGTTACCATGGAATAAGTACAGATTCAGAAAAGATATAATCTGAGAATTACAGAGGTATTTTTGACACTTCTCAGTTACCTGTGGGCTTTCTAAAGTCTTCAAAGCAAATAAATTAATCATTCTAAGTGAACAAAATATTAAAATAAGATAATGCTGAATTTAATTTTTCAGCTTACTTTAGAAGATGAAAATAGCCTCAGATATGATTGTAGGCTGTGCTTGGAGTTTATGTAATTTGCACTTGACGCTGTTATGGGGTTGATAGAAAGAAAAGGTTCTTCATATATATACTGTGGAATTTACAAAACTAGATATTGAAACAATTGCATGAATCTGGAAAATGCACTCCTGAAAAGCCTGATACCCCTACGTCCCAAACCATGTCCCAAGTACAGTACAGTAAACTACAGCTTCTCTTTCTGAAATTGGTGAATGTAGAACATTGGCTAGTTTTCAAAGAAAAGAAAACTTCTCTATATTTTTGTACATTTTTATATATGGATATACTTAAATACATGTATCTGTGTCTGCCTGTACACGAGTCTGTTTGTTTAAAATTCTTAAACCCACAGGATAAGATAATTCCCAGTTGTACAGGACAGCCAAAGACCTTATTGACCCTGCATATTTTCTGACAGTAGGTGACCAGGGAGAAGTAAGGTATTATTAATGTTTTAAGGGAGGTCAAGGCTCCTTAAAAGTACCAAAGCACCTTCAATTTTTAAACCTATTTTTTTTTTTTAATGTGGCTTGTAGGAGGGCTACTTCACATGGTGATTTAATCTTTATCTTTTTTCGGTATTTACTTTAAGAATACTATCTTAAAACATTTTAGAAATGGAGCTTCATGCTCACCAGTCATTTGTTAAGTTCCTACAGATCACACATAAATGAATATGAGTACCATAAATACTCTTGCCTTCTCTTCATCAATGACAGCTCACTTGTATTTCTTTGACTGATTCTGATCTTGGTTTATGAAAAGCTAAGTTAGTTCTTACCAGTGTTGATTATGCATTTTGGGCATTCCTGACATGAACATTGAGTATAATAAAAGTTTGAATATAATCTAGTACTCATAGAATAGCAATTTAGATTCACTATTTTTCTCTTAGTTTCTGTATGAGAACAGCAGATTTTTTTAAAGGCTTATGTTTTATGGTTCATTTCTTAGGTTTCATATCAAGTTCTAGCATAGTTTTTATAAGTTACACCATTGTAATGTAAATATTGCCCTATTTTCCCACCTAATTTTCTCTAGCACTCTGCATATATAACTTTTTCTGGATAATTTTTCAGATATTCTCTCTTGCCCACTGACAGGTAACACAATACAATATACTAGGTCAGAGCTTTGGCCCCCTATCCAATTTTGGATGATCCCTTTGAAAAAATATATGGCAAGGGATTGTTGTCAGGGTGGTGGAATTTGGAAACCTCTATGAGTCTGTGACAATTAAATTACAGAGGCTAGTCACAGGTTTTTTTTTGGTTTTTTTTTTCAAATTCAGTTTAATCAGCATAGAGTTGATAATAACTTCAGTTTGTAACAGCAGGTTGAGGGCTTCTTGGAATGTCTAATGATAAAATAGACTAATACAAAGTGTAAACTACATATCAAGCCAAATATTGAATGCCCTTATTATTTCATTCTGTGTCCCCTGATCTGCAGAGCACATAAAATAAAAAACCTCTTTGCCTTTTATTCAGAAGCCTTCTTGTGAGGCCCTTCTGCTCAATTTCATCATCCAGTTAATTTCTTATCTTTGTTGCTATGGTCCTTGGGTATATGAAGGAATCTTCTGACTATTGCATAACTTGAATTTCTGCCAAAGTAGATTCACTCTGAAATTAATATCTTCTGAAAGACTTGCATGTAATATTGAATATATCAGACCTGTGATAATATTTCATTGTAAAAGACATCACATGGAAAATGCTGAGAAGACATATTTATTATTTAGTTCAGGCTACTTTAGATGTGTGTTTGGGACCGTGCAAAGCATAAAATAAGGAACTGAACATTTCCAGATGAAGTATCTTAATTAGATGCTTAAAATAGTATAAATATCTCTAATCAGGTAGTAACAAAGAGATCATTTGTGGATCATAAACCAAAGAGGAGTTAACATTCTGCCATTACCAGACCTGAACACACTAATTTTATATATATATATGGGAATATAGTTTCAGAATGAGCCATGCAATTCTGTAAAATCTATTCTGCAGTCGTAAGGCATTAGGTAGAATACAACATGTACTTGGATATGGAAAATGTGGGCCAGCTGGAGTGAAACTGGTGGGAGAATGGTCAGAGATTAAAGAAGCATGATTTTTGGGGAAAGAGACACTGTTTGACTTGAAGAGGATACTAAGGGCACAGATAAAGACCTATAAGAGGAATGGAATAAATTTGTTTTTATATTCCTGATGCATTGTAATAGTAATGACCTTACATGGTAGCACAGGAAAATTTGTTTCCCTAGTGTAACTGATTTACATTGTCCTTGTGGCTGTGAGGTCTCTATTAGTGCATATTTTTATAATCAGTCTAAAGAGCAAAAAATATGTCAGGATTGCTATAAGCAGTTTTGGGAGGGAGCTACACAGGTGACTTCTTGAGTGGTAGTCCAACCCTATGAATCTGTAAAAGGCATCCCTTTTTTTAAACAAAACTAAAAATACTGAGCTATACTGAAGGACTGTGTGTGACAGAATGATTTTTCTTCAATGTTTTTCTCACTCTTTTTGCTTTTAATTTATATAACTTGTTTATTTTGCTACTTCATTGCAATTTTCCAGCAAGGACTGGAAAATGGCTCTCATCTGAAGAGCAGAGAAAACTGGAAAAAAATGCATCTTTTATAGGATGTTTACTTGAAACTTTCAGGCTAGTGGCTCCTCACAGGGCACTGCTTTTGTGACTTCGTAAGTGGAGCACCATATCTGTAATGTTATACCATGGAAAATTCATCAGGAAAAGCTAAATTATATGTGGGGGAAATTATGTAAGAGTTGGGAATATTAAGAAAGTTTCACTCTACAGCATTACCCTTGTACAGCATTTGAGATATTAGCACAGACTAATCACAACATAGAGATGATCAAACCCCATCATAGGTTCATAGGTTGTTTTCTTGCCTGTGCTCTTCTCACTAAGCACTTACAATTCTACAATTGTTAAGTGGAATTTTGCATTACTTCTAAGTGTAGGCATCTTTAAAAAGATGTTGGTATCATAAAAAACACTCTAGTTCTTGACCATAAATGAATTTATTTGGTGGGGGGAGTTGGGGGGGGCAGGTGACTTTGTACCTTCTGTGGAAGGCTGGATTTTATCCCCTTTTCATGATCCTTATATCTCTGTTTGCTCAAATTAAGTCTCAGTTCATAGATGTTGTTCCCGTTATCCTTGTTACATGTGTACTCATAGTGGTGATTATATAAATAGCATGGATCTTCTCACTTGTCTTGCTTTGTAAATTCTATTAGGAAAAAGAATGGTATTTTCAATGTAATCTGTCAAGAGGGAGAAATATCAACCTTTTTTTTTTTTTTTAATAACCTCTTTGTGGGGAGGGAGGTGGAGAAAGTAACACCCTTGATTCAATTTTAAGCATTAAAAAATATTTTCAGTTTCATGCATTAGTCTCTTGTTGCTTTCCTTCCAGAAAACTTTGCTGCATGTGTAGCAGTCTATGCCTTGGAAAAGACATAAAGGACTAGGTGATTTTTTTTTTTTTTTAATGTAGGAATTTTATTTTGTTTCCAGAGAAATAAAGACCAGAGAGTCTGATCTGCTGTAGTTAATCCAATCTCAAGCTATATTGCTGTGCTGGCTGAGCCCTATTCAGGGAAATAAAAGAAAAATTCAGCATTTTTAAATGCAGGGTAGAGATGAGACCACGACAAAGAAGTAGAAGTCTCTTTTTGTATCTGACACTGAACTAGCCAAAAGCATGACACATGCAGTAAGGAATTATCACTGTTTGCATTCAGAAAGCTGGCTACTCTTCTTGCTCTAGCAGTTTATATACCAATATAACCTTTCTGGGTTACAGGTGTAGAAATATTGATAAAAATAGTGAGAATTCAGGGAAAAAGTTGTTCCCTAGATAGGTAATTTTATGTCAGTGTAGGAATTGACAGATTTTGTTGAGCTGAGGTCTGTGTTGCATGTCCTTCTGCCAACAATAGCTAGCACAAATAGCTTGTTTGGAAAGCATCACAAGTCCTTGGAGGCAGATTAGGATAACTTGTATTCCTCTTCATCACTGATCTGTGCTTTTAGATGGATTGACTTAAGGCTGGAAATATTAAGCTTTATATAATTTACAAAAGCAAAGGTACTTTCCAGCAGTTCTCTTTACTTGAACTACTCCTGTTGTTTATACAAATATTCAGGTGCTCCTTGAATCTTTCTAAACTTTTTTTGTTCGTGCATTCTGCTGCAAATTATTTTCAAAATGTTATATTACAAAAAAAAAAACCCAAACAAACAAGCAAGCAAGCAAGCAAACAAACAAACAAACAACCCCCCCAAAACATTGAATTAGCTTCATTTTTTTTGGGGGGGGGGGCGGTTGCCAATGTTACTGTGAGAGGAACTGCTAAACTTTCTTCCCTATAGTACTGATTTTAATAAATATTGCTGGGTTTTTGTTGCACTCTTGTCTTAGAGACCTACTGGTTTTTATCACTCTTCATAAGATTGTGTCCATTTGTACAATTCTTAGTGTCCTTCCTTGAATCCCACCTAAGTCTCATTACCAGGTTTGAAATAAGCTACATGTTAATTCAGATGAAGATACATTTCTCATTTATAGGAAAATTATTGCAACTTTTTCAAAGGTGTTTTTCCCTGGTCCTTATACAGTATTTTGTTTCCCTGATCTGACCCTTGCTGCACCTTTATTTTTACAGCAACAGTCAAATACATTTTCTAAACTGATTCTGATGATTCAGTCTTTGCTGTTTGTATGAATGTGAGCAAACTTGGTTTTAACAGGAATTGTTTTTCTGAATAACCAGGTTAGACATTGCACTTAAAAAAAATTAAATAGGTCCTAAATTCTGAAATTATGGTTGTATAAATCTTGAGATATGCTAGTGGATATATGACTCAAGTATGCAATATTCTTTTATTTTGTTTTCCTCTTTCTTTATTTTGCGATTCAGAATTTAACTTCACAGGGAATGGTAGGAGCTATGCATTTCTGAAAATATCATTGCTTTTCTTGAGATCACATTTCTCAATATCTTGAGTTTCTAACCATCCTTCACTGACACTGATGTGAGAAGATATGTTTTGGTAATCTAGAAAAATAGAGAAAGGTCTGCAAGAAAAAAGAGGTTTCTTTGGTCCCTCTTGTGTTATGTGAGACACTCTAGACTACACAAAAGCATATAAAATCTAATAATTTATAAATCTGAAAAAACTGTGTTTACAGGACAGATCTGGATCTTGTCTGAGTTTTCTTTAATCTGATTTAATCTAATTCCCTTATTACATAGGTGTAATTCAACCATGTGAAAAAGAAGATGTAGCTCTCTGTGGAAAAAGAGAATCACAGAATTTTTTAAGTTAAAAAAGATCTTTAAGATCATCAAGTCCAACTGTAAACCCAGCACTGCCAAGTGCACCACTAAACCATGTCCCTAAGTTCCACATCTACCTGTCTTCTAAATATCTCTAGGCATAGTGACTCAACTATTTCTTTAGGCAGACTGTTTCAATGCTTGTCAACCCTTTCTTTCTGTGAAGAAATTTTTCTCATAAGACTGATATCGCTGAAATTCTCTGCAAGTGCCTAAAGTTTTCTTTTAAACCTGTATGAACCCATGGGGACATTGGTGCATCATTAATAGTAGCAAGAAGTTGAGGACAATCATCTGTTATTTCATGTTTGTCTAATGTGCTCCTTTGGGAATTTTTCCAGGTTTGTCATTTTACTTTGTTCCCATAGGAATTATATTACTACCCTGGGAAAAATGCAATAGGCTGCAAAGATGACCTTCCCAAACTTTATTATCTTTATTTTTTATAAAGGAGTTAGAAATAGCATTTCAAGATACTGGTATGTTAATTTTTTTAAAAATGCCTACCACCAACGTAGTTACTTTAAAGGAATGATTCAACATCATTATTATTATTATTAGAAATTACAGAATGACTAATATGATTATTTTTTTTCATTTTATTTTTCTTTCCCTTAATACTCTTTTCTGCATTTGTCATCTTTAATATTCACTATGGAGGCCCAGTAATACCCATGAGTGGAAACGAGGCTGGGAAGCTTATGCTTGCTGAGGAAGCATCAGCATGTTTGCCAAAGTGTGTGATGGGCAATTATGTGGGTTCAGGGTAATTTTTTTCTTAAATATTCCATTTGTGTTTTCTTGTGGGTGTTTTGTTTGTTTGTTTATGGGGTTTTTTTGTTGTTGTTGTTTTGTTTTGTTTTTTGAGAGGAGATTATTTGTGTCTTAAAGCAATATTAATGAGATTTTTTTCTGGAAAGGCACAGAACCCAAACCCCATTACTCATATATTTAAAGGGTATGAAAGTTGAAGAGGTAGCACTGTGAACTTAGTTCAAGACTATTTCGTGTTTGCCCTGGACATTTATATCTGCTGCTTGGTTGTGCCCCAGCTGTGTTTCCTTCTGGGAGATGTGATCACACAGAGAAGTGGTCTGGAGTGACTGGAAATGTCCTGCTGTACAAGTGCTTTGTACTGTCCTGAGCCTATGCAAGCTCTGATTATTTGTGCAGTCTGCAGCTAGCAGAAGCAGTGGTAGTTGCCATTTGTTATGAAATGGGCTGTAAGAACACAAAAGAATTTCACTGAATAGAGGATAGGATGCAGAATTCTGTTAGAAGCCTTCCAGCTGCTGAGGTATTTCTTCCTTTCTCCCCCTGCCCTCTCCTCCCTTCTCCCTTGAGTCCATTCAGAAATGGTTCTGAGTTATGTAAGTAATAAGCTCTACTAAAAAATAAGGGAATAAAATAATAATAAATTAAAAAGTTGATGGAAAAGAAGGGAATTAATCCAGTGATGTGAAAAATTAATATAATACCAGAAGAAAGGAGGCAGGAGTAGAAAAGTCAATTGTAGCTTTGACTGTTAGAGAAGGGATTGTCCTTTTCCAATTCTAGAAGAAGAAAAAGAGGCAAAGCTTCCAAAATACTTTTTCTTTAACTACTCAACTTGTTTCATTTTTAAAAGAGATTTTTTAGAAGTAAGTTTAAAACAAAACATATTGGGGAAGCTGTGCATGTTGCATTTTATTTACTTTTTTTTTTTTCCAAAATAATACAACTAAGGCCAAGAATATAATAAAACACTTATTTTAAGGGATCATACAATGGTTTGAATTGGAAGGGACTTTAAAAGTCATTCAGTTCTAACCTCTTTGCCCTGGGCAGGAATACCACCCACTAGATCAAACTGCTCAATGACCTATCCGACCTGGCCTTGCACATTGCCATGGATGGGGCATCCACAACTTCTCTGGGCAACTTGTTCCAGTGTCTCACCACCCTTCCAGGAAAGAAATTCTTCTATATATCTAATGGAATTTCTCCTCTTTCAGTTTGAACCTGTTACTTTTTGTCCTATCACTCTAGTTCCTGATGAATCATTAATGTAATTTTTAGCAGTTAGATTTACATAAAATAAATTATCACTTTGGATTACTACTTAAGTATTTTCACATTTTTAAAATTCAAGTTAATTGTTAATTATTTGTATTCTATACTTAAACAGTTTATTTTACATGTGGTCTATGAATAACAGCAATTGTACTGCAAATTTACCTTACAATAGAGATAAATGGATCTAAGGAGTTTGATTGCTTGAAATTATTCCTGTTTTGAATTTAGCAAATATTTCCAGATAGTGATGCTCCCCTTTATGTCCAGTAGATTAGTGGTTTGAATTCTCCTTGCAATTAAATTTTTTTCAAACATAGTGCTACAGACTATGCATGACTGAAGAGATAGGTGCGTTTATGTTCAATTGATGCTGTTTGACATCATAAAAGATATTTAGATACTCATGCTTCTAATGAGAGATGCTGTAGCTGGATCACTTTATAGAGAACTGAGATACATCAGTTTGAATTCATCTTTGTAGAGAATTGAAGGAAGGGCAGCTCCCAGTACTGCCTGTTGATATTGTTATGCTTCATGATGTACTTCATATTCATGGAGCAGGGACTAGGAATGGGAATGTACTGTATTGCTACAGCCAATAGATTATAATGTGATTTATTTCTGTGGCTCAGTAAGTATGTAAGAACGTTGTACAAAGGTGGAACATACTCTGCAGAAAAGATTAAAAATTTCTCCTCCCCTATGCTTGACGATGTGGATTCAATCATTTCAGGGAAGGTAAAAAAACAGACTGGGTTTTCAGCAGAACAAATTGGGTGCCCAAATAAAGTGCTCTGTTGTGCATAACAGGCTCATGCCCACATCCTTCCCATTTCTGTTGCATTGCTTTTTTATAGATATCTCAGTCAGTAAATAGTCTGCTGCATGTTTTTGCTGCCCACTTCCCATTTAGGATCTAAATTTTAAAAAAGGAAGCATTTGTGAATCTGTAATCTTGGCCAAGTACTTGCTACTGGTGGTATAGTTATTACAATTATTACTTATTGTTATTATTATTCGGGGAAAAATTATAAATTACCTAAATCTCCAATGCACAAGTTTTCTACAAGTGCATAAATGTGCTCAGGAATGTTGTAATGGGGAAGTTAATTTGAAAGGAAGTGGGAAGAGAATTTAGGTATAATTAAGTGGCAAATAAAGGTCAGCTGAACTGGAGGTTGTGAATAAAATGAAAGGATGGGAGTAAGAAAGAAATAGTTATTTACTTATGAAAATTGCCGTCCTTCTGTTTTGTACAATACCTGAATCTGCTTATTATTTCCTATGGCAAAGACTAATATTGGCTTTTTCTCTTCTGTTCTCCACCCCATCATACCCTTCTTGTCTTTTTTTTTTTGCTTATAAAATTTTATATCCTCTTAGGCTTTCATATAATTCTGTTTACCTCTTGTGAAATAGGTTTCTGCAGGCTTATTTGAAAAGCCAGTTCTTTCTGTAACTACAATTGCATAGCAATAATCTCCTTTAGGTGGAATTTAGGGTATTCAAATACTCCTGTAATTTTATTAATCAACTTTTATAGCCAGATTATAGCAGAATTTCTACTAATACCTTTGCATTAGCTATTGAACTTGTTTCAGTCAGCTGTACTTTATCCCTGTAATTGCAGCCTTTTTTAATAACCTCATTATTCTGTAGCTTTGTCCTTGTGATAGCCTTACTATACTCTTAAATTTCTGAAATATTAACTCCTGCTGTATGTCAGAAGCAATTGTGCAGGATGTCATGTTGTCATCCTTGTCACTAAGGCATTACTAAAGTTTCAAATCCATTCATCCTACTGCTTCTATATGTAATCTACAAAATAGCATAGGTTCTGCTTCTGGTATGTATGCTTGTGCATAGTCATTTAAAGTTATCTCCAGTAGCCATCCCTCAAGAGTTGGGTAATTGAAACCTTTACCTTTATTTTTGATGTTTTCTAGCTTTGCCTGATTTGTAGGAAGTGCCTGAATACTCTCCTCTGACAGAGTCTGTCTTCTCATTTATGTGCCAAATATCTAACACATGTTTTGGTCTCAAAGGTGTTTCTAGAGCATTTCATCTGCTGTAGAAACCAAAAAAAAAAAAAAAGCAAAACAAAAAAAAACCCCAAAAAACCCCAAAAAACAAACCACCGAAAAAAAAAAACCCAAACCCATGCAAATGGCCATGAAGGGTTCAAGAATGAATTTGAGGGGCCTTAAAAATTCATTATTCAATGTATCAGTATAATTAGTATTTAGTGTCTGTTGATTTTCAAATTTTTGTCACCTGGTCCAGTTGTGTTCCCCCACTGCCAGCCCCTTGATGGTGGGGGAGTGTAGGGAGGGAGACAGCAGTGATGCAGTGCCAGCCCTGCCCAGCAGTAACCAGAACACTGATGTGCTATCAGCACCTTTCAGGGTACCAATGCAAAGCACAGTACTGCGAGGGATGCTGAGGGAAAATGAACTCCATCTTACCCAGACCTAGCACACAACTTCTTTAAACAGAGGGATCATCCCCCTCAAAGGTCAATGGAAGGAGATGGAAGAAGACAGTAAACTCTAAAAAGAGAAGAAGATGGACCTTCTTGTTTTCCATCAAAATGTTCTCTTCTAAATATCACCTTTACATTTTCATTTCCTTCAGTTTTGGAAAATTAAATTCAAGCTGCTCATCTCCTAAAATACACTCAACAATACGGACTATGCATGAATCAGAGCTTTGAGAATTTTAGCAGTGTTGTTCAAAGGTCACCCATGCCTCCTTGTTTTTAAAATGTTGCATCAATTATTAGGATGGAGACAGTACTGTTATAACTGTTTGGACTGAGTCACCAGATTTATTGGCCTTTGTTGCTTCAAAGTCTTTGAGATACTTAGGTGGTTGAGATCTTAAACCTTACAGAGGATGCTGCAAAATGGTTTTCAATACCAGTGCTGGTGAGGACAGGTGTGGGGTCAAATTCTTGGCTCAGGCCTCTGTCCTTTTCTTTTTGGGATTTAAGAGGATAAGAGGAAAATGACCAGGTACTGTCCTGTCTGGGCTAAACCCAGCCACCTCATTTCCAGCTGTATGGCTGTTCCATTTATGGTTTTTTTTGCAGGGTTCCAAGGTTGCTTGGGAAGGCACATATTCAAGTCAGAAAGTTTAACAGGCAGCAATAAGATGTTCCCACAATTTTTACCATCCTGTGGTATTTTTCCCTGCCCTTCTGATTAAAGCTACCTCCATCTTACAAAGCATTTACTACATCTCCATACTGAAACTACCCCTCAAGTAATTGTCCTCCTCTCACTTGTCTTTCTTTTCACTTCAGTAAATTACAACTTCATTCACTATTTTCACTATTTCACTTTCACTTCTCTCCAGATACTTACGAGCACTAAATCCAGTTGTTCCAGTTTTTTTCAAATAGCATTTCTTTGAGAAACAAAATCATAGAATCACCCACATCACGGCCATGGAGCATTTCCATTGTATATTGATTTTTTTGCATACCGTTGTCAGTCCTTAAGTAATACAAAGTGGTTTTACTTCCAGAAAAATCCTGCATTGGTTAAGATATTTGTATCTACCACTACTGGATACCTTCAAGAGGGTGTGATTCAGCTAGCATGCAGTCAAGGAAGGGTTTCTGCGAGCTGGTCAGCAATGAATATGAACATGAGTCTTCTTAATTGGCAATTGTCAATAGGAGTGGTACTAAATAAATCCAATTCCCTTTGTTCAGGTTTTTCTTCTCCCTGGGGCATGCCTGACCATCGAGGTGCTATTTATCACTCTCAGTTTCATTGGCTATGGCAGATAAAGTAGCCACAGCAGCAGCTGGGGGAGATTTAGATTTCAAACTGGCAAGAATGACAGGTGACTGGGGATAGCAGGGCACTAATCAAACACATGGCAACAAGTGTGCCATGTACTTGAAGATGGTGCTGCATGACAGCATCTCTTTTGGACAAGCAAGTAGTTATCAAAGTTGCAGCAGTAGCAATCTTCACGCTTTCTTATGCAGAAGGACATTTTTCCATCACTTAACTGCAATTTTAACACACTTAAATGAGAATTAAGAGGGCAACCAGCAAGGGTCTGTCTGTACAATAGATTTCAATTAGATCCCTGTATCAGGCTAAGTCTGTAAGTCTGTAAATCTGTTAAGGCTATAATAAGGATTTATTAAAAAAAATATTTTGTGGTTTTGCTTTGGGGGATGTTTTGGATTGACATTTTGGCTCCATTTCTTCCCCCATATTTTATAAAGGTCTATGCATTCTGAGAGGATGATACAGATAGCCACTGTGAAACTCAGCGATGTGTGTATTGGTGATCTATGTTAACATGGTAAATCATTGGTTCTTACAATAGACTGCAATTTTCTGCAGTGGGAATTAAGAATTAAAAAATGTCATTGCTCTTCTGAGAATAAGGCTGGGTTATCTATCAGTGCCAATTGCTGAATCAAGCCAACTAGCCAAGTGTTAGCAAATTATCCTTGGTAGTTATTTATACTATCACTTTGTCAAGTCTGACAGAGAAGTCATTTATTTAGCCATGAATATGTGATAGCAACTTCTATTTAATTTCTTTCCTGTGCAGTGTGGACCTATTACAATCTAAATTCTCTGGTGATATTCTCTAAAATGTGCAAAAGTAGCACAGACTCTTGATTAGATTCCACTGGCCTAAGGACAAAAAAACCCTATTGCTTTCCCCTGCAGCATGTTTCTCTCCTTATGCATGCATGGCTTTTGCTAGTCCAGCAACCTTCAGGACATTAAATACACCACCATCTTCGCCTTTTTTATTTCAAATGCTGTAGATATGGAATGTTTTCTATTTCTGATTATTTCCTTTGAATCATTTTTGGTGTGATTAAACATTTTAATCTCCCAAATAAGTAGTCAGGTGAATATGGCATGCTTGAAAGACCAGCAAGAAATTGATGAAACAAATATGGGGTTTGGTGTATATAGTATTTCAAGAATGGTATTGATTGACAGATGGTGTCTAGTTCTGCATTACTCTAGCATGGGTTGCTCAAGTACAACCTGTAATAGTGGAGCAGGGAATGGGGACTTCCTCCAAGGAAGTAACACAGATGACAAAGACCACATTACTAGACAGACATTATGTGATGGTTAGTATCATTGGTATCTAGGTAAGTATGAGGGTATGCCTAAAGTAATTTTCAGAGCCATCTGCAAGAATTTTGTTTTCAGTTTGCAGGATTTTCAGGATCTGAACAATAAAATAGCTTTACTTGTTGAATGTTTTCTAGAATAGTTTCATTGAAATTGATGAAAAAATTGCTATACATGCTCTATATTTAAAAGTCTAAGAAAAATAACTAAGGGGTGTTGTCTTTTGCTTAGCTTTTAGAAGCACTTTAGAGGCTTTTCTCCCTGTCTGTAAATGGATGCTTGGATAGCTGAATTCATTATGATAAAAAAGGGTATTTGGTTCTGTTTGCTTAGCTGTTTTGAAATTAAAAATAAGCATGCGGTATCTATTCATTAAGAGAAGAAATCTCAGTAAAATATAATCTTTCTTTTGTTTGCTGCCAAATATTTACTAGTTTCCTGTGGGATGCTTGCTTACATTGTCTTATTTGTTAACAAATGGACATTCAGATTCTAAGATCCAGCCCTTCAAAGATATTAAGTATAGGTTTTTCATTTGTTTTCCCAAGAAACTGAGAATCTAAACAAATATGAGGGTCTAGTACTCCATAGCTGAGTACCAGGGAAAAATTAAACAAAGCAGGATGGTGGGAGGGAGAAACACTGACATGGAAGCTTAAGGGTACAGATTGATTCCCCCCTGATTAAATGAGACAATTGATAATGTAGTCCTTTGCTACCAGGTTAATTCACCAAATCTTCCTTTTTAGATCCTGTTCTTATAGTAGGAAAAAGCTGAAAGGTAATTCTGGTTGCTGACATTTGCATAACCCCAAAGAAATTCAGTTATATGAACTTCCTTCTGCTGCCTGTAGAAGAGGTTATATACCTGCAGTTGTATGCAGACCTATGCACACAAAAAGCTTGGTTTTGTGGAAAATTTTGGTTTTATTTTATCACTTTTCTTAGTTCTGTGTATACTCTGATATTTTATTAGGCAGAATTTTTGTGGACAAAGAAGGGAGAGTGGTAGCAGAGGGTGGAATTTTGTGAGTCTGTGAGGCTGTAAAATTCATCTGGTGATTCTCCTGGTCACCTTTCTTGATGCTGTATTTCCAGAGAGTTGTATCTGAGCTTCAGACACAGAGAGCTGCTAGCAGAATGGCATTGCAGGATTTATGCCAAAAGAAAACACATCAGCTGATTATGGTGTTTTCTAAGCCATACCTCTGCCACCAGATAATTTGTTGAACTGGTGGAACAGAAGGAATAACAAATATCCTCTGAAAGTATACACATAACTCAGTTTCAAATTCCCATGGAAAGAAATTTAAGTGTCACTCTAGACGGAAGTCTCAGCTAAAATTTGTGCTTCATTTGGAAGAGGCCCTAGACAGCCTGATATTCCCACCCCTTGCTACTTATAATTGGCAGTACTCTGATACAGCCAAAAGTGTATGCTGATTAGATCTCTTCACTACAGAAACTTACTGTGAAAGTAGATTTTGCCTGAACTCCAGGATTGACACAAGTGCAGTGTACCTTATGCTGAACAGTGGGAACAGTGGTTGCTGAGACGTGGCACTTTTGGCTCTATATTTAGTCCCAAGTTCTTTGCTGGCTAACTTCCAGAGTGCTTACTTGCCTCCCTTCCTTTCAGATGTAGAAACAGGTAGAAACTTATTTGGAAATGTAAGTTTCTGTTTCTTTGTCATATTTTTAACTCAGCAGTAACTAAGCAGAGCCTCAGTCACGTGTCTCAGAGTGCCCTTAGAGACTCCCACAAAAAATGCAATGCTGTCATAGAAGTGCCTTGTTGGATCTCAGGAAACTGGAGTTTTTGAGCTTTCTGTGCTTCCTGGCACAGACCCTCTGGAAAACACTGCTCTGGACCTGAAACCTTGGAGAAGATTTGTAAATATGAATAATAAGTTAGAAATCACAAATGTATAGTGTGTTAGATGTGTGTATTTTCACAGGGTGATGGGTTTTAAATTTGAGGGTTTTACGGTATAGTGGTAGTTAGGGGACAAGATGGAGAATTTTGGGTGGTGTCTTTTCTTGTTCATCTTCTCTTCCTTCTTCACGGAACTTAGGTAATAACCTTTGGATTGGTCATTCTAAAGTCACTCTAAGAGTCATGGGAATCTATTATTGGGTTAAAAGTATAAATAATATAGGTGTAAAACTTTCATTGGTCTATCTAGCTTTAAAAGGCCTTGAAACAGGCTCAGCTTGGAGCCATTTTTCCTTCTTCTAGCAAGCATCTAGAAGTGCTGCTATGCTTTCTGTAATTTCTGATAAGATATAATAAATATCCAAGTTCAAACACGAGAAATTGTCTCAAGTGCCTTTCTCTAATAATCCTGGCTCCGAACTGAAACAGACGAGACTGATGACAAACCACTAATTAGTGGTGCAAAGGCAAGCCCAGCACACTCCTACAGTACCTAATTAAGCTCTCTGGCTAAAGGCTATTTCTATTGGATTCATACTAGCACTGCCCGCAGGACAGACTTTCCTGGGGAAGAGCAAGCCATGCATAGGTGGAGGGGCAGTCAGCAGGAAATCATCTTGGAAGGAGAGGACCTGGGGGTCCAGGCTGGGACTTTGGAGATCTGTGTTTCATGTCTTCAGAAGAGTTGACCTTCGTGTGCCATCATATTTTATGTTGACTGTGTGACCCCATAAGCTTCCCTGTTTCAGTTAATATCAAATGTGTCAAATAGTTACTTTTTGTCATCAACTCAGCTACTGCCTAGAGATTGCAGCTGCTAAAGTTGTACTGAAGTGCTAATTTTTCTTCAAGACTTTGTCAGAAACATGTATTATTTTATAGGGTTTTGTATGGATTTATTACCAAGAAACTCGTCACAATTGATATTTTCATTTTTTGAAAAATTCAAGCTAATTTGTCAAGCTTCAAAGAATATGCACTGGGATAATATTTTCTCTAATTTTTAATTTTTAAAAAATCTTATTGGTAAGTTAAGATTTAAATAAATAAACAGCTGTATCAGCCAATGTAAATAAATAGTAAAATAGAAGTCCAGGATGCATAAATGTTTAGTTTGATGCTAGGTCAGAAATGTACCTTAAGATGTGCGAAAATTTGAGGATGTTCTGATAAGTGAAAAAAGAAAAAGAAGTTTTTTTGCTTGTTTATGTGTAAAAGTGCTTATTTTTTAATTCAGTCTTTCTATCTACTCTGTTGAGAAAATTCTCAAAACATTTTTCTCTTGGATATAAATACATGGCTTGATATTTTGAATAAGTTCTGGTTCCCAATTCAGGTAAAACTTAACACGTGCCAATGTGCTGTTATTTCCTATTAATTTTGCCAGGAATGATAATTTTTTTCAGAAACCTACCAACAACTGAGCCAAGTTTGAAATATTCTCTTTCCATCCTAACATTAGCTCAATGTGTTGCTCTTACTGGGACTGCCAGCTGATGATTCGCCCAGTTTTCCTTGTTAATTTTTATTGCACTATTCTTTCACTTTTCCATAGATTAAAATTTTATATAAATGCATGGCATACTGTTAGAAATTTTGACTCAAGACTCATCAGCTTTGCTGTCAAAATAAAGTGATGGGGAAGCATGAAATCAATAGATTTGAAGTTTTTTGCTTGGGAGGAAAAGGGTGTCCAAGTAAAAAAAAAAACAAAAAAAAAAACCAACCTTTCTTATTCCTACTCCCTTTACACCAGGCCATTGCCAATTTACAGTACTCTGTTGCAAAGAATGGGTTCATACAGGGTCAGCTACCTCCTGTGACTCTATCCTACATTTCTGCTAGTTCAACACTTAGACAAGACAACACCTAGGCAAAGATTACAGCAAAATCTATTGTTTTCAGTACAAAGCCATTATCCATTTCACTTAGACCTAAAGCTGTCGGTGGTTGTCAGCAGTTGTTTCTTTTAGGTGGCTGGTGATGGCAATGTATGAGGAAAGGAGTAGGATACCTAGGGATTGCTCCCTTAACCATAACAAAGTCACAAAGCTGCAAACACACTGGGCCCTTACAGCTCATATTGATAGCTTCAGCTGAAAAGAGAGGGTAGCATTAGTATTGGCAGCTGAAAGTGCTCAAGAGCTGTCAAAATCATGACAACTCGTGAAGCAATTACCTTTTTTTCTTAATTAAAAAAAAAATCTCTTATGAGTAGGAGCGTGTAAAATTTACTTTATGAGCCTTTTTTGTGACTTTGGGAGATAAAAATAATAGCTCCTTGAGCTCGGTTTTAAGTAAGACACATAAAATATTGAGACACTTCTATAAAGCTGAAGCAATCGGCTTGACAGAGTTTGACAGGGACACCACCACCCTCTTTTCATGGTTAGGAAAGCAGCCTGGGATCTGTTGCCCTTTAAATTGCAGTTTTACTGCCAGAGGGTATTGAGAAATACTGTTCTGGGTTAGAGTGTGAAGTTTCCCATTGTGACAGGGAGTGACCTGGCATCTCCTGTCAGTCATGCCTTAAATGAAAATTTGTGTTGCAATGTGATTTTTCTGAGTACAAGCCTGCTTGTTAACTCTTGTTTATGTTTAAACCCAGGATTGACATGAGACTTTTCCTTCATCCATCCATGGTCAGTTTAGCCTACCAAAGCAGTCATGCAGCTCCTCTCACTGAGGTTTTACAATCAGAGGGGCTTTAGCAAACATTACTCAGTGGAAACAATAATATAAATGTGAAATTCTTCTCTACCACGGTTCTGTGGAACTTTAATAGATATAGCAACGTTAGTTTTACTTTAAAAGGAGAATGGGCAAAAAATTTGAGATAAGGTGATAAAACAACTCCCTTCCCTCAAAACCATGCAGATTTATCTTGGCCCCTCCTTCCCCCGATTTAATTTTATTTTCTATCTCCTGATTGCAGAAGCATTAATGACCTACAGAGAGTTTGATTCCCCTTTTCACCATCTGCATGCTGTGCTAATACACACAGCAGACTTCTCTCCATTGTAGAGGGATAAATACAAAAGCCTTCACAAGGTCACACTTCCAGAAAGGCAAGATAAAGGAAGGATTGGAAATGCAAGCAAGTACATTCATTAGATCTGGACTGTATCAACAGGAGGAATAGGATGCAAACTCTGTTTTGGGAAAAGAGGGGCTGTCAGAGAGAGAAAGAGAGTTACTAGCAAAGGGAAAGGGATATCTAAGTCTGAGCTGGGGGGAGAAGGAGGCTGAAGATCTGTTGCAGTCGTTATCCCTTTCTGCTTTGCAGTGAACTTGTATTTTTTGTTTTAATGCATTGCTTTAAATGCTTTCAATGCTGTTGAAGGCTTACTGCTCTGCAGGGCTGGAAGGAGCTGTTCTTCAGTGACTCCACATACCCTTCTGGTGTCCTTACAGCAGATTGCTGGAGGCTCTACCTGCTTCCCAGAGGCTTTGACAGCTCTATAAAGCTTAAAACAAAGTTAGAGTCACAAAGCAGAGAAGCAATATTGTAAAATAATTTCTGGTGTGAAACTTGAGAGTTGTGGCATGAAAATCAAATAGAAATACAGGCAGGATCTGTGCAAAAGATGCAGAGGAACTTGGGATTGTCATAGGGAGTGAGAAGTTAGCATGAAAGATAAGGAGTGACAACACTCTGGCAGGACCTGAAGGATGAGGATTGAGAACTGATCATGGAAAAATGATTAATAGCTGTAGAGGTAGATGTCTTCACAGTTATATTTTCTTAACAGGAAAATGGAAAAGTTAGTGGAAAAACTGAAGCAGAGAAGGGGGTGGCTTGACTAATATGCCAACACAATCTAGCTTCAGAAGCAAAATTATTTTCATACCATGAAGATCCAGGAGATTAAACAGAGGTTTAATTTCAATCTGCAGATGTTTGGGTTTAAGTCAATGGCTTAAAATTATACCTGGAACATGAGAGTTTAGTCGAGTGCTTGGGATGTCTCCTCTTATGAAAATATGTCAGTGCTCAGAACTTGCCAATTGAAATAGTTGATCCCTTTCTGTTATTTTGTTTGGCTGGAAAGCAGAAAAAGGATTGGGGAAGTGAAATGGATTTTTAAACACATATAAGGAAAATTCCACTTGCTCATCCACCCAAAACAAGTAGCTGTTTTGATAAGTTACAAATTTAAATATTTTCCTCAGTTATAACAGGAAGCGTAGTCAAAGACTTTTTATACAGAATATTCATGACAATTTTATGCCAACTTAATTCTTGTGCTTGAATGCAGTTATTCTGCTGCCATCAAAATAATTAGAGATTTTGTCCATCTTATTTTCTTTTAATTCTGAGTGAGAGGAAGTGAGAGGATTTCAGCATCTGTGTCTTAGGTAAGTAAAAAACCATGCAACTCTTTAGCCCGAAAGTCAGTCTGATGACTGCTCTGTGATTTGAAATCCACTCCATTTTCTAGAGTCTGTGACTAACAACCCCTAGTTATATTTTCACTTTTGTTTCTGATTTTAAGGCTTACAAAGCTCTGTTGCTGTGAAGCTCATGGAAGAATGTTTTGGCAAACAGGCTTTAAAACCTGCCTTTTTGTGCAGCAGAAGGCATGACACTTAAGCTGACAAAAGAGATATCACTAGGGAAAAAGTGTATAAAGGTGCCTGTGTGTGTTACATGGTGATTTTGGTTAAAGCTGTTTCTGCACACAATTACATATTGTATTACTTTTCCCTATGTAATATTAGTTTTCTTACTGTCCTGGTTTTATAGGAAAGCTTAAAATCCTACAGCCAGAGACCAGATTAAAGATCTAAATTATGGGTGTGAGAATGGGGTTTTTTTGGGTTTTCTTCTTCTTTTTTTTTTTTTTTTTCCCCCAGTGATACCACAGTTAAGTTGGCTACAGTAGTTTTGTAGCTGACAGAAAGTTTTAAACAAAATATGTTTTCAAAGTTTGTATTGCATTTGATGATTTATCATGTAGGAATACATAGACACCTACATTATTGTGACTGTTACGACTGTTTATTATTATTACGTGTACTACAGGCTTTTTTTTTCCAGCCAAACTTGAAATGATTGGCCATATAGTCAAATGATCTTCAGTGAAAAATCTTAAGAAGGAGGTGAACATTTTCATCAGAGAATAAAAAGTGCAGGCAAAATATGATTTAACTTGGAAGAGCTTTAAACCTGCAATTTAAGGCAGTGGAAAAAAGTTCTGTAATTGTTGTTTCCAAATATGTAAAAAAGAGTACAAGTTTTTATTCAAGCTGCTTTCACTAATAAAAGAGTGGCTTCTTCTGCAAACATGGTTCTGAACCATTAAAGTCGGGGCCAGATTTCATAGTTTAGTAATAGACATAAAAGATGGAAAGTATACAAGGAGACATAATGAAAATTGAATTAGTTAATCATGAATGTCACACAAACTTGGTGTAAACAGTTACTTTTACTTTTGCTTCTGCAGTTCCAGTTGCTTTTACATTGAAAATGGCAATGAATAAAAATATACATTGCTCAACAGTAAATTTCTGTTTGCTAGAGATAACTAGCTGGCAAAAGGTGTGTGCAAAAATTTGGTTGATTATCAAGAGCTGACGTTCTATATTTTACAAAAGTACTTGACTAGAATATGATTGTGTATCTCTGCTGAGAAATATAACTGGACTGACCTTCTTCAGAATTCTGTGATGCACAGCCATAATTCCTTGCTGTCCTCTCTTAGGCATTATGTAGTCTTATGTATTATATCAAGTCCCCAGCATAATGCAAGTGAACAGATTTGAAGAATATAACATGATTTTATTTTAGTACCTTTCATTTCTCCACTGCATAAAAGCACTTTGGAAAGCAAGGAACTAAACTCTAGTCGTTGAGTCACTACGTGCCTTGAAATGAAACATCATTTTGCACTCAGCAATAAACTGCAGGGAAACTTGAGTGCAAGAATAGAATTAGGGACAGAGAATCAGCTGGGAATTTAAACAGCTCTGTTCACTCCATCTTATTTGGAGGTGTTTTTGCAAGAATGGCCCCATTTCCAGATGTGATATAGACTCTACTGAGGTTCTGAAAGATTTCAAGGTATTTTTTCTATTTTCAATTTTTTAGTCCTTGAGTTTTGGGGAGTTGACCAGCACTGGAAGTGTCAGGATATCTTGAGAGGTGGTGCTGCTAGAGAAATTCCCAGCTGCGTTCAGAAGTGTTGGGAGTCTTGAAAGACAAGCAGGTCTTATACTGAATCTACTTCCATTTGCAGACCACAGAGGTCTGAAACTCATTTATTCCAGCCTAAGTCAGAAGTAATCATACTGAATTCAGTAGGTATGACTCAAAGTCAAATCAGTATAAATGACATCTAAACTCAGCCTTCAAAGGGCTGGATAATTTCTTATAAAGAGTTTTTGAAATTCAGCGGGCTTATATAAACAGAAAAAAATGTAAAGCTTTTAAAAGTTTTCCTACTAGCTAGAGAGCTGTGCTTTGCATGAGAGAAATAAGCTAAGGGAA
Source organism: Toxostoma redivivum (assembly GCA_013397375.1). Lineage (NCBI taxonomy): Eukaryota > Metazoa > Chordata > Aves > Passeriformes > Mimidae > Toxostoma > Toxostoma redivivum. The sequence continues at coordinate 781,686 of VXBI01001252.1, forward strand.
GTACAAACTTTATACACAATTATTTTAAAATAACTTCGGGAAATCACAGTTCTCTTTTTATTTTTGTATTGTCTTTTCCTCCTGGAGAAGTATAAAGTTCCTGAGTCAATTAATCTAATTTGTTCTTGGTTATGTGAATAGGTTTTGCAATAATTTTCCAGAGGTCAATATGGACTCTGACCGCTGTTAGGAAATATCTTTTGTGTTTTCTTATTAGCAAATCAAGACAAAAATTACAGCAGCTACAGTGTATCTATGAATTTGTAGGTACTGTTACCCCCTCTACAGGCAGTGGATGTTGAGTAGTCTAGACATTATGGATGCTGTGTATTTCACCTAGTCTTAGCTGCCGGTCAAAATTCACTCAGCTCAGGAAAAGAATAACACTTCCACATGTTGGCTCATCTCAGACTTTGTTCACATGGGGCAGATCAATTTTGCATGTATCTGTCTTTCTAGCTGAATGACAGAGGGAGCCCTCACACTTGCTGTAAACAAAAGCAACAGAGCAACAAAGCTCCTTCTCAGGAAACTAACCATTCTTGCTCTCAAAAAGAAAGGAAAGAGATGCAATGGAGGGTCTTTATAATGCTACTAAATTTCCATTGGAGGGTCCTCAGCCCCATCAGAGTAGAGACATGCAGAACACTCTACATTTATTCTGTGAAAGGATATCTGATATTTTTAGGATGGGTACACAAAAGAGTCTGAAACCTAACAAATGAAGTAGCAGGCAATTTGGAAAACTTTAATCTGTGTTGCCTTTCAGTCGGATTTCTAATCTATATATTACCCAGGAATTAAACAGACTTCTCTTGGAGTGTTCTTCCTTCCCGAGTTTTCTGTACACCACTGTGGCTATTTGGGTTAGCAAGGAGATATTGAGTGCTAGTAGCATCAGTCTGGTCTTAGAGAACAAGATATGGAAGATTCCATTTCTCGAAATATTTTGTTGCTAGCATAATGGACTCCAGTGGGTACTCATTTGATTACACAAGTTTACTTTTGAAAGGTGTTTTCCTGTGCAGGTGAAGAATTACTCTTTTTGAGTTAATAGCATATAATCTTTGTCACCAAACTGTTCTGAACACTATGGTCTACATGATAAACTATTTTATCTAAATATCTACCCTTCTAGCCCATCTCCATTAAAAAAATGCCATGGTCCATGAAAGACTACAACAGAGTAACACTATTGAAAATGTAAGAGATGCATTAGGAAATTTAAAAAAAGATGGTAAAAGCTGTTCTTATGTTATATTGTTATATTATTTACTTTCTACATATTTATTACCAAAAAATAGAACATATGCCTATAGGTATATAAACATGGAACTTTACTTTCATCCAATCAAAAAGTGAAGAAAAAGGGAAAGGCAAATTTTGCTTCAATCCATACTTCTTTCCACAAGACTTTTGGTCAGCCACCTTCCATGCTTATTCTATTTCTCAATTGCCAAAATTATGTAGAAATAAAGATGCAAGAATGATCATAACAACTTAGTTTGTATTCTCCCCATTCAAAGTCAAGACTGTTTGAGGTGCCCTAAAGTACATCCTTCTGAGAATCTAATGCAGATATAGGTATCATTTCAAGTGGATGGACCTGTTTTGGGTAGTTCTAGATTATCTGGGCCCTACTCAGAAAGCAGGCTAGGACTCTGATTTGTTCAAGTGACGTTGCACTGGTATAAATATTCCATTGTTACTAACAAACATTGTTACCATTGCATCTCCCTTTGATGGTTTGAATGTTCCTATCTTTCAGTCTAAAATACTGATATCATCTAATCTATGCAAGCACTGAGTCTGAACCATCACAAATTACTATATTCCTTTTTTCACCCTATTTGTCATTGTCTTTTAGCTATTTTTAATTCAGATGATCTTATCACTAAGTGTTGGATCTCAGAAATCTGAAGTTTTTGAGCTTTCTCTGCTTCCAGGCACAGAAAGCTCAAAAACTCCAGATTTCTGAAATCCAGCAACTAAGTCCATACAAATTAACTTTTCAAGATATTGAAATAGATCAAACTTGCACTTGCTTCAAATCATACTGTTTCCTACATGATTTCTCCAGTAACTGCTTTTGCACATCCTAAGGTGTTCATGCTCCTCTGCAAAAGTGATTACCTGAGTCTCTGCTCCCTATTTTTTTAACCTATCTAAATTTAATGAATCTTTTCAACGAAGTGTCACTGCATGATTTCAAGATGGATAAAATGTTCACTTGTGCCCTTTTGTAGGTAAGGATTGCAAATGGGTGCCTGAGTGCAGCAGTGGAAATGCTGAATGGATGAGTAGCTCTCGTTGCCTGCTCACTGAACCCCATTTAGTTTGTCAGTGCTCCACATCACTGTAACAAGTTCAGATATACTCTATGGCCATTTAGCAATTCCTCAGTCGATGATGATATTTCTAAATACAGTTTTGGCTTTCTGCATGTGGTCTTGAATTCTACTTCTTCCAAGGTCTTTCTGAATGCCTCATCTGAATACTGAATTTGATGCTAAGTCAGTGTTAAAAAGAAGAAATTGTTCAAGCTTTTCAAGATTTTCTCGCCTTTAAATTTATTTCACTATTCTATTTTTCTACTATCTTCAGGTGAATCATGAGGATGTTGCAGATTCTTCATAATGAATTGCGATATCTGCATTTACATACTACTTCCCTGGCAAATGCTTAGAAGTACTTAATGCAGGTAAAAATATCCTTTGTCCAAAGAAACAGAATTCTGTTTTTTTAATACTTCTCAGGGTTGTTCTATTTCTGAAAGTGCAACGAAGCAGCAATGATCTTCCAGTATTCTTATGGTAAGCACAAGAACTAATATGAACCTTCTATGCTAAAACTCTGACTCATCAAAAGGCTATGTCTTGTAATGCCTTTTGTAGGAAATTATATTCATGAGCTGCATCTTAAGCCTAGCTGATGTAATTCCTTCTGCATGACACAGGTTCACTGTTCTAAGTGAGTAAAATTAATTTATTTTAATATCTACTGCTTACGCTTTGTTTTTGTTTCTGTCACTAAGGTATCTCAATCCATGCAGGTTTTTTTCCACCTTTGCTCAATTTCTTGAGCCTGGAGGAAGTGATCCTTGAATATCAACCAGGTCTCCTGGACCCCTCTTCCCACAGGATCAGTTCCCGTGGATTCTTCCAAGAAGATCCTAAAGATCCTAAAGTCCTGAAATCCATGGCTGCAATCTTACTCACTGCCCTGCTTCCTCCTGCCCAATGCTGAGCTGCACAATCTCCTGGTCACTGCAGCCAAGGCAGCCCCCCAGCCTTCACATCTCTGACAAGGCCTTCCCTGTTTGTCACTATGGGGTAACCAGCACACCATTCCTTGTGGGATCCTCCACTACCTGTCACAAGAAGTTATCAAGAATTTACAGGAGCTTCCTGGACTGTTTGTGATTTGCTCTGTTACTTCAATCACCTGAATGAGGAGTGATCTGGTACGCTGATTAAAAAAGAATATAAAGTCGTAACATTTAAGGTTGTTTGCTCAATCTGGTTTCTGGTAATAATGAAGTAGAATATTGAAGTGTAATAATAATGAAAGAAGTAATATAGAAAGTGCTGATATAAAGATGACAAAACAGCTAAGAGAAAGAATATCTGAAATGATATGGCTAGCAGATGACTGATTTTTTATGACAAGTTGAGAACATTTGGGTGGGAAGGAGATTTCTTTAAAGGTGTCTTTCAGGTGATGTCTGTTTACAAGTGGAACAAATTTGCATAGACCATGCTTTTAATATAAGAGAAAAACATTTAATTTAGGAAAAAAAGAGGAATTTACCATGGACAGCAGGTTGTCATAGTGATCAGGTCTCACTGTACGTGGCCCAATGCCCATGGATCCCTCTGAGCTGTGTGATGAAGAAGAGTTTATCCATACATGTCCCATCACTCTGGGAGACATTGTATGAGCAAAACCAGACTTGACACCCAAGCTGGGCTGTGCTCCTCTTTTCCTTGCTCCTTTGCCTCCATAAATGGCTCTCTGCTTTGCATTGGATTGCTACACAAAATTTGATTTTTTTTGGATATTCAGGTTTTTGCTGATTGCAGATGAAAGACAACATTTGAGTCCTTGAAAATACACTTGTTATGAGCAATTTTACTTAATTTAAATAACAGCAAACTGCTTGCCTTGGAGAAGATTACCTGGCTGCAGGTTCAGAGATACATTCTGGTGCAACACTAAGGAATCAGGCAATTCTGCTTCTGTCAGCCTGACCTAATGGCAAACAAGAAAACTATAACTTCTACCAAGTTGTAGAAACAAAAAACTTCTACCAAGTTCTACCAATGCATTTAACTTCTTGATATTTTTAAGCCCACAGTTTTCTATGATTTAATAATAGTACTGCAAGTTAATTGAGTTTAATTTAATCAAAACTGAAAGATGGTAAGCATATGATTGATGAGAAGCCTCTAAAATAGATGCTCTAGTCTTGACTACCTGACAGACTAGTAATTAAATTTTTTCTGATCTCTTAATAACAGTTTACATCTCATTGCATGTTTTCTGTATTCAAAATTAAAACATTCTTTTTCCTCATTTATTTACCCCAGATGTATAGATAACAAATTCCTCCTGGTCTTCATTTTACGTGATTGAAAACAAGTCAATTTCATCTAAACTGACCTCATCTGATGGGCTGGTCATTACTCAGAGCATACTAGTACTTATTCTTTACATCTGTTTTACATCTGATTTCCTTGTACCTAGATATGTGTTGTGAAAGCTGTATATTAAATTCGGCATCATGTGACATTCACATTTGCCTAATTCAACTAGAAACAGCCTAACTTGACTGAAATACTTTTTAATCTTATTATTTGTTGCTGCTTCTCTTTGGTGGTTAATGGTCTTGCCATGATTAGCTAAGGTAACTGTTTCTCTCCTTCAGTTCTACCTGATGTTAAAAATTCCTGTAATTTCTTAAATTCAGGATCTTGTATTTTATTTTACCATTATATTTCTGTTTCTTTGTGTTTCAAGGTCACCTGGTTCTTCTAGGTGTTATTCCATTTATCTCTTGAAAGCATTAACTTCATGGCTTTGTGTTATTGGCCAGTTTCTTAATTCCTTTTTGTTAACTAAATGAACGATAACAATGAAATAATCAAAATTCTAAAATAGTGAGCAAAATTAGAAAGTTTCTTGAAGGCTGTTTTTCAAGGTGATGTCACATAATGTTCCCTCCACACCTTTCAAATACTTTTCCTCTGTTTCCACTGTCTGTTTTTTTTTTTTTTGTGGTCCTATCTTCTACATCCATGTAATTTCTGAAAACAAGAAAACTGATCTGCTCTGTAGCACAGTGGCTGAACTTCTTTCTGGTTGATCTTTCTGAGAAGTAAAATATCTCTGCCAGGAAATGGAGACTTATATTTGTGCATTGTAACTTCAGCCTCCATTTCAATAAAGAAGAATAATATTATCTGAGAAAATATAACTTCAGTAATTTCTTTACTTGAGCTACAACAGCAACCAGATCTTCCATTTTTATTTAATACAGAAAAATTCAGTTAGTAACTCTATGTTTTTCCACTTTCATTCCATGAATAAACACTGTCCTGAACTTGTCTTAGCTATTTCTGAAGTTTTCATGCTGAACAATTATTTTCCTTTCTGCTTAATGTTTTGTTAAACGATATATCTCAGCAGGCAGTTCCTGAGTTGAAGCAGTTATGTTCAGCAGTCTTCTGGGTAATACAGAGTCTGTCAGTCAGAATGAAATCAGTGTAATTCTCTGTATTGCCATGCAAATCTAAATCCACTTAGTTGGGTTTTCTCTTTTCTGGTCTTTAAAGACCAAATAAAATTTATTAAATGCATAATGTGTTAGAGGCCCTTCAGCAGGCCAGTTCAGCTAACAGGTATACATTTAGGAGGCAATTCTGCTCTTTTTTGGATGTAGAGATTATAGTTTAGCTTGAAGATGAGAGACTAACATCTGAACTAAATATTATGCTTGTGTTTCATCATGCTGTGGAGATGATCTTAACTTTCTTAGAGGAGTTCGTTTCATGATAATGGCAAGTCACGTAATATGTATTTTGAGTTACTTCTGTGCCTTGCAATAGAATTTGTTCTTTAAAAGCAATAATATATTTCCTTATAGTAACAATAACAAGGAAACAGAGTACTTGCAATTTTCTTGTTTTCAGCCATATGGTATCTGGTATGTGGGTAGCTGCTCAAGGTAGGTAGGTCAGAAGCCTGAAGAAGTTACCAATGCTACACCTCTGTGGTGCAGACAGTTAAGTCTCAGCTTCCTAAAGAAAGTTTGCATTGCCTTACATGTGTTGTCATATCTCTTCTACCTTTTGGTGCTGAATGTTGAGCAAGAAAGACAGCAAGGTTCTGCTCTGCCTCCAATGTAAGCAGACAATAGAACTGGCTTTCTTCTGAGGAAGAAGTCTAGAAGCAACTTAGCAGATGTGATAGGGCTGGAGACTAAAAATTACTCCATATTCCTAATTGATTTGGAATTACTGGACTAGATTTTTTGTTTTCTTATTGATAGTTCAAAACATACAAATAGATACAAGAAGCCTCCTGTTTTAATTATTTTAGAACTGGATCACTAGCAGTAGTCTCAATTATTTAATTTTTTGGGTTCATGAAAAGCATATTGCTCAATAACATTCTTATTTAATTAATTTTGTGTTGAAAACCATTATCACTGACTCATTTTCCTGTAAAAATGTTTGAGTCTTGTAAGTTGACAATGAGTAAAAAAATCACACCCAGCCTTATGATGTGAGCAAAAAATATAAAAGATATGAATAGGAGTCTGCTTCCTTATTTCATCTTGATAGAAATCAGGGACTGTGTCTATAATTTAGAGGTTAAATATTAGGTTTTTCTAAGACACCATGAATCCTATAGGGCAGAAAAACCACTAATTGCATACTCAAACTTTGATACATCTGATATGTTTGAATGATAAACAAAAAAAAGTCTATTCTTTGGGCACAGTCAATTCTGTTATAACCTTATGGGTTATTTCAAGTGTGCAGGAAAAACATTATTAATACTCTGAAAAAAATGAATAATTCAGGGATGTTAATTTTTTTCAGAAAATGTTCTTCTTTCTCTCTGCCTTCTCCTAGGGGATAATTGTCTGAAGATGAAAAAAAGACAAAATATTTCTTACATATGCATATGTTCTACTAGGTGTTTATTAGAAGAGTGAAGGTCAAGAAAATTGGTTGTGAAGACAGAGAATAAGGGTAGCAGACCATGTATTTGTTCTCAGGTCTTCTGATAATGTTTTCAGAAGTATTGGACCAACTAATGTCTTGTCCAACCAAGAACTTCGATTTACATGACAACAAGCAGCATTTTACTTGCTAATCATAGTGTTTTTCAAGAAAAATCAGTTTTTTGGTTGACTGGGTTTTTTTTAAGGGAGACCTAACCTGAAAAGTGATGCAAGATCTCGATCATTATGGAAATTTCTGCATGAAGGCAAAGCTGAGTTTCAGACTTGACTATAGTTTCTGAACTTCTGTTTTCAGTGCAAGACTATGCTATTATCTTTCTAAGCACATCCAGGCGACATAGAGTCAGGTTATTTAAGGCAAATGATTACCAAGTGTCCTAGTCAAAATTAATTACTTCTCCCTGGATATTACTGTATCACGAAAATTTCCATCAGTGAAGAAAAAGATTTCTCAAGTAACTTGTGTTAAGAATGGACTAATCATGATTACACTTTATCAAATAGATGAGAATATGCCTATTTGCAAAGGGTGTTTTCCCTACCTCACAGTGAAATTCTAATTTTGGCCTGATTAGTTTTCAAACAGTTGTTCTTCATCCATGAGCTCATCTTTGTCAGAAAATAGATTAATTCATTGAGGGTAATATACTGGTATGATGTGAAGGGCAAACAGAACTGTGTATCTTTAACAAACATATTCAAATTTAAGTCTGTAATGTCTAAGCAGTTTTCTAAATAGTGGAAGAAAATCTTTCTGAATCTTTGTGTGTGAATTGTCTAAAATTTTAATGTCTTGCTTTCTGTCATAAGGTATGTTTGCCTAGGAAGAATTAGGTGTTACCTTAAGAGAGTACATCCTTATCCAAGCAGCTACACACAAAATAGAAGTATACAGTTGCTCAGGTGCTGAAAGTTAGAGGAGCAGAATGTCGTACAAAGTATGAAGTACCTCATGAGATGGCACACTGCTGTCTCATGATGGAAACACTGAATGATGCAGAGAGATCCCAACAATATAAGAATGAGACTTATCATTCTGTCTATGGGATAGTCATAGCACAGCTCATGTGTTTTTAGTTCTGGATGTGGGATGTACAGCATCAAAAAATTATGACAAAGGGTATGTGAGCTTTAAAGACACTTCTCTGAAACTATTGAGGAACAGAAAGGGTAGTAGCTAGCCATTCAGATGAATTTTGACACAGATTCATCAGTCAGAGATTAATTGCATCATGCATTCTGTTGAAAGTGGAAATAAAAATTTCAGTATGTGAGAAGATTCCATGAAAAGAGCTAAATGATGGATGTTTTTTGCAAGTTTCTTATATTTTAGTTTACTTTTAGTATACTTTTGTTAAAAGTAAAATTTGAAACTACTGAGTTATTTGTCAGAATTGATCTAATAAGCATCATTGAGCCTTTCTTCTCAGTGTTTGGTAAAAGAACTCAACAGCATTAGGACTTTGAATCCCTTGGCAGGAGCAATAGTTTAAGAAAATAGAGAATATGCAGAATCTAAATAAACAAGGGAATTTCATAGAGCTTTAATACTTTCCCTTTCTTGCCACAGTTAATTTGCTTGAGGCATCATTGTAAAAAAATTAGATTACTGCTACATTTATTGAGTGTCTTTATGGTACAAGTTTTTTAGCATGCTTACTTGAAATGTTGAAAGAGGGAAATGAGAAATATTTTCATGTTCTTCCATTCCTTAGAACTCTGATGTGCTGGATGCTACCAGGAAAGGTATAATCAGCTATTACAATGGACAGGGCACTCAGTGGAGAAAGGGTCCAATACTTACATGGAACTTTTCCTACAAAATTTGTCTCAGAGGTTGCAACCAATATATAAACCCATCCTGCTCCTGGGAATAATTCTCAACAAAAAAAAAAGATGTGTTTCTGTAAGCAAGAATTCTTAGTTTTGACAAATTGTGGTGAAAACCTATTTTATTGGAAAAATCTCACCCAGGCTGCTGGCTACATTATACAGACTGAAGAGGTTTGCTGTAGGAAGTGCAGGTTGAGGCCTGTCTGTTTTACTCAATAGTCTCTGGGATGGATTTTTTTTTTTCTAGGAGCCTGAGGAACAAGGAGTTTATTTTAAGAATGTCTCATTAAGATATAATAAGCCAAGCACTTTTATTTTTTTAGCTGTCCTGTAGTTTCCTAACTGACAAAATTAAGCTGAGTGCTTGTGCATGGACTTACCTGGGATATGTATGATCAAGACTGGACACAAATCAGCTGAGCCAAGGGACAAAAGCTGATAAACTACATTGGAGTTTTCTAATTGTAAGAATAGAACTTATTATAGAGTCTCAAAGATATCCTAGACCAAGACTGAAATATTGCAAAATACATGTGCAATGTGTGAATCTGATTAACATCCTGTATTTTGCTTTTAAAATACATCATATTAAAAGTAAAATTCCCTAAGTTTCTACTGTATCTATCAGTCTCCCTAAATGTCATGAGATGGACAATCATAAACAAAAAAACACCACTGGCACATAAAGAATCTATGAATGTAATAGGGATGACCAGCTTGGGCAGAATGGTTGTTTAACAGATATTCATAAACATTCAGCAAACAATCAAGCAATATGTTTCATTATTTTGGATACTTGTGCTTTGGAGAAGCCAATGTAGAAAATACCCGTGACTTGGGTGCTGTGTTGTGAAATTTTGTTTTAAAAAACACTTCCAAAGTGGGCTTATTTCCAGATGTATCTTCTACCATCAAGGTAGGGAGGGGTTTGAGCCTGTTCCTTAGACAGCTTTCCCATCATACTTGCAGGATATAATTTCTGATAAGAGAAGAAAAACTGGGAGGAATCTTCAGATAGGTATTTTGCAATATATGTAGGAAGGGTTTGGGTAGAAGAGAGAAATAGTTCCTCAGCACAACAATGTGGAAAGCTATTATGAACAGGAGCAGATCAACCTAGACATTGTTTTTAAGTTAATGGAAAGGAAAAAACCCTCAAAGTGAAACTGATAGTCAAATTGTTTACAATTGAAAGCCAGGTATAGTAATCTCAAAAATAACAAAAAAAAAAAAGAGAATAAAAGAAAGCTTTTCTAAACCAGAAAGCCTCTGCTTAAAATGTTTTTTCAGCTACAGTATTATCAATAAAACATAAATACAGAATTTCATTTTGTCTTCTGTCCCCACAACAATACATGCAAATAGAAGCACTGGTAATTTTCAATGTGCTTTAACGGACCTCCATTTGATACCAAAGAATCATTGGAGGAAAGAATTCAGACCAAATGTCCACAAACAAGCTTGCAAAGTAAAACTGAGGGTAATATAAATAATAGCAGAAAACTTTGATTCACTGTTGAGTGCTAGAGAATGAATCTTCTCCAGAATCATGGGAAATAGAACTCCAAATTACTCCTGACATGTGCTTGAGTAACTAACTGGTCTGGATATGTTCTGGTCTCAGATTCAAAGCACTAAAGAGGCAAATAAATGAGGCTGTACACAGAAAGTGTGCCTGTCTGTAAAGCATATCCATTTGAAAGAACTTTTCATCATTCTGTTCATGCTTGCATCTGCAGCATAAAGCAGAGGTCACTTGCTATTAGCTGGACCAGTTCAGAGTTAAAAAGCATCCTTTAAAAAAAGATCCACTGATCCCATTTTGTAAAATGGATAGAATGCACAATGATATTGACCTCAGACTCAGATTAGCTTCATTTCATCGCATTTATTCTTGCAATGTTCAATTTGTGTATAAAAGAGAAGGAAAAAAAGAGATGAATGGCAGCTGTCACTCATCCTAAGCCTTTTGTGGCATGAATAAAGTATTTCCTTGCCAGGCAACAGAAATACGTTTATGTCCTTGTAAAATAAACCAGGTCATTTAGAAGCATTATTAACAAACAAAGGATGTCAAGGATGGATTATTTGTGGTCTCACTAGACTTATATGAATATGAATGACACTTGCTTCCTGAATGTGCTGACATGTGGAACACAACAACAAACTTTCTAATCAGAACTACTAAACAAGTAGGTCTCAAAACGTACAAGCCAAAACAAAATGTTATGAAAATCAGTGTGAAAACTCACAGTCCTGAAAGAGATGCTCTGAGAGCTGTTGATAAGCTTCCTGGACAGCCTCATTTGTATCCATACAATACTGCTGTCCTGAGTAGGTAGGGCAAGCACTCTTTTCATAGACTGGATTCACATTAGCATTCTACAAGAAGCAAGTCGAGCTGATGGAGGTTCAGCAGTAAAAGGCAAAGGGAAAGTAGAAAAGACAGGTAATTTCTGTGGGGACTCTATGGTGTGACAGTAGCTAAGGAATTGTGCAAAGCTTTGGACACCAGTCTCCAGCAGATATTGGTCTCTCCCTGGTTTGTAGAGCATACACACCTTATACAAATAACAGTCCTGGTAGAAGCTGTGTGTTAAGGATTTTCTTTGCTTTCCACATGTACAGTTTTGGCAGCTCAAATGCACAAAAAATGCAAGTGGACACAGACTTGAAAGTAGCTCTCAAGCTGAAATGTAAGGTATGGCAGGACAGTCTCAGCCCTACTGCTCTTCTATGATGTTCCTGTTGTTTCCTTGTCTCGCCCTGGGATTAAGGGGCAGCTTGTTGATTTATGCTGATGGAAGCTGCATCAATCAGAGCTGGATCAGCATTGTGACAGGAGGCTGTGCCTGCTGCTCCTGGCTGCTACCTGTTTTGGCATCATCCTGCTGAGTGATGGGCAGGGTCAGTTCAGCAGGATCAGCCTACAGCTGGGAGAAAAGTTAACTCTGAGCATGGATCCCATGACACAGCAGCAGCTTTCAGTGCTCTGGCATCCCTGACAGGGAGCTGACTGACTGAAAGGCCAAACAGGCTTTAATTGCATTATTGCTAAGCTGACTTAAAAACAGGATGTGAGAGAGGGAGAAATTAAGAAATCTACATGGCACAGATGCGTTTATTACTGTGAACCTCTTTTCTGAATCCTTTTAAATCTTTCAACTTTAAAAAAAAAGTAAACCTAGATAAAGGAATGATTAATGAATCCTTCTTCTGATTTTGCATTTATTTCTGTTCCTTTATTTCACTCTTCTTTTCACAGACTTTAATTTGTTCTTTAATTTATAGAGCTTTTAAATTTAAGACTTCTTACCAAGTTAACTTTCTGTAAGATCCCAAAAAAAATAAAATCTTGAGTTCTAGCTAATTAGATTTTGCTTTGAATTGTAGTGTATTTGAATGTTACAGGCATATGCATTTTCAATCATTAAATAATCTTGAACTTTACAAAAAGTTATAAAATTGGTAATAAATAAATTAATATATTGGCAGTTAATTAAATACATTCCAGTTATCATCATAACCACTTGAACTGAAGGTAGTAGTTTATCATATTTAAAATTACCCTTTCATGGCCTGGCTTAATCAGAAGTCATGTCAGTAAATGCTAAATGAATATATATATATATATTCATACATATGTGTGTATATATACATTTTAGTTTTCAGCGGCCAAAAGCAGGATTAAAATAACCAAGTTAATGTACACAGAACAAGGTTCTGTGTCCTTCTTGTGTGGATTTAGGCATCTATGGCATATATACAGGGACAGAATTATGCAAGGAAACATGACAATCTCTCAGGCTCATAAGTAAACCAAATTTTTTGTTTATTTTCTTATCTGCATATCTACATATCTATACATCTATTGTATGTATGAATGTATCTATTTATCTATCTATCTAAATATAACATAACTCAGAAAACTTCTTCATAACACATTCCATTAGCAGTATCATGTTGATTCCACATAAAAAGTCTGATACAATACGTTAAAGGGAAGTAATTTTAATCACTTCACAGAAGTGTGATGACTTACTCTCACTTATTATAGGAAATATATAGGGGAATCTTCAATAGAGGATAAAAATATTTAGCCCTTATTTCTTTTGTAACTTTTTAGGATGTATCATGTCAAAGAACTGCAAGCACATAAAATATATTAATTTACACTGCATGACATTTATTCTGTGCCTTTCTGCAAGAGAGGCCAAATGCCAGATCAGGCCAGGCAACTTGGCATTAGGTGACACTTGACATTAGGTGTCTACAAGATGTGATTCAGTTGGAGGTTCAAATTACTAAGCAAAGGTGTCTTTGCATAAGCAAGGTGCCCAGACTCCCACTACAGCCAGTGGGGCACTTGTCTGTAGAATAATGGACATCAACCACATACAAAAGCTGCATAAAAAGAAGTGTGTATGTTGAGTTATGGGATTTTCACCTCTACTCTGATCTCGTGGGACTCCACCTGGAGAACTGCATTCAGTCTAGGGTACCCAACATAGGAAGGACATGGACCTGTTGGGACAAGTCCACAGGAGGTCACAAAGATGATCAAAGGACTGGATGGATAAAGCACCTCTCCTATGCAGACAGGCNAAGGTAGACAGCAGATGTCTGGTGAGATAAAGTTGATAGATTTCATTGACTGTTGGTCAAATCTCCGTTGACTGCAAAGGGCACTTAGGCCTACATATGTTCATGTCTGCATATATATACATATATATATATATATATATATTTATATAGGCATTTTCTTTCTGAGTTGAATTCTACATGATTGAGTCTGGGTAGGTGTAAAGAACAGACTGAAAAAATGTCATTGTAAGCCTGATTTGTCTGACAGATCATAAGGTGTGTCTGTGAAATGGGGCAGATGTGTCCAGTGGGTTGTACCTTAGTGTAGATGCCTCCAGTCTTCAGACCAACAGAAAGTTTCAGGGTTGCCACAGCTCCAGTTTTCCATCATACAGGAGAAAAGAGGGTTCAGAAATTAATTGTAATTATGGAAAACTCTATGTTGAAAAGGAATGTGGTGAGACTAATGCACTCTCCTAAGTGCAATCTCTTCTTTGCATTGACCTTGAGTCAGAGAGCATTTTTACAGTTATGGAAACAAAATTTATCTGAAAGCTTTCCTGAAAAAAAACAATTGTATTCCAGCAGCATGATATTGCCAGAGGCCTCCTTTAGTAACATCAGATTGGAACAAGTGTGTAAATCTGAAGAAATTTAATTTTTTCAGCATAAACCCATAAAACCCTGCATAGGCTTAAACGCCAGAGAAGTCTCTCTTTTCTGCTTGCCTCAGGCCTTGATGTTGTGCTCTCTTCCCACAGCATAAAAGAGTGGGGTGTAACAAATGACAGAGAAAGTAATATTTCAGTGTTATCTGAGAGAAGTCAATAAGATAAGATTTGTTATCAGTGTGCATTTATTTGTTATTTTCATTTTTCACTGCAGGAGTCTTGCTGAAGTGTAGATACAAAACTCCCATTGAGACAGGCACCAGTTTGATGCATCTTGTGGTGCCCAGTTTTTGATAGGCAAGCTGATGTTATTTATAAAACAAAATCTTTGAAAGTGAGGCATGAAGACATGTAAATTAATGAAACATTTTTCACATTTATTAGTGAAACTGCTTTTCCTTTCTGCATATCCTTGATCTGTCGCTTTCCTTTCCACTTGATGTTGATAAGGAAAATGGTAAGTTATGATGGTGCATGGCTCATGAAATTTTTATAAATAAGCTTTAAAAGTTGAACTCAGGTTTTAGCTGTTAGACCAAAGAGAAAAGAATTGACCAAGCACTCTTATCAATGCAGGCAGTAGTGGTGAAAGGTAATGAGAGGTGAAAATGCAGAGGATAATCTCTAATCCTTGTCATATGCTGTTTAAACTCAAATTACCTTAAAGCAAAATCTTTCCTATGATTTCAAGAAACACCCAGATCCTACTGTATCTAATGAAAAATATGATGCACTGTCTGTGTGTGTGTGTGTGTGCGTGAGAGAGGGAGCAAGTTTCATTTAATTTAGATTCTTTGCATTAGAATAACCCTACAAAGTACTTAATGAGTTAAACTTTCCAGCAGCACTTTGACGAATCAATATCTTCATTTGGCACAAGGAAAAATGGAAAGACAATAAGTGAGAATCTGTCTTCCAGAGTCTCCAGAAAACTGCAGCAAGCCATGAGAATGATTTCTCATGCAGAGACTTTAATTTCCCAGACCTGTGGGTTTTTAAAGCTAGACTTTTTCTTTCATGGTTTTTTAAATGTTAATAAAATCTTTTTTTAATATATTGTTTTGGAGAGGACTGTTAATACGGTATTTCAATGTCTTCTTAAAAATGTATTTATGCCAACAGGAATTTGTACTCCAAAATTATACCACAACTGGATTCTGGGGAGGTGCCATCAACTGCAAGTTTGCTTATGCAGAGAAATGCTGTTTAGTAGGATCTTGACTAGGATGAAAATAATAGATTAAAATGTTTTTCTGTTTATGATGGGGAAAAAATGAATAATTGTATGTAACTTTTGTCCAGTCAATTGGTCATACTCTGATACAGTAAAGAGCTGAAAAGGCAATACAAAACAAAGAACAAAAAGGTTCTCTTTTATTAATACCACATTTTTTGTCTGTCGTTTAGTTGTGCTGTCTACTTTTAACTTTCTAAACTGATCTCTGAAATAGTGTTGTTCAGTAAAATAAAAATAAAAAATTCCTTTTTCTTCATATTTAATTCTTAGATTAGTAATGATAATAGAAATTGTTGGATGTGTCAGTGACTCACAAGCAGTAGCAACTGAAAGGCACTGCTGATTATCAAATTAATTGTCAGGTTTTTTTTAGTAGGTCAGGTGTTGCCATCTGGTGAATCTTACTAGATGCTCTAAAAATTATTCATTTATGTTTAAAATTAAATAATTTTTCCATGGTCCTTAGTTTAAACAGAACTAATTAAATCCCTTTAACACACCTTGTATTACAGGGGAACTCCTTGAGCGGTGTATAGCTTGAGTACAAAAAAAATTGGTTGTTTGAGACGAGACAGGGAAAAAGTTCTTAATGCCAGCAGTTTAATTTGTAAATGTGTAAAAAAATTGGGCTATGTGTATTTTATTATATATATTATATAAAATATAGTACTATTATTTTGTATTATTTGCTATAATTTTCCTGAGAAGCCTAATGAAATATTTAGTTATGTTTAGCCATTATTTTATGGTGTTCAAAATCATGTAAGATTTTGTCAATCTCTGCTGACCTTTGTCTGTCTGCCTTGATCCTGACAGAAGAGACTGCAAGACCAGGATTATTTTTATTGTCTGTTGAAAAAAATATTTTTGCCCTGCAACCTTAATTCCTTTTTGCATCTTTTTCTCTCTTTCTTTATCTCAGTACTCATGCCAAGTGAAGTATGAATAAGTATTGGTAAAGTGAACATGAAATTTCTGATACTACTAGCAATCCATCTCTGAAATAAAGTAAATTTATAATTTTGGAAATCGCTCTTCAAAATTATGACAAAGTTTCAATGTTTTTTTTATTTTCTTAGAAATTTTACTTTTAAAATATTCTTCAAAATATTTGATTATTCTTGACAAAGAAATGAACTAATCTTACTGAAAACATTTGTAGTTTATTTCATACAGTTGCTGTCTCTTAAATATGTATGGTTATGTGATTATGTTGTCAAATATGTTCCCTGGACTTTTCATATATTCTGGTTTTATCCAGAAGACAACCAGTGTGAGCAGTGCAAGACCAATTTCAGTGTGAAATGAAACACAGTGGAAGACAAAGAAGCTTGCTTTAAAAGTGTCACCCCAGTCTGAAATAAGAATGGACATTAATAAGGATGCACTCTGCTTTGCTTCTCTTGAAGTGGAACCCAGGAATATGGTAAGCTCTGTGATTGTGGTCCTTCCCATTTGCTCCTGCTGCAATGGAAGGGTTTGCAATGCAGTCCTGCTGCCTGGAAATAAATAATTTAGTCTCTGATTTTTTATCCCATTTCTCAATATCTCTGTCCACGTCAAAAGTGTATACTGAAGAATTCTGTATGTTTTTCAAGTTCTGTTTTCAGAACTGTAACAACAGAACTCTGCTGAGGAGCAAATGCATATATCATCTCCTACCCATTGCCACTTTGTCCCTCTACTCCTTATTTCAGGGCTTCCTATTTTTTCATTGTCTTTGCTTCCTCAGTATCTATGTACCCTTCATTTGACCACATATTTTATTGTTTGTCTGTTTCTACTTAGACCCCTACTGTTTCTTTCAAATGAATTCCTGTTGAGAACTGTATTATTCTCGCTGCGTTTCCTGTAGTCTTATTCCTTATTACAGCATTCTAAAATATCATGTAACATTCTCACTTAGTTGTGCTTGCATTTTACTAGACTGAATATACATTTAGCAATTGGTAGTTACCAGAAACAGGGTCTTTTGATTTTGAGTATGGAAAGTGAACTGAGCATTTTCTAAAACCTCTGGAACTTCTAAAATAATTGCCAGCTATTTTGTAAAGCCTTCAAGTGAAAGAATGCTTCAGTCAAAGCAGTGACAAAATGCATACTTTGAATTCCTGGGCATATGCATTTTCTGGCCTCCTGGGTTTCACGTTCCTGAAGTTTTCACCTTACCCAGGTTGCTTGCATAAATTATTTTTACCTGGCTTTAAAACCTTCTTCTGAAATGTTTCATTTTTTCATTTTATATTGTTTGCATTGTGGGACATTTTAATACATATCCCATTCCTATAAATTAGTAACTGCTGGAGTTTAGATTAATGAACTCTCATTAGTTATTTCCTTTCCAGTTTGTTTCCTGTATAAATTTTGAGATGATTGCTAAAATAAATTACTTGTACAAGCTTTAAGTGCTTTTCTGTTTCCTGCTGTGGTGACAAGTGCCTCATTCAATTGTTTTGAAATGAATGCCTTAAGTGACTTTTCTTCTTTTGAGAATCCTCCTCAGTTACAAACTTCACTGAAGCTAAAACTTTGATTTATAGAATCATTTCTGTACATTAGGATTTGCTTCAGGAAGGTCTTCTTTTTTTTCTGAAGAAGTTATTTCTCAATAAGTAGCTGCTTTAGTTACATGTTCATGGAACAAACTGCACATGCAACTTCTAATACCCTTATCGAATTAAAGGTGCCAACTCTACAAAATGGCATAAAAAACCTTTTTATCACTTATTTTTGGGATAAAATGTGGACTAGTCTGCATTAAAAGCAGTGCTACCTCCTCTGTAATAAGAAGAGTAATTTTGCTCTCTCTAACACAAGGCTATGTTGAAAAAGAATAGTTGTCATTTTGCAGTAAAAAAATCCTGCCATTTCAGACTGTATTTCAGATCACCAGAAACAATAATGCAGAACAAAGAAAATCATATTGAGAACTTTTTCTTTCCAGGCTCATCATTTTTACACAACGTGTTGCCAAATGCAGCATATTGCATTTTCAAGTATGTATATTTTAAATATTTATGGATGGTGAATAATTCCTTTTAGTAAGAGATAAAAATGATTTCTGATCCCTTAGCACACTGCAGTTATAAAACCATTATTCAAATTAATTAGATATTCCAGCTGTTAAATGAAAAACTCTGCAATGGCTTTTTAAAACTTATTGAAATATTTCTGATGTAGATGATCGATTGTGACAGGTTTATTTGAGTCATGGCAGATGAAAAATCTGAAAGTAAATTTCTATTTCTATGGTCATAAGTCTGGAGACTCTGGAGACTATGAAAGGAACTATTCAAGGTCAGGTTGGAGAGGGCTCTGAGTAACCTGATCTTTTTGAAGATGTCCCTGCTCATTGCAGGAGGCTGGATTAAAGGTCCTTTCCAACCCAAACTGTTCTATGACATTGTAAACAGAACTTTGCTGCTCAGTGTTTTCTAAACAAATGCAGTTATGAGCTGCTTAAATAGTTGCCTTTCATAAAGTGATAACACATTATTTTTTCACATTGTTTTCAGATTTCCCTTTGTTATTTTAATAAAATAGTTGCATATTGTGCCAGGAATTTGATTCTCTTTCTGAATCATCATTTAATCTCTAATTTATATTGACATCATGATTTAGCTGACTTTCTGATATGAAAATGAATTTAAGAAGAAGAGATTCTGACATTGCTACAGTATAGTTAAGAAAAAGCTGGTAATACTTAGTGGGTTTACAACTGATTTTCATTAAAGAAAAATAAAAGAAAATTTTTCCTGACTTTTGATATTTTGTGTGCGAGTAATTAGGTGTGATGACAAACCAATATGATGATTAGCACCAGTGCAATAACAGGAAGAAAAAAGAAACTTGGTTAATCTTGTATATTTAATTCCTCCATAATGTTGCTTAGGCATGCCTCCATTTAAATACTTATGTTTTGGTTTGGTTTTGTTTTGTCATCCTTCTTGGTTTTGCTCTTCTTTATATTGGTTAGACTGAGTTTAACCCAAATTTATTTTTGACTAAACTCTGCTTTATTCACTTCAAAATAATTTTACTATTCCATCACAGTATTGTTTTGGAGCCCATTTCTTCATATGGATAATTCTGAGATGTCCTGTGAAGGTCTCCATTGATTTTATGTAGCAGAGAGGGTAAACTGTCTTAACATGCATTAAAACTCCTATTTGGGATGTTTGTCGGCTCCTTTAGCAAAAGAAGAAAGAAGAAAAAAAGAGAATGGTTGTATAGAAAATGGGGAAATTATGGGATTTTGTGGCCAAGAAATGCTTATGACCGACTGGTTCAATAAAATTATTTTTCTACAGCTTTTGGTCTTTTCATCATGGTTATTTTATATCTTTTCCTAATACCACAATAAAACATCACCCCATTAAGAATTCAAATGCAAATATTCAGTTCTAGTAACTAGTAATTAGCTCTCATGACAATGGAAACTAAAAAATTACAGGCAGCATAAATTACTTTAAACTCAACCAGCCTTTTTTTTTTAAGTTTGCCCCACTATTAAATTTTCTTATTACTATTGAAATTGTTTTAATGTGACATATTGAATTATAATTAATATAATTAGAAATAATAAAAGATTATTCAAAGACTGTTTATTCAATAGAACTTGTTCCCATAGAAACAAGGAGTAAAGGATTCAATTTATTCAGGTTTCATGGCAAATAAATATTCTTCTTCTCTGAATATTTAATGCTCTCACATGTATGCTTACAAAAATATCACCAAAAAATCAATAGGCTACTGAATATAGAATATTTCCTTTGCTCTTTACATGAAGTTTTAGTTGCATTTATTGTAAAAAAATGAAACAAAATAAAACAAACCCTGAGTAAATCTGTTTGTACTCCAAGAAGAGTCGCAGATGTTTTCTTGGTATTGATCTCCAGCAATAATGATTTTTAAGCACTGAAGTGCATATGGGGATTTTGTGTGATGGCCAAGGAAAAAAAAAACAAACCACCAAAAAACAGCAAAACAAAACATGGAAGAAAGAGAGGCTAAAGAACTGCATCAAGACTGCCAGCAGCCAGCACAGCTTTCATCTTATGCAAGTACTGTCAGCTTGTGTTTGCAAAACCTCATGATTTATTTAGAATTTTAATTAAAGAAAAGGAGTGATTGGAACAGCATCCTAGCAGTACCTAGCATCTGCCGACCGTGGCTAATGATTTTTACAACCTCATCTGCAAACACTCCATTAAAGAAGCTAACCATGACATGTGACACAACTGAACCAAATGAGTGAGGGGAAAAAAAATCTTGCCTGCAGCTATCACTTATAAAAGAGACAGAATAAGATTAAAAAGAAAAAAAAAGACACTGTGCAAAGTGTTGTAGCTTCCGGGCTCAATCTCGAGTCCTTGGACAGAAGGATCGTTACATACTCATGAGCATGTGAAGTATTATGGCCTCTGGATGCTCTCCTGACAGCTTTTTCAGAATTTGCATTATTTGTCTGTTTTCCTAATAGAAGGAAAAAAATCCAACACTTCAATTTTAAAAGCAAAAGACCCCCAAATTTTTCATCAATCATACTTGTTCTTTGGACTCTCTTTTTGTAGGTCTTTAAAAAATAATGCTTTGCATTTGGTTGGGAATTCACTGTGCAAGGTACAACACAAAGTATAGCAGCTCCTGGGTCCAGGAGGATATTATAGTGAGAAGTGGTTATGAATGGGGAATAGAGAGGGGCAATATGGCTATAATTTCCCTGGTCAATGACTGCAGTTTTTCTTCTGTGATTAAGTACTCTATCCTCATCTTCTTGGTTTCAAGAAAGTTAAAATTGCGGCAAACTGGAACCAATCAAGATTCTCCCCAAAGTACACTTCTTGGAATTTGGAGGGGAAAAAAAAAAAAAAGAAGAAACCACGAAGTATTATACAGTATTCCCTAAGTTATTTCAGATTTTTTTGTGTTCCATTTACATAGATATTGGAGATGGAAAAGAACTATTAGTAGTTTCAGCCCGTTCTCTGCCATTGCAGACCATTTTACTGCATTATAATACAGTAATATGCTATCATAGCAATAAAATGCATTTTTCTCTGGATATCTGCTGGAGGAGTCTAGAATCTTAGGTCTGGACCAATCTGTGCAGGGAGACAAGCACCACATGTGAGTGTACAGGCACATCAAAATGACAATAAGTGTCTCCAATGACCACTGAGCTCTTCCTGAGAGTCCAGTAGATGGAAAACAAAGAGAAAATTCCCAAAGATCATGTATTGTGTATGTCAGAGTTTAAGAAACCTTGAAAAAGTTGACTAGAATAATAAGGATCTTCATTTCACACAGAACATTTTAAGAGGAAGGGTCTTATGAAAACTAAATCATTTTAAAGCTTGAGATGCATTTTGTGTGGTATAACATAAGTTAAAGAATACATTAAGTTATTCTAGAGCTTGGCTTATTTAATTAATGTATTTGATAGCTTGTGGTTTATAAGAGATCATGCAAAGAGTATTGATAGAGAGAAAAGACACATCCAGAGTTTTCCATCCTCTGTTCCTTTCCAGCAATAGGAAAGTTTCTGGTCACTGAAAAGGACCCTATAGAAAAACAACTTGCTTTCTTTTGGAAAACTAACAGTCTCCTTAGGGATTGTGGGAATTTTTCCTGGCAGATTTGGGTCTTATTCCAATCCAAAGAACAGTGCAACAGTGGTTTTTTATTGTTCTGGAAGAAAATATACCTGCATAATATGTGTTCTTGCAGGTCATACAATTCCTTCACACCAGGCATCTTTGAATTTGCTTGCCACTGAGTTTCACTCCATTGTTTGGCTGGCAGGCTTCAGCTGCTTTTTTGCAACACTGAAGGCACATATCAGTACTTTTACAGCTGAAATGAAAATCCTTAAGCTTTCTTTTGACTGCTAACCATGGTCCATGCATTAAAATTCATCTAAATATTGTAATTAAGCATATTTTTTCATGTCCCACATCTTCTCAGTATGTTACCTTAAAATCATATGAGTATCATGGAATTAATTTTGTGAGAAATGAGTGGAATTTCATAAATGTCCTCTAAGGAGATGCTTCAGAAAATGCTGTTCACAGAAACATTCATAAAATTCAACTAAATTTGTAGGAATCTAAAAAAGACTTGAAATATTCTGTATGGATTTACAGAAAAGCCACTGGACTTATGTTGTAACACTACTGAAACTTTTAGACAGACAGTGGAAAAAGTAGTTTGGACTCAGAACAAGCTGTATCTGCTCATATTCCCCACCTTGCAATTTGCTAATGTTTCAGTTGGGAATCTGACCTCAAACAAATTCAGACGAAGTACTTTTATGAGTCACTGAAGTGGAAGAAGTTGTTAGAGGTTCAAGTCCATAGATAGGCTCAAGCCAAAAATCTCAGATTTACATGTTTTAAATTAGTCATTTTACTCTGTAATTAGAAGCTGAAGATATCTGATCTGAGTTTTAAGTGTCTGCACTCAACACAAAATTGAATGTAGATTACTGATACCCTTATCTATACTGAGCTTATAACTGCAGCAGCTCTAGAAAGGGCAACTGTCAAAACATTTATTTCAGTGTTTAACTTTAGACAGTTAAATGTTAATTTTTGTAGTTCGTTGGTTTAGCTTTGGGGAATATTATATGAACCATATCTCCATCAGAAGATGTGCAGCATTCAAATCCTTTCTTAGCTGCCTGGATTCTTCATAATCTGATCAATCTCAGTTCAAGTGTTTTGGGTGGCCAGAGTTATTCATGGTAGCCTTGCAAAAAGAATGCAGACACAGAAAACTTGCCTGATTCCTTTCAATTTGTTGCATTACCGTTGTTTGATTTGTTTTCCAGGCATGGATTGATGTGCTAGAAACAATTAATTTTTCCTATTCTTAGATAAATTGATGGGGCAAAGTATCTTTCTTCATTGCAAGAACATATTTGAAATTGGATTATTGTGAGACAACGGAAATCTGTTTTCAGAGCAATTTTTCAAACTATCACATCACTCTTTAAACTTCGAAGTACTGGTGTCTTATTGACTCCAATTTAATAGATAGATATATAACCTCATATTTATGAATTTCAGTATTTATATAACTCAAACTACATGCTGGAAATCCACACCAGATTCTTTTACAGGTATTCTGTTTTGGAAGTGAAGTTATAATCTGTTGTCCTTGAAAAAATGATTTCACTGACAAAGCAGTTCTCAAACTGTGTTTCTAAAGGGGTGTCTCTTGCTGTTCTATGTAGAACTAGCAGGCATTAATGTCACGCCTTTGTCAGCTCTTGATGACTTATTTTAGAATATTATAGAATGTGCAAAATGCTTCCCCAATGCTAATGTCATTTATAAAATCTTTAAATAATTGCTAGGCAGGTGATAAACAATGGCAATTAAAAAAAAAAAACACCAAAAAACCCCCAAAAACCAAAAAACAAAAACAAAAAACAAACAAACAGACAAAAAACTCAACAAAAACAAAAACCAACCAACAACAACAACAACAACAAAAAACAAAACTAAAAAGGAGGATACTTCTAATAACTATGAATTAAAGGTAGGCTAAAATCAGCCAGCCTATGGGAAAGGTAATCAGAGTGATTTTTGTGAAATTTTATTTTGTCTTATTAAAAAAAAATGAAATCTAAACTCACGGAAAATCAGGTTTTCACTAGGCCTTTTAATGAGTAGATAGTCTCTTGCCTTTAGCTAGAGACCAGAAGGAAAAACCAAACACTCTGGTCTCTAGCCTGGCATGTGGAGAAACTGTTTGGTCATTGCAGTACAGTCAATAGGTGCAGTTTTACTGGGGTCATCAGACCAAACATGGCAAGGCAGTGTGTGAGTTAGCACAAAATGACATTCCCAGCTACAAAATAGTACTGGTAGTTCTGGCACAAGTGACTTTTCTTTTGCCCTATATCCTTTTTGAAATTCAAATCTATATCCTGTCAACATTCTGCTATTCACAGGTGAATTACTTGGCTTGAGGATTAAATGTAGTCAGTGTCTCAGCAAGTAGGAACTTTCATTAGCTCTGGTATGGTGCTATTATCTCTCTCCCTACTACATGACTTGATGCAGTTGATTGGAAGTTGGGCTCTTTATTTCAAGTCCAAAGGTAGGGCAGTATTTTTACCAAATGAACAGAAGGTTTAAGTTTGTGCTTTTATCTCATTTATGGCACTCCATACATGCCCTCTGCTACCTCACTGTTCCCTGATTTAAAGGAAACACAGAGAATACATTTATATTTTTGCATTTCTCATAACAATTTTCATTGTTTGACAGATACACAAGCAGTGGGCAGCTCCAAAGACATCTTCAAAAATGATGGAAGTGTGCTTTGGTGGGCTTCTTCTTGAGTTCTAAAATTTGTTCTGCTATTTATTCTGTTGATGTGAACATCACATCATGAATTCAATGCATTTACTTGGTGAGAGTGAATTATTATTGGTGTTGAGGCTGCCTGCAGTGCTTTTTCCCAAAGAACTGGTGGATTACCTTGGTTGTTTTTTTAATCTCCTGGCATGTATTTCAGGGGAGGAAGAACTGCACCATAGAAGGTTGATATGTCATTAACAGCCATTTTTTTTTGCTTAGAACTATCCTTCTATCCATGTCTCTGAAGTGGCAGTATATTCTAAACCTCATAAAGCAAAATGTGAAAGTATTAGACTAGTAAGAAAATCTTGTGTTCAGTTTTGTGTTTGTCACTTCAGGAAAGACATTGAGGAGCTGCAATGTGTCCAGAGCTGGTGAAGGGTCTGGAGAGTGAGTCATATGAAAAGCAGCTGAGGGAGCTGGGGTTGTTTAGCCTGGAGAAGAGGATCAGGGGAGACCTTATTCCCTACAGCTGCCTGAAAGGAGATTATGGCCAGGTGGGGCTTCTCTCTCCCCACTCTTCTCCCAGGCTACCAGTGACAGGACAAGAGAATATTGTGGCAAGGGAGGCTCAGATTAGATAGCAGGAAAAATTTCTTCATGGGAAGAGTTGTTAAACACTGACATGGGCTAGTCAGGGAAGTGGTAGAGTAACCATCCCTGGAAGTGTTCAAGAAACAACTGGAAGTGGCACTTAGTGCTTTGGTCTGGTTTATAGGGTAGCAATCAGTCAAAGGCTGAACTCAATGATCTTAGAAGTCTTTTCCAACCCAAACGATTCTGTGATTCTGTAATTTTTGTATTCATAAATTGTTTTAACAGGGATGATAATATCCACACAAAGTGGCATTGTGTCCCAGATACTCCAGATAGGTTTACAGCAACCCTAAACTAGGAGATTTATAGTTAGGTGATTCTTTTATATATTCTCCCTGTATTTATTGGAAATCCCACACTAGGCTACCCTAAGCAATGTAGAACTACTTTCGAGTTGCTCTCACATTTATTTCATGGTATTCAAACATGCATGGTAAACTGTCCTGCGATTTCAAAGACTCGTATGTGGCTATGACCCAATGTTGTCCAATCACACCAAACACTGTCATGCACAACAACTGCATAGCTGTAATCTGAGCAAGTGTTTCTCCATTTATGCAGCTGGAGGGTGTTTTGTTCAGATTTCTTTCCTGAAACTTTCTGTTTCTATTTGCCATTATCTTTGAAAGGCCATCTACTGTAAGAAACTTCATGTTGGATCCATATTTTCCACATACAATTTGTTTGAAAATTTTAAGTGCTAAGATCTACTTTTTATTTTTGTAGTCCACCATATTGCAGCTTGTATTCTGTTTCTGTCATGACCACATTCTGCTTGTAGGCACATTAAAAAATCTCTCTCTTTCTCTTTTTAAAAATGACTAGCTATGCATTTTTAGAAAGTATTCAAAGGAGGGCAAAGAAGATGGTTAAGGGTATTGAGGGGAAGCCGTATGAGGGACAGTTGAGGTCACTTTGTCTATTCAGCCTGGAGAGAAGGAGACTAAGAGGAGATCCCATCACAGATACAACTTCCTCATGAGGGAAAGCAGAGAGGCAGGCACTGATCTCTTCTCTGTGCTGACCTGTGAAGGACCAAGGGAGTGGCCTGAAGTTGTGTCAGGGGATGTTATGGTTGGATATCAGGGAAAGGTTCCTCACCCAGACGGTGGTTGGGTATCGGGGTCGAGGGTGGCCCCTGATAATCCTTTCTGGGGTTCTCAGATATTCAGGGTTTAAGTGGCAAAATAAAAGAAGTGTGGTATGATGACCACAGCTTTGATAACAGTGAAAGTAAAAGTGGGACGAGGCCCAAAAATCTGATTACAGCAACCAAGGAGACAATATCTCTTTAAGGGCCAGTGGTCAAAGACAGGGAGTAAGGGAGGTCTAGGGTTAAAATATGGGGTAGGAGAGGAGGTGGAGTTGAGGTAGGATCCAATGGGTATAGAGGAAAGTGGTGCAGAGGTGGGACAAGGGGAAGCAGGGTCCAATGAGGTAGGTGGGGTGGAACAATGCACCAACTGGGGGCCAATAGGAACACAAGAAAGGGAGAACATTCTGGGTATGGGAGTGGTGATATTTGACTAACAAATTAGATATTAACATGGGCAATCCCATAACTTTTTTTCTGGGTTCACCACAACTTAACAAAGGCTTCCCATGGTCCAGGGTTGGGATACAACTCTTCTTCATTGATGGTTGCCTGTTCTGGAATACCTGTCAGGCTGGCTCCCACAGATGGGCACTGAAACAGGCTCTCCAGGGAAGTGCTCACAGCTTCAAGCCTCACAGAGTTTAAGAAACATCTAGAAAGTGCTCTCAGGTACACGGGGTGATTCTTGCGGTGTCCTGTGCAGTGCGTGTCTTGTGCAGGGCCAGGAGCTGGACTCGATGGTCCTTGTGGATCCTTTCCATGGATGTATTTGGTTTAGGGCTTATTGTATTAAACACTGTTTTCCTTTGTGGAAATCTTGCCACTAATTATCATTGATGGAGACATTGAAGCTCTTAAATCTTTCTGCAGGCTTTTCTAGGAAAGATGTATGAAGCATTGTAAATGATTCAGAACAGTTGGGTATTTCTTAGTTTTGGTTGGTGGCTGAGTTTGTATCACCTAACACTGGTCTGAACCTTTAAAACATTCTCTGCTGACATCTAGGGCTTTCAGTTTCTGTAGCAAGTTTGTCAACAAGATGACTTAATTCTTGATGGTTAGGGACTTGAAACTAGAAAAGGGCTAATAATATGCATTGATCAATGATGTAGGGGTAAATAAAAACCACAGGTGAAATATAATTTCTAGTGTCCTATGCCTGGTAGAAGCATGAATAAATCTTTGTCACTCTGCTTTCCTTGCAGCCCTCCAATCGACTGCATTGCTGGTATTTACTCCCTGCAACCTCCCCCCTTCCATTCCAGTGTGGGTTCTCACCCGCACTTTTTTGCAAATGGAATGTTGCAGAAGTGTGCAGGAACTAAGGAGATGAAGACAGAAATAGAAATATGAAGTACAATAATAATAATAATAGAATGTTCCCTTCCTTTCCTCCCCCCTTCTACTGAGTCATGTACTAAAATATCTGGAAGACACAAAAAAAGGCACAGGTCAGTTCTAAAAACCCCAGTGCATCTTGTGTGCTGGAAACTGGGCAAAGTAGTAAGCCATTAAATATTGGTAGATGCAGAGTGTGTTCTCAGGTGAGAAGAAACAGATAAGAAGCCCAAACTGTGCATCTCCTCCTCCTGCCATGTGGATAGATTATCTATTTCCCTGATTCAGTGACACTGAGTAGAATAAAATGACAGTGCCAGTGTGCAGAGTATTTTCTCCAGTTTGAAGCTAACCATTTCAGTAGTGTATGTGTTAAATAATCCCTGTAAATGCCTGAAAACACAGTTTAATGAATATTCACTCATATGGTTGAACATAAATGATTACGAAGACTCTATATTACTATAGGCAATTAATTTATACTTATTTAAGATTTATTTTTTCATGGCCAGTGGGGATATATCCCTCCTGGGTTGTGACCAGATGTTTAAATATGGAGACTGTAATTTTAGCTTTTATTGCATATATATGCCTCAATAGTAATGGATTTGACTCTTTTTAGCAGGCATCTCAAATCCTGCAATTTGCTGGTCAGCTTAAGGAAAAATAAGTGCTCTGCAAATGACTAAAAACCAGTCTGCATCTCTTATCAGTGAATCCTCTAGAGGCAGCTGCATAACTAATAGAATCAGCTGCTGCTCTTTTCACCTGTGGGGAGTACATTCTCTCTTGATAAAATAACTGCAATCCCGTAGTCTGATGTAGTTTGGGAAGAAGTGAATTTTGGACTCACTGAAGCACAAGCCTTTCAAGCAGCATTTTTGGTTAGGAGTGAATGAGTCCAGCATTAGAGCTGGTAATGGAGAGGAGAGGTGCCTGCAATCTCTTTGCAGCTCTGTCATTGATTTCCAGTAGGAGCACAGATGCTTTCAAGTACTTGAATCTCATTCTTATTTCAGTACCCACCTCCAGCAAGCTCTGTTTAATAAACATTTATTTCTCAATGTCCCTATCCCTAGCTTTATGTGAATTGAGGTGCATAAATATATAGCTTCTAGAGCTGCTACTTCTTTCCCTGCCAAAACTTAATACCAACTAACAAACAACATATGATCTTAAGTACTTGCAACAAAATGGTTATCCAGATTTAGCAACTATTTTTTTTTATTTATTTTTTTTTAATCCATGCAGTATTCTGTATAATCTTTTGGACTTTTTCAAATATCAGTCTAGCTGCAAAAGCTTTGTCACTATTTTGGAGCCTCAAATATCATATTAAGATGGCAGTTTGCATACATTTTGATGGGAAAGGAAGCTCATGCATACTTGGCATTTCAGAATAACTGTCAGCTGTGTTTAGGAAAGTAGAGCCTTGAATATAGGACTTAAAGCCCAAAGTACATGCCTCAGTCAGAGACCACCTGGTAGAGATTTTCCTTATCATTTCTTGACTCAGAATTTTTCTCCTCCTAATTTCCACAAGAGGTCTGATTTTTACTTATAATTATGTGTTTGGGTTTTTAAAAGTTTATTTTTGGAGGTTTTTTGTGTGTGTTTGGTTTATTTTTGTTTGTTTTGTGGGTTTTTTTGGATTTTTGGAAAGGAAAGTCTTGCAGTTCATATTTAGTAATTTCCCAGAACTTGGTTGGCTTAATTAAATCTTACTAATGCAAAAATATGTCTTCAATTGAAACATTAAATTCAGTACCCTTTGTGCCTCCCTTCTGGAAGCTAAGATCTGTTCTTCTTGAAGCATGTCTGTTTGGGGAACAGTCTGATAAGTTACTGGGACAATGCCTGCAATACAGACATTGCAGCTGGGTTCCTATGCACACCTGTATTACCTCAGATTGAAGACAAATAAAAAAACCCAACTATTCCCAGTCCTGTATCTTTGTTTCCTGAGTAAGTTGAAATATATAAAAAGGAACCTACAACCTCAAATATTTATAGCTGTAAGCTGTCAGAGTCTAAAACTACTGGTTTTACATAGCTATTTCAGCCTCTTCATATTGATACAAATCTCTAGTCTCTCTGAATGTGTCTAATATTATTCTAGTTCTCAGCTATTTACATGAAAAACCACATTTTATCAAAATCCTGTTTCATCAGGGTCATCCTGTAATTTAAAAGACCAGCTGACAAAAATCCTTGACAGGCTGAGGATGGAGCATTTATACTTCCTGCAAGGAAGAAAGACACAGAAGTGATTTGGAGAGTCAGCAATTCTAGGAAACCCATTTGGCTCTTGGCAGCCCAAGCCCTGTGTTATTGCTGTGCTCTGCTTGGACCAGGCTACCTTGATGAACAGATATTAAGCTCTGGCATCTCAGACTCCCATGCTGCAGACATGGGCATGGAAATGTAATTTTTAAATGATAGCAGTATGTCTGTTGAAACCATTTTCTTTTAACCCTCTAAAGAACATTTTAATACATTTTCGAGCAGCAAGCAGGTGTTTCACAATTCCCTAACCTGATGGTATACATGGAAAAGGGTAATTTTGGTTAACTTGTAATAATTCTTTTTCAATCTCATTCAAAGCTCTCCTTCAGCAGCCAAAGTTCATGCCTGGGAATGGACAGGCTTGCTAGACAATGTTTTGTGCTGGCTTTTTTATTGTGGGTAGCAAGTATTGAGTGGTAGTAGTGGGGAGGTGCCTTGTCCTGGCTCAGATTTAAGCTGGTTCTGAAGTTTGTTCCATTAGCTTCTTAGGATAGTGCATTAGCATCTGTCAAGCTCTTCACAGGTTTTATTCAGACACAATGAGTCAAGAAGGGCTGAGTGCTTCCCGTAGGTCTGGTTTCCTAAGCACAGAAGCAGAAAGTTTAGTGCCCAGTCATCTGCCAAATTCGTGTCTGAGCTGTCTGGGTAAAGGCTGACCCTGTGAGCAGCCAGGGTGGATGAAGCTGTCTGCCTTTGCCTGGGAAAGGCTGCTGATATCCACTTGTGGCCCTGTGATACCCACAGCAAGGGCTGGCCCCAGGTGAGCCCAGCCTTCAGCCTGCTCATGCAGCAAATACGTGGGTGCAAGCCAAAGCAAGGCAACAGGGGCACCCTGGAGCATGCAGCAAGTGAAATCCTGACTGGGAGAGTCCCCTTGGCCCTTGGCAGGCAGCTCAGCTGCTGTGGGACTGCAGAAACTCCATGAACAGCAGGTGAAGCCGGCGGGGAGGCTGCTCTTTCCTCACTGAATTGTGCAAAATGTTGTGGTATCAGCAGCAAGTCATCCACTCTCTGTCTCTCTTTTGAAGCAAATCACTGTCAGATTAACTGCTGCAAAAGAAGTAGCTATGTTAGAAATAATAGGTGAGGCAGCTAGATAAATCATATTGTGTCCTTTAAGGGGTAATATCTTATGTTTATAGTACCTTTTCATAAGATCAGAAAGCCCTCGTAAGTGAACAAAAATGGGAAGCTATTTTGAAAGCCTGAAGTAACCCCCAGGTAAATTGAGCATTAGAAGCAGCAAGTCATCCAGGTCCCTGCACAGCAGGCAGTGTTATCTTCTAACACAGCTAGCTAACTTGCTCAGAGTGGTGAGCAGAGCTAAACTTGTCACCTCCCAGTTGCTCTTTAATTAACTGGCCACAGCCACCTGGTTCTCATGCAAGGCTGGGAATGGGGGATAGTTGTTAGTCACTGGAACTGCTTTCCATTGGTCTCTGGAACGTCTTCCTTCCTATTCAGCCCTTGCATAAGCACAGTCCTGTCTGCCAGCCCTGGGGCTCTTCAGGGCCCATCTGGGTCATGGCTTCTCTCTGCAAGAAACTTTCTCCTGCCCTGACCTTTTTGCTGCCAGAAGCAGCAGGATACTCTGATGTGACCTTGTTGATGTAGCTTATCTATGCAGTTAATAGGGAAGGCCATTACTAGAGTTCAGAGAGCGAATTTATCTTAAAGGACTGAGTTTTGTGTGCCCAGTCCTGTTCAGAAGTTTTTTCTGATTGAGTAGGCCAAAGGATGAGAGTTGTATACATGTTGATGGGGTGTGATTTTAGGAGAAACCATCCTCCCCTTTGCCAGCTCCCAAATCTTCTTTCTGCCCAAGGAAAACAAAGGTGCCTGAAGAGCAAGTAAGTTCCAAAGATTTTCTCAGCACTTAAAAAAACTGTTTTGTGCAAAGAAAAATATGAACCAAATGAGAGCTGGGGTGAGAGTTGGAGAACAAACAAACCCAACCACAGATCAGGTCATGCTCCCCTCCACTTTGTATCTTGCTGGCTGAGGAAATGCATTTAGGTTGGCTTTCATCTCGTTGAGATTGCTGAACCTTCCTTATGGGCAGCTGGAGATTTGGGCTATGAAAAAAATTTAGCAGCTCTCTGTGTGTAAATGTCTACTTCTAACCTAGAATTTATCAAAGAAGCAAAGCAATAATGGCCACAAAAAGGCTGTTGGAGTTGGTCTGCTCAGTGATGAGGAGATGCAGTGATGCTGGATGCAATTGTTAAGGCAAATTAAAGTAGCTGAGAGAAGTCAGTCATGTCATTTCTCCCTCCTCTATAACATTAATTATTCTACAGGTCAAAAATATAACTACTTACTAGAGACATTCCTAGGCATGCACAGACATAAACACTCAAGAAAATGTGCAAAACAAAGGACCTGATCTCTCAAAATATTTTTTGTATTGAGCAACTTTTCTCACAGAGTAAATTGTGTTCTTCACAGCACCTTAATGACCTCAGACATACTTGATTAAACATTAATAAATTAACTCTTTTAGTTTTAGTTTATTTTTTTCTTTCCTTTAGGGTAACTAGTAGCCAGAACATAAAAACATTATATATGTTTGAAAGTGATTTTGAAGCTCTTGTACAGATGAAAACTGAAGTTTTCTTCTCACTTGAATATGTGACTACCTCTTTTTTAAGATAGAAGGGACAATTTTCTTTATTATTTATTTTTATTTATTTATTTTTAATGGAGCTGCAGCATATTCTGCTAGGGAGGGCTGCTTTCTGCTGTGCCAAAATATTTTTGTTATGAGACATAGAATTAAGAAGCTAGTGAAACCAAAAATTAAATCAGTATCTTTGGTACGTAACCAAGGGTTGTGTACCTTAGCAGTAAGTGTATCCCATTTGAAAATATAATCATTTAGGATTCACTTATTTTTTTCTTTTTGTTTTTGTAATCTACTGGGTGTTTGAAGAAGACTTGCTCATGGAAGACTGACTGTCCTGTACCCTACTTAAAATAGAAGCACCTCAAACATCTTTTGGAAGATTCGAATCATTAGGATATTGAAACTGATGGACTCAGATCACACGTGGTTTTATTTTTACCCCTTTGGTAGAAAATAAGGAAATAAAAACTGACTGAATGAACACACCCAAAAGAAGGAGTTTTTGTGAAAGAAGCAAGAGGAGAAAAATGCTGGGGTGAGGAGGAATGAGCAGGTAAAATCTGAAGAAGCCCATTAAAACTGAGACATCCAGTCAGAGCAGATATTAATACAGAAGGTATCTGCATGCTAGGTCCACTCTCATTTACATGTGCAAAAGATACATGTGCTAAGCCCATGTCTGAAAGCCTTCAAATATGTGTCTTTTCACATGCTGAGCTCAGCTCTATGATCAGTCCATGATGATAATAGAACTGAATGAAAACCCATTTGCAAACCTGATTAAGCTCAGTAGAAAAGAATCTGAAGGTAACCACAGTGGCTTGGTACCACTATAAATTTAGAAGTGGTCAGCAGCTTATTTGCACCATGAAAACCATCAAACCATTGACAGTGCTGGAACTTGCTTGCAGATTAAAGATATTCTGCTTTATAAAATAGAATACTGAAGATTGCTGATATAATTGAAAATGATGAATAAGTTTTATCTGACATTCAAAAGCTTCAACTGCCTTGTAAAATTAAATAACTATGAAGTTATGCAGTAATTTCTTTTCTCTAAGTCTTTGTCAATTAAACATGAATTTTTTATGACCTTATGCTATCTCTGATGCATATAGTCTGGTTATCCTTTAGCGTTGCTAGTGACAATATTCACAAATGCAATTAATATTTGCAACAAATACCTAGACTTTATTTTTAAGGCAAACCAGGTTTGTCTCAGTGACTTTGTACCAATAGACTAGATAGGTAAATGTGACTTGTAAAGAAGTAATTTCTTTGTGTAGTTCTAGATTTACATCACTTTAGCTGCAGTGTGATGGCTTTTCTTTATGTTTCAAAACAGATGAGAAGTTATAAATCAGGAGTGATGGCTTCATTGTTCCACCAGGCTGGTCCAGCAGGTGAGAATACAGATTTGTGCCACTGTTTTGGAGCTGGGGCCCGAAGATAAAGGCTCAGTCCAGACACTGTATTGTCACATAATTAAGGTCTGTATCAGGATGTCCAGCTCTACTTAGGCTATACTAGTTCGAGTCCCATGTCATGCTAGTGCTCTTGTGGGGCTCTCAGCTCTGGTGCTTCATGGTCTGCTCTGTTCCTTTGGGTGCAGCAGCACTCGAGCCTGTTTTCTGTACTCTGAAAGGTTGAGGAAATTAAAGCTGGGCAAAGTTTTTTGCCTGTCTAATTTTTCTGTGTCTTGTTTAATAACCTGTGAATCCTTTGAACCATGTTCTCAAAGGCATGAAGACCCTTGGCATTTTCTGGAAGAAAAACCAAACTCATTGCTGCCACTAAAAGAATATCAGTGAAAGCTTAAATTATAATGGACATCTGAAGTTTTGCATAAATGGAGAGGAAGATGGTTAAACTTTCATTATTGTTCACTTTGTATCAGGAAGGATTATTTTCTTCTAAATATATTTCTTTAAAGAAAGGAACTCTTCACCTTCTCTGAATCCTTTTAGAATTTTAACCTTTCAGGGAGAAAATTACAAAGTACATTTTCTCCTCATAAGGCATACAAAAAGCATTGCAAGGCAGCACTATGCTAAAACAGAGCTGTCATAGTACTGTCATTTACTGTCCTAATGAATTCAACCAGTTCAGCAGAGCTTATTGTAGATTTTGCTGGGAAATGGGTTTACATTATGCAGTATTGTATAGCCATCAGATCCATGCAAATTCAGTAATCGTGTTATGTGAAGCTTCCTGTTTGCTTGGGCAACCAGAATGTATAAATTAAATCTTTATCCACATCCAAACATTGTTTTAAATGATACTGTAAACCTAACAACTGACTTAAATAATGAACCGTGAAATAAAAGAAAGATTGCTGGAACCATCTTAGATTCTTGTGTATTTGTTCCATTATGCTTCTATATTTCCTTAAAGCTTATTTTTTTTCTTTATCCCTACTATTTTAAAGTTCTACCTTGATAAACCAGTGGCTTCCAGCCATCCAGAATAAAAATAATTTTATTTTTTCATAAAGACTTTTTCCTGAAACCACTTCTATGATGTTTTGTATTATCCCACTTAAAGATGACTGAAATTTATCTCAGGATTGCACTTGACTATAGTAGATCAGGTGAGCTAAAATTCCCAACCTGATGCTGACTTCTTCAGCTCTGTTTGTGGGGCAGTGGCTGAGGAGTAGATGATAAGTGCTATATGTGTCTGTAAAGCAGAAAGCTCAAAGTCTGCTTTGCAAAAGATTTTTAAAGATGGGATGCTTTGAAACTTAATACCTCTCCTTATGTTTAGTACTAACAATGCCAGTGGTAGAGTTCAAATGGTGGTGTTTTAATGAGTGAAACTGGAAAGAAAAAGAATTCCTTTTATGTAAGATCTGTGGAAGAACATGAAATAGTTGATAATGAATCTTTTGTCTGCTTATTTTGAGTTCCCACAAACTTGTCGTACTTGTGTTGTTGCAATGCACCAAATCTAAAATTCAGGTTCTTGATGTGCAGACTGTATACATGACATGCTTTATTGAAAGGGAAGTATAATCTAATATTACTTATTAGTAGATTAAGTACAAATAGAGCTATAAAATTATAGTTTGAACACATCTGGATTACTGTACAGGATGTAGGACTGACACCAGAAAGGACATAGAAGAAATAACATAAAGTGAAGAGATAGCAGGTAAAACGTGAAGACTGAAGAGACAAAATTTATGTATTCTTTAAAAGAATATAAGGGACACGAGAACTGTAAAGTAACTTCAAAGTAACACCCCTAAATGAAGTCACTAGCACTGAACAAAAACCAATGCACTTAAGAATTTCGAAGCAGACAATAATGAAAAAAATCCTGTTGTTGCATGAATTCCTAAGGGAATTACTCAGAAACAGAGCTACCCACAAGTGGTGTAATGCCAGAGGAAAGATTAATTCATGTAATTGATATTTAACTGTTATTTATTTATAACCAAATAAAAGCCCAGACTTCACTAGAACAATTATTTTATATTAAATAATAATTGATTACTAGCACATAGCAATTGAAAAGTAATTACCATGGTGTTGGTATGTAGTATTTTATTTTTTAGTCTCAGCAGATGGCTTTTTAATATTTTTGTTATTAACTGATATAGATAAATGTCTTATTGAATAAAAATGAAATTGATATTTGAGGACTACCATCTAATCATTTACTTTCATTACTTCCAATAAGATTCTTTTAGAGCTCTACCTGGTTTTTTTTTTCCTCCCTTCTTCCTATCTTTATGCCTGAGGATACTAATAATGATGAGATGAGAGTAGAAAGTCAGAATCATTTAATTATTTGGCAGGTAGTAAAATATTTTCTCCTTCCTAAACTGCACAGAATGTGCTTGTGGTTAGAGAACAAATTTAATAAAACAGAGCATATTGATTGCCAAAGGGAGGGCTTTTTTTCCCCCAAAACTAATGATGCTAAGCACTGTAGGCTGTACAAAGTAAAGTTACTTGTTCAGACAGCTGTCATCTGCAAGAGTCATCCAGATGTAGGAAATAGCGTAGCTATGAAAACGTGATGATATTATTTCAGATAATGCCTGCAGAGAAATTCTAATAGAATGCAACTGTTCTAGATGTTAATGTAATTCAAGTATTTATTAAAGTACATGAGTGTTTGGTCAGCTTTATCGTTTCACAGCATTTTGCATCTGAGGATTTCCAAGCACTGTTTCAGTGGCAAATATTTAAACTAAGAACCTTATTTGAGAATCCATCTGATGCAAAAAATAGATTGAAAATAACTGTCAAGCTTTGTGAAATTTAACTTTCAGAATGCACTTGTGTTTATTTGCAGGTGAATGTTAAAATTCTGCAACAAAATACAGTTTTGAAAGAATTTAACAAGTGTCAAAACATCAAAAATGTGAACACTTTCTCCATAAGGTAGAAATTACAAATATAATATATGTATATTGTCATAATGACATTAATATAACAGAAGTTACAGTGTTTCCATTGTATCTACACAAAATACTGCAGTGTTTTCCATGTTACTGAAACAAGCATATAGAAATTTGTTTTGACAGTTCTCCCCCAAAATACAGTCAAATTGGACACATGCTTTTGAAAGGTTTTCATTTCCAAGTAATTGTAGTTTTTCTGACA
The DNA here is from genome assembly GCA_013397375.1 of Toxostoma redivivum. Lineage (NCBI taxonomy): Eukaryota > Metazoa > Chordata > Aves > Passeriformes > Mimidae > Toxostoma > Toxostoma redivivum. The sequence goes on from VXBI01001252.1 coordinate 819,193, forward strand.
GGTCTGTCTGTCCCACCAGCTGTTTCGCCCAGCTTAGAGCTGCTTTCTATTTTAACTGAGCCCAAAGGACATGCTTTTTAGATCACACAGGAGTGGGTGACTTGCCTTGCAAGATTTGTTCTCATCCTGAAGAGAAAGAATTTGGATATGTTCTTCTTTGACAGCTGCATTAGCCTGGCACATGCATCAAGAACAAGTGTCAGCATTCAGTATTGTTCAAAACATGAAGACATGCCAGGCCATACCCTTTTAAAAACTGGGAACAGGCATGAGGTGCTGTGAGCTTCCTTCTGATTTCCCAGCAAGAAGGGCATCAGCTTGTTGCAGCAAGACCAGAGGAGGCCTGCCAAGCTGATTAGAAGGATGCAGCACCTCTCCTGCGAGGAAAGGCTGAGAGAACTGGGTTTGTTCAGCCTGGAGAAGAGATTGCTTTGGTGTAACCTAATTATGGCCTTCCAGCACCTGCAGGGAGCCTACAAGAACGATGGAAAAGACTATTTACAACAGCACATACTGACAGAATGAGGGGGAATGGCTTCAGACTGAGAGTAGGTTTAGATTAGATATGAGGAAGAAATTCTTCATTGTGAGGATGGTAAGACACTGGAATAGGTTGCCCAGAGAAGTGGTGGATGCTCCATATCTGGAAGTTACAGGACAGGTTGGGATGGGACTCTCAGCAACTTCGTCTAGTGAAAAGTGTCTCTATCTACAGCAGAGGAATTGGAACTAAGTAATCTTTAAGTTCCCTTCTAACCCAGGCCATTCTATCATTCTGTATTCAGGTAATGGTTTGGCATCTAGGAATTTGTGAAACAACATGCTGTTTCATAGATGAATCTGTCCGTGAATTTTCATTTGAACTTTGAAGAAACACTTTCATCATGTTCTTACTCCTGCAGGAATTATTTGGTCATTGCTGTTTTTCTTCTCAGGGGAAAGGAAACTAACCCATGACAATGTGTGCCTGGTATATTTCTTCTCCTTACAAATTGAACAACTAGCCTAGTTAAAAGTTTTACACTGACTGAAGGGCTTAGTATGGAAATTCCAATTCTCAAATATAACTCATTCCAGTTTGAGAATCTAAAGATTGATCCTTTTTAAAAAATATCCCAGCCAGTGGTTTAGTTACAATTAGGGTTGATGTTGGTATTGATTTTAATAGTTGCTAAAATAATGTCTGTTCTGTCATCTGTATTCAACCAGCTTGATAAACCCAATCAGTTCTCAGAATAAGCACTAAAAAATAGGAGTAAGATAATTCTCTCAGTCTATTTTCATATACTCACAATCTTGTGATGTTACATGGCCATTCTCAAGTGTTCATGGTCATGTGAATGCTCTGTGTTTTGAAGGCTGGAATAATACTTGGTACCACAAGAAAACAAGGCTTCACAAATCTATTAGAAATCAGTTAAGGACCAGAATGAACACAGTCACGTACTCATTTTAACAACAAGAGGAGGATGATGAGCACTATTCTTACATGGTATTAAAGCAATAGAAAGAAACAGGACTTTATGCAACAGGGAGGGCAAATTCACAGAACACTTTGGTGGCACCTTGCCTTATAACACTTAAGGGCAGGAGATGTCTCTGCTTCCTTTCAGCCACAGAACTGTCCATGTGCACATAATTGTTTCAAGTCAAGGTTAATGAGAAAAAAAGATCACATTTAAATTTTGCATTCAGACAATAAATCTTTCAGGATCCAAGAAGTCTCAGATTTCCTGGGTCTACCAGTGAAAAGGAAGGGATGCAAAAGGTTTTCCTCAGAGTTACTAATCAAATTAGGCTTTTAACCTTGACAGAAACTGAGGAATCTCGAACTCAAACCTTTCCTCTGACTAAAGCTGTAGTTTGACTAAAGCAGATGTTTATAAGCACAGAACAAGATAAATGGCTTTAATTCAGGCTAGACTGAACTGCTGAAAAAACATCAAAACTTGATCTACATATAACAGAAAATTTAAGAAAATCCCATGTGTGTTATTATCATGGCTAGATGCACTCAAACTGCAACCTTGTAATCTACTGTAAGGGGTATAAAATGATACTACATTTGAAAGAGGTGGTTTTGTACTCCCATTTCCAATTCTCATACTCATCATTCTGTCTCCTTGTGCCTCTCCCAAGCATGAGTGTTATCAACTGGTATAACTGCTTGAACAACTGAGTCAAAAAACAGAAAAAAGAAAATTAAGTTTTGGGCACAAAGTTCTCTTCATCATACAGTCTAGACTGGGATTTGTTTCTATGTGACAGAGAAAATTCAAGAAGAGAAATAAATTTTATAAATATAAAGAAAAATTAATTGTGGTTTCTTCTTTCTTTCTTCATTCCTCTCATAAAAATGTGTCCCTAAGTTAATTTTAGATACCTCTATGGGTTTGATCAGTTCATGCAGGAGCACCAGGAGAATGAGGTACTTACTTTTGAACTAGGGTTTGAAGATATTTCAGTCCAGTTTAATGGGTGTTGTCTGCTTTCCTTGGGATTCTTAGGAATCCTTCTAGGGGGCGTACAAATGTTTTGCATGCTTATTAGTGGAAATACACTTCTGAACTCAGTGCTGCCAGAGAACTCCATGTGTCAGAGCCATTGGGTCTGTCCCACTTGCAACTTCCTCTGTAAATTCCAGCTTCTTTCAAAGAACAGGTTAGAATATGAAAGCAAACACGCCCTGAGGAAGGAAAGGGCATTTTTTAGCCTCCTGTGTCAATCTGCATAGAAATATTTTTCTAATAATAATGGAAAAAAAAAAAAAAAGCATTAGGGATCTTTCTTGGCTTGGAGGGGTTTTGTAGTGATGCAAAAATGAGGGAGTGCATCAGGTCCTCCAACAAGCTCCCAGACAGAACTCACACTGTGGTAGGGTTTGAAGAGGTACTGTGATATTTCTTAGGAAGACATTAATGTATTAAATTTATGAAGTGTTACTACACATGATACCTGGCTGCTACTCAGAAATTGCATTGTCACTTTAGTCTAACGAAGAACATTTGACACTAGGCAAAGGGATAAAAATTGCAAAACATACTCACCAAACTCAGAGCAATTTTTTTTTGCTAACACTTTATTTTTTGCATTTTCAATCTTTTCAGTGGCAGGGTTATTCTTTCCACTTGGCACTTCCTTCAACAAATATAACAGCTACATAGGTCATCTGATGGATCTGTCAACAGTGACAAGCAGTGTGCATCTGCTGAAGGTTTGTCTGCTGGGTGTTCTGATGTGTTATGGGTGTGCTTACCTGTTCCTTGGAGATATTCTACTTCAGCACAAAATTGAATTTTGTTATTTGGGTTGTCCATTGTGTTAGCAAATATGTGTCTCAGGTGGAAAACAACACTGAAATATTTTCTCCCTTAAAACTAAAGCTTTGGGTTATATCATGAGTTGATTACTAAAGGGAGAGCCTCTCTTTCTTATGCATCTTTCCAATATTCTTGCAGTCTACCATTATTTAGCTTTTTTTTTTTTTTTTGGAGCAGCTTGACCATATGCTACTGATAAAGAAACCTTAATTGCCACGTTGTGCTTAATCACTCTTGTATCATCAAGTGATTATGAATCTGGCATTTTTAGTCCATAATAACCACACAAAATAAACTCTGCGTTACTTCAGAGATTCAGAATCTGAATAATCTTTTACAAGTTTTAATGAGATTATTATGATTATTATTTATGGTTTTGATCAACATTTGCCTTTGTCCAACAATTCTCTTATCCTGGTAGGGTGATTTTGAAGCATGCTCTTGGGGCACTGCACGGTGATGAATGAATCTATGAGAGCAGATGTTTATTTCATTCATGCCCTTACCCACATTTCACTTATCCCTAAGTTATTGAAGGATATATATTACTGAGGTGAGATATTTTAAAGATGGAGAAAAAAGGCCTATGACCTTGAAAATTCACAAATATGAAAAAGTGCATGCTGTTTCTCTGCTGTGCTCTGTTGAACCAGTACAGCCTTAGGTATTTCTACCACAGAGAATTGTCCCTGTGTGCTTTCCCATGCAAATGGAAGGTTAAAACACATTGCAAAATGTCAGCCATTCTAAAAATGTCCAGTACTGCATCAGTTTTATAAGATAATGCGAAAGAGGAGAGTATCAGAACAATAACTTTGAACATTAGATCATTGAATTGTACCCCAGAATCACAGAATTGTTCCAATTCCCCTGCCATGAACAAGGACACCTTCCACTAAACAAACTCCATCCAGCCTGGCCTTGAACACTTCCAGGGACGGAGCTCAACTGCTCTGGGCAACCTGTTCTAGGCTCTCGCCACCTCCACATAAAATAATTTCTTTCTAATGTCTAATCTAAATCTACTCTCTTTCAGTCTTAAGCCAAAACTGTCCTAGGCTGCATGAAAAGAAGCGTGGCCAGCTGGTATCTCTCTGCCCTTGTGAGACCCCACCTGGAGTGCTGCATCCAGCTCTGGGGCCTTCAGCACAAGAAAGACATGGATCTGCTGGAATCTCTCCTATGAAGACAGGCTGAGACAGTTCGGGTTGTTCAGCCTGGAGGAGAGAAGGCTCCAGGGAGACCTTATTGAGGTGTTTCAGTATTTAAAGAGGGCTTACAAGAATGAGGTATACAAACCTTGCAGCAGGGTCTAACAATAATGTTAAAGCAATAGTTAATAGTTTAAAACTAAAAGAGTATATATTCCTTCTAGATATAAAGAAGACATTTTTAAAATTGAGGCTTGTGAAATGCTGATACAGGGTGCCTAGGGAGGCAGTAGCCCCATCTATGGAAACATTCAAGACCAGGTTGGTCTGGGTACTGAGCAATCTAATTTCATTGAAGATGATCCTGCTCATGGCAGTGAGGGTTGGGTTGGGTGACCCTTAAAGGGCCCTTCCAACCCAAACCCTTCTACAATTCTATGATTCTATGACCCCCCCCTCTTGCTGTTTTGAGTTGGGTGGTGCTTATGCTATATAGCTTGTGAGAGTCTTTATCCTGTGATCTGTCACACACATGGGATTTGTCTGCTGGTGAATGTCATAGTTGCATGAATTATTGGAAAACCTTTGCAACATGCAACTCTTCTATGGTGACAAGGAAAGGCAAGAGAGGAACTGGTGTCATTGCCAAGATCCCTGTCCAGCCATCAAAGGCTGGCATTCTGTTGTTCCATGTTGCCCTGTGAGTCAGCTGTGCTTTGCTTACAATTTCCTGTCTGTCCAGCATAAATGGAGAAATTTGTATTCTCAGAGAAAGAGAATTATACACATATTTTCCCTGCAGCAGAAGGGGCAGGTAATGTTTATGAGCACCAGGTAAGGGGAGTTTTTTTCTCACATAAGAGACAAAATTAAATACTTTGTGGTAGGCACTGCATAAGCCCAATGCACCGTTCTGCTACAGAAAATTGCTTCCAGTAAAGACCTGGTTCCAGCACCTGTGTTTTGTGGGGAGAAAGAAGCATGCAGCCTCCATGTGGCTGTTATGATTCACAGATGTTTGCTGGTGGGTAGGGCTAAAAAGAAAGTGACTCTAAATAAACAGGATTGCACAGAAAAGTATTCACACTGAAATTCCCTCTGCCTGGACAGTTCAGTCCTGCAACATTTGTAGAAAACTCTTGTCTGCACAGTTTCATCACTCAGCCTTCTGTCCTCAGTGGACACAAACAAAACCCATGCCCAAGGCAAAACCTGTAGGAATATTGTCAACCTGCCTTTGATCACACCCTGAGGAACATGGAGTAAGTTTAATTGTGCAGTACACAAAACCAAAGAGTTAATATTAACATGGGTTCTGCACAGGAATAGAGAGAGGCTTTTGAAAATTCTATGGCAACAGTATGACCATATTAAATCACATGCAACCATCTCTCAGCATCTTAATCTTCTGAAGTTCAAGAATTCCATCTACAGATCCATACGCAAAATTAAGAGCAAGTGATAGAAATCACCCCTCCAATCATAATGGAGTATTTAACCATGAATAAAAAGAACTCTCACAATCAATCTCTCATTGTATACAGGAAGCTTTATGAGATAGTGCAGTTAGTAAAAGAATAATCCTTCAAAATATGAGGAAACCCAGACACTCTTTTGAAAGGTAAGGATAGTAATTTGTAGCTCATTTTTATATGGCCTTTTTATTGCAACAACAACATTAAGACCTACAGAACACTGCAAAGTTAATATTTGTCCAAAGTTGTTCCTGAAATTGCAGTTGCATAATTCAGATGTTGGTATACATGGGTTTTATTGCTAGCTTCTCACTATGAGGTGAATGGGAAATGAGGTTCTCAGGTGCATCATAAAATGACATACTGTTAGTCTGCAACTCTTTTCAGTAATCTGTAATACTGGGGTTCAGTTTCACTTGGTTGTACTTACGTTCCAAAATTTGACTCTTAATACTCAATGGGCCTGTTAAATTCTACTTACAAGAATAGATTCATAGAAGAAAAATTGAAAATAATCAATTGATTATGTCGTCTAGTCCAACATCCTGCTCAAATAAAGTCCAGTTTCGAAGTTTAGATAAGGTCACTCAGGGCTTTGTCCATCTGAATTTTTAAAATCTGCAGGAATGTAAATCTATTAATGGGCTCAATCATGTTCCTGGAGGAGAAAGTTTTTTCTTAGACTGAGTTTAACTTGCACTAACTTGTGTCACTTTACTGTGTACCTCTGAGATGAGTCTGTCTTCATCTTCTCTTTAGTGTTCCTCTGTATTATAGAGGAAAGAGGAAAGAGGAATTAAACTTCCCCAGAACTTCCTCTTCTCCGTCAGCTTCCCCTCATGCGTTATGGTCCCTGTCCCTTGAGCGCTTCAGCATCCCCATCTTCATTTTCTCCTACTCCTGACTCATAGGTCTTACCAATGCATAAAAATGCTGATCCTGAAGACTCACAACTTGCAAAAAAAATTATTTTGATGTCAAATAAGCTTCTTTTAAGTGACTTTGCTGCTTTTGCATTCTGATGTTATGTATGAGACACCTTCCTTCTCTGTTATTGCACGAGGAGCTGAACACAGGAAAGCTATGATCTGTAATGTACAGCACACTGGAGAGAAACAGAGCTAAATTACTCTTTTGCACCTATAGAAATTACCTTACTTTAATTCTTTGAAATAATTGTGAACAACTTTGGTCTTTAGAATACCTAAGGATTGTCATTCAGTAAATCTTAGACTAGTTCGCATGTTCTTTACTAAGTTGAATAATCCCATTTCAGTTGCATGTCTCTGCTTCTTATGTTTGTTTGAACAGCTGGGTTGGATAGACAGTGCTCAAAGGGACCCCTGTCTTATAATATCAAGCAAGGAATTTTACTTGTTGTGTCCAAAGAGAACCTTGTATGACATTTTCATTGCATGGGATATATATATTTATTGTTAACCAGAAAATATTTTTAGATCTATTCTGAACTTTTTCTTTTGTGCTCTTTTTCTCCCCAAATATTTTTCTGTGTTTCCTTCTGAATTCCTATTGGATTCTGTAAAATTAATCCAGTCAAGAGATCATATCCTCAGGAAAAAGGGGACCACTGTGATCAGTTTATCAGTCTGCTAGTTGCTCTCACTAATGTCAAAGAAACTGACATTGCAGACTGAGAGCTAGAGTCCCTTGGCATCATAAATGTGTCTTGTCTTTCAATGAGATACGTAAAATACAGAACAAAAGACAAAAGGGAAACCTTGTCTGCATCTATCTGAGACACCGTTACTTGAGAAATCTGTTTGATTTCTCACATACAAGGGGTGTAAAATAATTTTTTACACATTTATGTTTAATTTTTCCTAGTAGATGCAAAAGAAAGATTTTTGTCTCCAGCCACAAGTAGGAGTGAAGATGCCTGGTTTACCAGCTGTTCTACTTAAACAACAATTATCCAAGTAATGAGTTCTTCCTTTAACCTTTAACTTATTTCAGGGTACAGAAAATTATTTTCAGCTCTCTTTTTATGGTCTCCTGATTATTCCTTTGCCAATAGGAAGAAAGCAGTCTCAGATTCTTCCTTACTTATTTTAAGCCTCAACCTTTTCAGTGACTGCTTTTTTCTTGAGGGACAGCAATGTCTGGGTGAGCTTTCCTCCTGTAATAGACACATTTCTCACTGGTTCTATTATAAATGTTGTCATTTCCCATTTATTATTTTGCTTTCACACATACAGTTCACACACTCCCCTATAGGGATAAAGTTACATCACAAACACTCTAGTCCATCAAGTAGCTTTATATTTTCAGTTGGTTTTGTTTTTTTGGCTTTTTTTTTTTTTTTTTCCTTTGGTCTTCATGCATATGCCTGTAAAACAGTGAATACATGGCTGTGTGCACTCTGTGTTTTGGGCTGAATATTGTTGAGCAATACAAGACTGAGGAATTGCTCCTCTCAGTTGCAACAGCAGCTATGTGGTCTTTAAATAAATCTATTTGGCTTAATATGTTGTTGTCATTTTACCCACGTTGTCTGCACTTTGCAGATCTTTGCATGATTATGTAAAGTAACAATCATCTCTCTTTTGTTTCTAAATGAGAGGAAGGTAACTCCTCTCCCAGTATTTTGGTTTCTCTGAAATATGCATATACTTTGTTCATAGTTCACACTCTGTATCTACTCAGGATCATGCAATTTCTTCTGAGCGGCACGCTCTTTTAACCATGTCCTAACTTTGAGTTGGCTTTTTTGGACCCACTTACAGTCATAACTTAGTCCCTGTTATGGACTTATTTGCCACAAACAATACCACAATTTGCTGTTCAGTCTTTTATTATTTATGGGGATTAATTTTTTTCTTCTTAAAGAAAACAAACAAACTTTCATTTTTATATGGGCTCAACAAATGACTGCATTTGATGGATGTAGATTAGAAAAAGCTCAAATCACCATAAAATGGTCTTTCACATAAATTAAATAAACCAGACATCTATGACCCTGATACTACTCTGTGAATTGCTGACCAACTGTACTTTTCTTGCAGATACCCTCTGATATTTCAACTAGATATTTTAGCAGGGTCTAGAAAAATTCCACTCATCTAAGTGTTGCAGAACACTGAATGCTCCACCTGAATTCCATCCCAGCTGAATAGTTGACACAAAGAACAATTATCCTGTGAAATCTACCTATTCTGATGGTGATTGCAATATCTCACCCATGATGCAGTTCTTAAAAATCTAGTTTGGTTTTAGAGAGTGAGAAGCAGACCTAAAAATGCATGGGATATCCCAATTGCTAAATCCCCAGACATTTCAAGGTATGTGTTTTTAGAATGAAGGAAGGGAGAGTTTTCTGTCCATTCACTGATGTCACTGATAATGTTAGTCAGCTTTTCTCACTTGTACAAAGCTGTCATTACAGTGACAGTAATAAAGGGTGCAGTATTACCTCCTCCAGCCATTAAGTCGTTTCACCACTTTGCCTGAATATTGTAAAACAGTCTTAGCGGGAAAGAGTCTGACCCTTGGAAAGCAACATGCATGACAAAGCAAAATATTTGCAACCACAGCTGCTTGCAGGTCCAGAAAGACAATTCTTTCCTGCAAGATGTACAATACACACCAGGCAAATGTTCAATAAGCACACAATTTCTTGGCAAATAAGTGGCATTCAATCCTCTCTGTGAGCTTGATAAATGTCTTATTTGCGTGGCAAGGTGTGAGAGGGGCAGGAGCTGACACATCAACATGTACATAAAACATTTGTCAGACACCTCCAGAGATTCTGAGAAGTACTGTTCAGTAAAGGAGCCATCTGGGCCAAGTTATCAATATTATTAATGCCATAATCTGGACTGGACTGATGACACTGATGTTTATATAATTCTAAATGATTTTTTACTGGCGTATGTGAGCCTAATTTTGTTTATTGCTCTTTCATGTGTTCAAAACTTCTGTCTGGTGTACCCCCTGACATTCTGTTATACTGTTGCAAATTAGATTAGTGGTACCAGAGGGTAGTTTAGTTTTCTCCCCTCATGCATTTTGTCCTTGCAAGAAAAGAAAGAAAATTTTCTAGAAAGGAAATTTTTGTAGGGCCTTAGAATGTGTTTGACAAAGCAGCTTTCAGTGGAACAAAACAATGTGTCTACAGACTGTAGTCACAATCTGGCAATTTTTGGATTATGTGGGTTATAATAGAAAACATAAAAATTCACAAATAAAGTCACTTCTAACTTTCATTTTTCTTCTTAAACTTTCTTGTAAAGTTTTACTAACAGTAATTGTGTTTTGCAAAATTGCTCTGTCCTGTTTCAAACAACACTTAAAACCTGTGATATACGTCTGTCAGCATATATGTCTACATATACACACAATCTGAGTAATTTGTCACTCTCCACTTTAGAGAGTAGATGAATATGTCAGGTCAAAAAGATATAGTAGTGTTAACCTTAGATATTTGATATACACTGCATTTCCTAAATGGTTAGAAGAAGTCAAAGTACTTGTGTTTTGCAGACCACATCACAAGCTTTCATGAGCAGATCAGTCTGGGACAAATTAGAACCTTAAGAATTTCCTGCAAAACTTATATCCTTACTAGACTTCTTAAATTAAAGTTGTATTATTCTGTGAGTGTTGCTCCTCTTTCTCTGGGCAACATGCAAAACAAAGTGAGTTGCTGCCATAAACATTGCAATGTGGGCAGGCTCACCGAGGTTCTCCAGCTAACTTCTGTGAGGAAACGTGTTTTGGACCATCTCTGTTTTGGGATGGTGACATCCAGCTCTTACATATGCAAGAAATTTATCTTGCATTAATCTGATTGTTCAGATGCAGGTAATGAGGAAGCAGACCATAGAACTATGATGATTTCTATGCAGCACAGGTACATGGAAGGTCTGGTCCAAGGTATGGAAAGGTTTCTCCAGCTGGGCAGGACAATAGGGCACCAGTGAGGGCTTGTGAAGCCCACTTTTGGCCTGTATCTCCAGGTTTGCGGGGAAGGAGTAGGGTGGGTGGGAGAGAAATGCTTTCATGCCAGAGAAAGCACCCACTGTGTCAAATGGAATAGCCTTGCCCTTGCTGCTGAGTGCTATCACAGTCAGGAAACATGACATTGCCCTGCTGAAAGCCAGCACAGATGGCAGTGATTGTTTATGCACTTTACAGCAGCAGGGAAAAGCAGAAGGGAGGGCATTAGCAATGGTAACTATTATGCAACTGGTAATTCAATGAACTGACTCTTGGGACTCTTTTAGATTTCCATTATGTAGTACATGTAGTTTTAATTGAAGATATCCATATCCAGGGCTAGATTTGGGTCATAAGGGTTTGTGTAGGTTTTGATGTTCCTATTTCTAGGGTGGAATGGGTAACTAAATTAACACTCTACTTATCTGTCACTTACATAAAATACTACATAATATCCCAGAACATTTCCTGTTAAAAACCGGCTATTCTTTTTACACCGCATTTTACCTGCAAAGGTACAGTGATTTAAGCTTTTATGTCTTTGGTATAACATCACACTACTGTGCAGCCTTAGGACAAGGTGCCATTTTAGAGGTAGTTCCAGACATAAAAATTTTTAACAAAGGTTCACCTGTATTCAGCTTGCTTGAGTTGGTTTTGGTAGAAAGACCAGAAAAATGTAGTTGCAGCTGTTAAGAAAAACATATTTTGGGCAACTTGCATAGCTGTGAATCTAGTCAGTTTATTATATATGCTCACACCTATGCACAGATCAAGAAATAGACCAAATAAATGTGATCTAGTTTGTTCTAAGGGATGCTTTTGCAAGGATAAGTTTAAAAAGTTTGATGACGAATATTCATAAATGCATACTGCTTTGTCATAACCTGTCCTTCTTTGAAAAGGCCAGAGTGCTAAGTTACTGCTGTCTGAGAAGGTAGGTATCCCATTCTTGGATATAGCAACAACTGAGATCTCAGTACCAGGCTGAGATTCTGTCATTATGATTGACCAACCCCCATTTGTGTCTTTTTGTATTTGCATTACAATACTGCCTGTGATTATTTAATCATATGCTGTATTATCCACATAAATCCTTGTCTTGTGGTAGTATAGTATAGACCTTTTTTGGAGACAAACCAAAGATTATGATTAAAAACTTGTTAACTTCATGTTCTACCTAATTTGCTGCAGACATTAAAGAGGAGTAAACAAGTAGAACTTTGAATATGGACTTGGAAATACTATTTGTTTCCCATATTGTTTCAGGAGATAAGCAGAAGAATTTTGGATATTATTATTGTTACTGTTATCATCATCATCATTAGGCAAAAAGAAAAACAAACAAGAAAAACATGGTATCTTACAAAATATATTTAAGTTTTTCTTCCCCATATACGAGCATTTCAAAAGAAGACAGATATTTGAAATCAAGGGTTAAAGTGCTTATACTCAAAGGCTGCTTTACTTTCGTGTGATGCAGTATACACTAATATTCTGTGAAGGTACATTCTATTTAATCTCCTTCTATGATCCTCTCTCTTAATCCTTTCCTACTCTCTTCACTCTAAGACTCTATTTTCTTCCAAATTTTCTATTCTCTGAAGGATGACCCAGACCCCACAAGAGAACAGAATAAAGTAAAAGGATTTTTTTTAATGGACAAAGCATTAGCTTGTCAAGGACTCTGTTCTTGTTGCTTCTATATTATTTCTATGTAATAGTAGGTCCATTACCTAAAGTTTTCAAAGATGATTGCTAATACTAAACTCTTCATCTTTTGGTTACCCAGCAACCCACAACTGCTCTCTGACACCTAGAAATTCTGACCAGTTCTGAAAGTGTTATTGGGAGCTCCCCTTTACATGTTCAGAGTCACCTAAAATTCTAATTATTTCATTAAGTCTGTCTCAAATCTTCTCTAACTGAGCATCCTCTGTTTATGAAATCTTTGAGACTTTCAATTTTAAATCTAAGAAGAAGAGAGTATGTATCCTGTTATGTGGGAAGAGAAATATATTTTAGAGGAATACTGTGGAAATTAATGTTGATAAAGAACCAGCATCAAAGTCATCAAAATTCTATAAACCACAAAACTTCAAAATGTTTGCCAGTTTCAGGTCTGGCAAAAAAAAGTCTGAACTAACCCCACTGCTTCCATAAACCTTCACTGAGAGGAAAACCAAGCACTTGTACTTAAAGAAAATATTTTGTACCCCAAGAAGATAATGAGTTTGGGTAATCAGAAAGCTAGCACAGTGAGTCACAGAACACAATCTAGGCTTAAGCAGAAGGAAATTATCATTTGAATCCTATGATGGATTTTGCAGTATTATCCTGGACCCTTAGAAGGTGGTGTGAGTACAAGTGGTACTTTCCTGTAAGTATACTGGAAAGTTTTGTTGTTGTGCAAAAGAGTGAAAACTCCTTCAAGCATATCTGGGAGGGCTCTTGAGGACTTAAAACATAATTACCTCAGAGGCTGGGAACCCAAAGGGACTGAGATGTGGGAGGAGTGTTGCCACTCCTGCTTCATCGTTATGGAGGCACCCCCTTTATGGAATACCCAAGGCTTATGGAGCTAATTGGTGGCACCAAGAGGGCCCAGAAAACCTCACTGTATCAGTCAGGGTGTTTGATGACCACCTGTGTGACCTGACTGCCTATGTGCTGCATTAGGGTGAGATTTATTTCAACTAGAAGTGATGAAATGCTGAAAGCAGTATTGGAGATAACACTGTAGTCATTCATACCTGTTATTCTGTGTGTTGATGCTTACATTCCGGGTACTACATTGACCTGAAGAAGGACAAATGCATATTTTCTTACCTTGTTTTAATATTCAGATTGAAGATTACTCTTTGAGACTGTTGGAGGAAAGAACAAAAAGAAACCACTAGTACCACTACCACTGTTCTGTACTTGCAGGGTGGGCAGAAAATGGAGCTATGAGAAAAATAAATGAGGAAGAGGAAAGCTGGACTGGTATTTATTTAATGAGAGCCCTCTGACTTTTTTCTTTATGTAGTTAATGCTAGTTGTAGCAACATAAAGTAGTTTGGATGCCTGTAATTATTACTATCTGTATTTTTCTCTATAAGAGGTTCAACTGTCATTTCATCTTTCCTGTCTCTTGTCAAGGACAGTATTAATTTGAAGAGGTGTGTAAAGATATAATTTCTGACATTTTATGGCCATCAAGTCAAAATAAAAAGTAGCAACTCAGGGAGTTATGGTTAAATTCAACACAAACTGAAACTTCAGATTTTCATCAATAAAGAAAACAGTGAATTGGCACTGAAAGTTTTTATTAAGAATGTATATTGATAGTTTCTCTCCAAAACCAGCATAGACAAACAAAATTGACTGTATTGAAAAAGAAATTACTTTGATCTTTCCTCCCATTGTTAAATCCGTGCCAGTAAATTGACTCTATAAATGTTAGTAAATTGACTCTAAATCTGACTCACAGATGTGCTACTGGTTCTGAGATTTGTTGATTGTTTCGTATGTTGATATGTGGACATACAGATATACATGTATATGAAGCTAAGAAGTAATGGCAATACATCACTTGTAGATGTGACAGTTTCTTACAGCTAGAATTTTGAATCTCAGGTATAAACAAAGTGGTTGTTTCTGGAGGCCTTCTTGCTTGTGAGATGGAGCAATCAAAAGGGTAGAGAGGAAAGAAAGAGTAAAAATTATGGAGGGGATTCCTCTTTTACAATATAAAATCTTGTTCTTTCATGTGTTCTCCTCTCTCTTCAGACTTTTTTAACCATCAGTCCCTAGCTGTAACTGACACATAACAAGTCTCTAGACAGTGTGCAGTGCAGGAGACTACAGTGTTTGGATATTCTGAAGATTCGGTTTTCATTTCTGCATTCTGAACTCAGTGACAGACGTCAGGTGTCTAATCAGTCAAAGCTCATATTTCTTATGCTCTCCTTCTTTCCCAGCGTCAGCCACTCTTACTGATCATTGTTTTGATGTGAGAACTCCGAGCCCAGTGTGATGAAGTCCAGGAGCAGGAAAAACAGCACTCTGATTCTGATATAAATATTATTTAGTCCTACTGTTTTTATTTCTTAATTTTGTCACTCAAAATCCACAGAGAGGAGCCTAAATAAGAGCTATTAGAAGCATTCTATTTTAAAGTCCACATGCACAAATGTTAGAAATTATTGAGTAGCTAAGTGGATCTTATCATGAGGATATTGTATGGAAGGTCACTAGTACCATTCTTCTGTTGTCTTCAATTTAAGTAACAATGAGGTGTAGTACTTAATGAATCATGGCATGTGAGTCTTGCCTTGAGTCTACCTGATGAGTCAGTGTTGGGGGCAAGGATACCTGTATCTTCAGTGGTGGTGTAAGTGCCTGTGGTAAGCATAAAAGCAAGTAATCTTGTGAAAAATTATGCAGTTATGGCCTCTTGATCACCTAAGCAGGTTTTTTTGGGTGTTGTAACAAAAAGTCCTTACATTTCTTCTGAATTATGCTACAGATGCCAAAATACTATTTTGGATCCCACTGCAGGATCAGAGAGGATTGCCAATACCAAATCAAGTTAGAATGCCATGTGAAGGCCAGAAAATCTTACCATCATTGTGCATACATTTTTCATGAAACTTGGAAAATAGTACTTACTGGAGCTTATAATTCTTGTGTGAGCAAAATATTTAGTTTTTAATGAAGATATCAGGTGATATGCAGTCTGCAATACTAGTAAAGTGTCCTAAGTGATAATATCCTTATAGCCAATGATAATTTATTTTTAATCTCTGTTTTTTCATTTTATCTTCTTTCATGATAGCTTATGTTATCTTTATTTATTTCCCCTTAGCATAAGCATTAAAATTTGCAAAAATATGTGATAATGTGTGCAAACTGTTACCAGGTTGGCCCTTAACTTTACAAATAAACCAGAGAGTTTTCATGAACTTTATAAATACACCAAAGAGTTTTCATGAACTACTCTTGGTAAAAACTAAAATGATCCATTTTGTTTTAAATTCTCCCAGGCATTCCTGCAAGAGGAGGAGACGACGTCAATCTTACGCTGTGACAGGGGAGGTTTAGGAAGAAGTTCTTCACATAAAGGGTGATTGAGAACTGCCCAGGAAGTTGGTGGAGTCATTGTCCCTGGAGGTGTTTAAGAAAAGACTGATCTAGTTGACAAGGTGGTGTTAGATCATAGCTTGGACTTGGTGATCTCAAAGGTATTTTCCAACCTAAATGATTCTGTGATTCTGTGAGTTGTAATCTTTTTTGTTCAGCGTTACTGTTTTATACTGATATGCTCAGTAAAATGGTCTGAGGTTTACTTTGTTGAAAATGTAGGAGAGACATCTTGCAAAAGTGTACTATTAAATTTCTTACAAGACTATTCTCAAAAGGGTTAGTTTTAAAATCTTCAAAACTTACTGTCTTGCTGTTACTAGTAGTAGATATATGAAGATATTAAATGTACTTACTTGCATATATTCCACTCTGTGGAAAAAAGTCCTAAATTTCTGGGTCAGGAAATAAATCTTCCTTTAAGGAAAAAAAATAAAATTGTCAAGTAATGCGGCAAAAAAAAATGAGAAATTCAGAAATGTCAGGTGTTTAGAAGCAAGAGAGGTGGACTGTTTAAAAGTCTTACTCAGGAATGCATGGTAAATTAAATGTAGGTGTATTGTATCCCAAGAGAGACAGATGACTCTGATTTAATGCTAAACCTTAATCCACTCATATCAGTCTGACCTTGATCAAGATTTTTGAGGTGGAGGAGAGGGACAGGGGATAGGATAAAAAAGAGATTTTACAGGAAAATGCAATGGGTAAAGAATAAAAAGGCTGTACTTTTCAGTGCTCCATTCGGTAATATGCTCACGTGTTTCTGGACTCTGAATCCTTTGCTGCAAAAAAATATGAAACACGGTAAACCTCTGCACTTAGTCATCTCATTTTCATGCAATGTTAGTTTGAAGCAAGCAAAACAAATGGATCTTAGCAGTCATAGCCTTTGAGGGTAGTTTTCATGCTGAAAGATCCCCTTGCTTTAAAGAAGAAAAATGTCTTAGAAAGAAGAAAACTTTTCCTTTAAGAGAGAGTCTTCCTTAACTGAGCAATAGATATTAAAGTCAGCTGCAAGATCTCAATATCATGAATGTAATGTTCTGTTTCCTGTAGATTTAGGCATGTGTCATTCATTTTGTATCAAGGTTAATTCACATATGGAACTTCTGAGAAATAATTATCTTTCCATTTGTTCAGACAGGTCAGCTCCATGGCTGTCAGCTCATAGCTGTCATTTGCAATGTGAAGTAAGTTTTTCTCACCATTCCAGACCGTTTTTGTATTGACCTTTAAGGCAACAAAATAATTAAGCACACCAGTGCTGTTCTATAACTTTGAATTCACTACATTAACAAGCCCATGGTATTACAAGGCCACCAACCCATCCATTAAGTCTGACCACACTCTTTTGGAATCAATAGCGAAAATCATAATAGTCTCCACTGGATGTGCTCAGACGTTGGAAATTGCTTTTATTTGCAGAATCACAAAGTAGCAGAGGTTGAAAGGGACTGGTGGAGATCCCACTGTCCCTGCTCAGAACACAGGATGCCCAGAATCATGTTCACTTGGGTTTTGACTGTCTCCAAGGATGGAAAATTCCCTGCATCCCTGGATAACCCATTCTATTGTTCAACCATGCTCATAACCAAAAATTCTGTTCTTCTGCTCAGATGTAATTTGCTATCTTTTGACTTGTGCTCATTACCTCTTAGCAGATGTAAAGCTGGATGTGAGCCAGCGATGTACACCCACATCTCAGAAATTCAACTGTATCCTGAGCTACAACAAAGGAATGCCCAGTAGGTTGAGAAAGGAGATTCTCCCTCACTACTTCACTTTTGTGCGATCCCACATGGAGGACTTCATCCAGCTCTGGGATCCCCAGCACAGGAAAGACACAGACCTGTTGGAGTGGGTCCAGGGAACAACCACAAAAATGATCAGAGGGATGGAACAGCCTTCCTACGTAGAAAGGTTGAGAGAGCTGGAGATGTTCAGCTTAGATATAAGGAAAAAAAATTTACTAAGAGGTTGGTGGAACAATGGAACAGGTTTTCCAGAGAAGTTGTAGATGCCCTTTCCCTGTAAACATTCAAGGTCAGGTTAGACAGGATCTAGTTGGAGATGTTTCTGTTCATTGTAGGAGTGTTGGACTAGATGATGGACCCTTCAAGTATATCTTTCATGGGTCCTTCCAACCCAAGCTGTTCTATGATTCTATGATGTTGTTATTAATTCTGTGATTCTCTTTTACTGGTCACCACTGAGGAAAGTCTGTCTCTGTCTCCTCTACACCCACCATCTTGCATATGTGCACATGGATAAGATCCCCCTAAACTTTCCCTTCTCTAGGCTAAACAGTTCCATCTTTTAACCTCTTCCTATATGAGAGGTGTTGCAGTCTCTTAAACATCCTTCTTGCCCAGTGCTAAGCTCACTCACTCACTCCTGTCTTTTGGGGAGCCCAGCATTTAGTCAATGCCTCCCTGGTATTGAATAGAGGAGAAGGGGCTTTGCCAGGAAGGTGCACTGCCCTCTCATGATTGCCTTGTTAACCTTCAAGACCTCAGGATGTTTTCTGCCATAACCAATAATCAATTTTGGCAACAGTTTTTAAAAAGATTCTTTTGGAAGTAGGAAAATATAAGATGTTACAAACACATTTTCTCAAGATCAAAATATAAAATAGACTAGAGCTATGGAATTAATAAAATGTTTAAGTTTAATGTTTAGCTTGGACTGTTATTTCAATGCAAATATTAATTGCTTGCTATTTGTTTCAGAACTTGTGTCTACCTATTCTGTTTCATGCATGTATTTCCAAGCTGTTATTAAGTTTGATAGAATTTTTATTGAAAGACATTATACAACCAAAACCATGCTTTCATAAATAAAAGACAAGATATGTAATTGGTCTAAAACTATGTAGGTATAAACCATTGCCTGTCAAATGCAGACAATATAGATTGCTGCATGTTAAGAGAGGGAGGGAATGCCTTTGTGGCTCCTCTACCTGATTAAGTTTCATAACACAATCAGGAAAGCTCTTCCACTGGAAATAAAAGTTACTTTTGAACTTAATTACATGTCAATACTAAATGACATAAATTAATCACTAACAATCTTTAATGACTTTAAACAGAAATCCTAACTCCTTGTAATTTGCTTAAACGTTAATTTGATTCCTTAATTGAATTTTAATTCATCTCTTTGCTGTACAGTTAGTAATTGCAGTGCAGAGGACTTGATGTTTTTTTCTAAAATAAATTTATTTCTAATTTCCTCAAATATACTTTTTTCCCTTTAAATATTTAAAAGATTTCTTTTGTGTCCTTGGCAGACAGCTATAGTTATTGACTCTGGCTTTTGCCTTGGTAGCACAGAAAACAAAGGGTTCACTGCAGTGGACATTCAAAATTCATCATATATGAAATTGCTCTGGGGACCCTTTTGATAAGTATGTTGTGATACCAGGAAACCTTGAAGCAGGTATAAGATTCTTGTTGGGGAGGTGTGCACGTGGTTGATTCTGTTTTCTGGCAAGCTTTTTGTCACTGCAATATATTCTATTGGATCTGTTAGAGGACAGCCCTGAGGCTACATAATAAGTTACTGAAGAAGAAAAGTAAAAACAATGAAAAAGAGGAAGGGCAGCTATAAAAAGTATCAATCTAACATACTCCAGATTTGTCTAGCATAATTTTGAATGCTGGCTTTGATATCATCATAACTGAGGCCTTATCAAGCAAGGACAGACAAATATGTTCTCAAAACTTTCTTGGGCTGTGGACTGAGAACTTTTCTAAATCAATAAAAGCAAGGAAGAAAACCCCACAAGCCTTCCTCTATTAACATCAGTCCACCTGTGTAAAGAAGAGAGAGAACCATTTCAAAGGAACTGGTGCATAAAGGTTGCTATGACTTCAGGATGAAAGGTCCATTTTGTTCTAAGTATTCTGAAAATTATAAATGCTTTTACTTTGAAAATAGGTAGACTTAGACTCATTTAACTCAGTTGGTTAGGGCATGATACTAATCATGGGTTTAATCCCCATGACAACAACTTAAGAGTTGGACTCAATGATCCTTGTGGATCCTTTGCAACTCAAAATATTCTTTGATTCTGTGATTTATTAGCCAGATTCTTTACACATTTCTCTATTTTCTTCAGACTCTGATTTACTTTGCAAATCAGGTGAGACCTGACTTCTGGTTGTACTGCAGTGGATTCCTTATTTCCTTTATTTGGCACAGCCAATAAAACCTTTCTAATATTTAAAATCACTCAGAGTTCCCAAGGACATACCTAAGTATGGAGAGTATTTTAAAACCCACTCTAAGTTGTGCAACTTCACATTTTTTTTTTTAAATTATTTTCTCTGGTAAAATACCAACCTTTACGTACTTTTAACATTTTGTCCTTGAATTCTTAATTTTAATAGCCACTGTTTTATTTTACAAAATGCTGCTTCATACATTCTCTACAGATTTCCTACTGTAGTAATCCATTGAGATTTTCCTACCACAGAAGTAGGCTGTGCATAAACTCAGCATACAATGCACAGCTTGTGTTTTATTGTACGTGCTAACAGGACCCTTTGGAGCCTGAAAGGCTTTAGGCCATATTTTTTTTTTAATTTTTTTTGTTGGTTTTTTTGGGGGGAAGAATCAGTGTTTTCAAATTAATCAGAAGAGCTCTGCCTTTGAAGACATGGAATACAGCTGGGCTGGGTCATCAGTCTGGGTTAAGAGGAAAAAAAGATGGTGTGAGTATTTTTTCTTGCTTGATAGAATTTATCATATCTTCTCATTACAAAGTCGAATGGAAGGAAACTATTATTAAATTTAAATGCTATCTTCTTATTTTTTTTAATTTTCTGATAAAGTTTAATTCTTAAAAGAATATTTTATTGTATGGCAAAAAAGTACAAATGTTTACAAGAACATTTGAGGGTTTAACAGGCTTTAACCCAGTTAATTAATAATCCAGTTAATTAATTTAACCATTAATATATTAAAATATTTGCAGGAGGGCCTTGGGATTTTGTGGAATGCTGAAAAAAAGACCCTCTCCAAAAATAGTTTTAATTTTTTTGAAGAGTGCAGACATCTGTAAAGGCAATACATAGTTAAAGCAGCTAGAAGAACTAAGGAAGGTAGTAGAAATACTTCAGCTCTCCAGAGGACAAAAGCTTCGGAGAGCAAGAAAACATTAAAAATAAAAAGAGGCCAAGCCCTATTAGGTAGATTCAACATGTCAGGGAAATGACAACCTGAAGAAATTATGCTGGAGGAGAAAAAAGAAAGAAACTTCTGCTGGTATATTTTGTGTAATGAAAGTGAGAGAAGTTAGAAGACAAGGAAATATATGTGCATCTCTTTCTTGAATAATTTCTTACTGTGCCCTTGAAGATGAGTTTCTAAACAGTGACTTTAACAGCCAAGTGTAAAACTAGTATAGGAACTGGTGATAAATGTAATCTGAGTCAAAAAAAATCAAGGTTAGTTAATATATATTAACTCATTTAAAGTAGTTTAGGTAGGAGGAAAACTTGACTCTGCAAAAGTTCTCTAGAAAATAATTAAACTAAGGATATTTATTGCAAGGGTTCAACCAGGACTGCTGGTAAATGATTCAAAGTGTCTCAGTGAACACTTTTGCCAGCTCCCTTAGAGCCTTGGGGTGAATGCCACCCCACTCCAGAGACTTCTGGATGTCTAAGTGGTGCAGCAGGTTGCTGATCATTTCCCTTTGGATTACTGAGTCTTCATTCTGATCCACATCCCATTTTCCAACCCAGGGGCCTGAGTACTCACAGAAACACTGGTCTTACTAGTAAGACTGTGGCAATGAAGACATTAAGTATCTCTGCCTTTTCTTTGTCCTTTGTCACTCTGTTTCTCCATTAATCCAACCGAGCACTGAGAACCTCTTTAGCCCTCCTTTTATTGCTAATGTATTTATAAAAATAATCTAATTCCCTTTTGCAGCAGTAACCAGCTTAGGTTCAAGTCGGTGTTTGGTCTTTCTCTTTTTTTTTTCCTGCATAACCTCCCAACATCCTAAATTGCCTGCCCCTCCTTCCAAGAATCATAACTCTCCTTTTTTCCTCTCAGATCCAGTTAAATCCTTTTGCTCAGGGCTAGTTTTCTTCCCTGATGCATAGTCTTTTGCCACGTAAGGACAGATGCTCTTGCTCCTTCAGGATTTCATTCTTGAAGAATATCCAGCTTTCCTTAGGAGTCCTTAGAATTTAGTTCTTCGCAGATAGTCCTCCTTTGCATGGGTGGTAGGAAAGGGCAATCAGTCCAGCTACTGGTTTTAGCACATTCTGACTATTTACATTTCCAATATGAAAAATAAGATCTCAACATGTGGGACTGAGCATAGACCTGATGCCAAAGCCTCTGATTTGACTGAGAGGAAGGTGAAGCAAAAGCTTTGCTGAAATCCTTCCCAGGACTCTACACCCAAGGACACAAAACAGGAATGTCTTCCTCTGAGAGTGTTTGAACTACTGAAGAATAGAGGGAAATATCATCAATTGCTGCTTTTAACAAACTGACTTTGAATACATGCCTCTCACTTGAAAGGAC
Organism: Toxostoma redivivum; assembly: GCA_013397375.1. Lineage (NCBI taxonomy): Eukaryota > Metazoa > Chordata > Aves > Passeriformes > Mimidae > Toxostoma > Toxostoma redivivum. The sequence continues at coordinate 841,762 of VXBI01001252.1, forward strand.
TGGATGAAACTAAATTAAAATTTACCAACTGTTCGAGATGACAGAAGCCAAATTTCGGATGAAATTTCCATTCTTTAAAATCCTTTGACCAGCTTTAAGGAGAGCAGGAAGAGATTAATTAAGTAAAAATTGGCAGAAGAGTTGCATATGAATTTACATAAATATTAAATCTCACAACACTGCATATTGTCACAAAATATGATACATAGCATTTCAAATTATGAACTTTTTTTTTTATTATTTATTTCAGTAAGCATGGTTTTGAGGGTTTTTCCATATTTCTGGTAAATATTTTGCCAATCAAAATTTTGCAAGACTAGGATTGATGGACAGCTGCATAGCTCAAAGAAAGTGTTCACTTGGAAAGAAACAGAACAGTTAAATCAGGTTTATGCTATTTGGATTAATTTAGATTTATAGAGTTTTTTTAAATGAAAATTTGTGTAACTCCTGGCATGCCTTGCTTGTACTGGGCAAAGTTCTTTCTAGATTAACAAGCTACCGTTTTGCTTGCTTGTGGTCTTTAATTTCCCCCCAGGTTTCTCTACATTTGTGAAGTGTCAAGTTAGCTAATTCTATTTAACAATTTGAATAGACTCTTTCCTCTTGACATAATTCACACACTTCAATTCCTAAAGAAGAAAATAATAGCAACTGCAGCACCTGAAAGGTGATTGCTTACAGGTGGGACTGCATGATGACCTTTTTGAAGAAGAATATAATAAGTCTATTATAGTGAAACAATGAAGTGTGGGCCTAGAATTTAGGAGAAATAAATGCTGCCTTTGTTACAGTCATTCAGGGATCCTAGGAAACAATTAACAAGCAAGTAACAGATCCAAATAGAGATAAGGCAGCAGCTAGTAAAATAGCATAAATTTCTGAATTCATTTTGGAGGCGAAAGAATTCCTACAATGATTCACTGTGTCTTCTAAATAGTTGACAAACACTTTGCAGGAGATGGAGACTCTTGAAATGGAGGGTTTTCATACATGGCTTAGCCAACAGGTAGGAAAAGAGACAAAGTAGATGAAAGCAAATAAGGACAGCCCGGTAGAGAGTTGTCACAGGTGATGAAGACTGGACCATAATCTGTGGGGGACCTGGATGCTGGAGTTTATTTAAGGACTGAAGAGAGCTTCTACTAGGGTGCTTTCCAATTGCCTCCTTTTTCCTGAGACCTCTTCTTTTTGGCACCAGCTCTTCTTTCTTGGTTCCCAAGTCCCCCATTTTTCCAATCTAAACACCTTATTTGTGTAATAAGAACATATGATTATCCTTCTAACTGGTGATTCTGCCTCATGTTTTCTTATTAGCTGGAGGATTCAGGATATGTCTCTTTGTTCAGTCTGAGTGTCATCAAAATTTGCAACTATCCACGTGAGCTGCATCTACCAAGTAGCAGTCTTCTGCTTGAAACTTGAAGAATTTCAAACATTCCGTTCCAGACACCCCAGCAGACATACACCCAAGTAGGTGCTGCCAAATAGCATTCAAAAATTCAAGCTGTTTTTTTCACAAACAAATGAATATTTGGAAAGTTTGTTTTCTAGTTGTACCTTAAAGAACCTTGAATATTGCTATTACTTATCCCTGGTGGGGATTTTTGTCTCTAGGCTCTACTCGGATGATGGGAAAGCTGAAAAAAATCATTGAGTATCTCAGGCTTGTTGGATACAAAATAAGAACAAATGCACAAAACCTTGAATCCCTAAATAGAATTTTGATTTTTTTTTCTTTAGTCTATGCAGAGATCTCTGAAAAACAATCTGTTTTTCTAAAACAAATTCTGAAAATGAAAGCACTAGATATTGCAGCAAAGTATAGAAAGTAAGCATCCTTCAGTTTGGATGACCTGGAAGGCATGCCAGAGTTTCCTTCTCTGCTGCTAGCGAAAACACTCAGATAGAAGCGAACAGAGCTAAGTGTGGATTGATGGTCAGCCAAAGCAAGCTGCACAAAGACTGAGGACACTGATGGGATACTGCATTTTGTTATGTTCTGATTGAGATGGACTGCCTGGTTACAAGCATGAGAAGAAATTGCAAAATGATCCTATGGATTAGATTGCCATCAGCTTTTGACTGACAACAAACCTCCCACATGACTGAAAAATAACAAGAATAGGTTCCAGTGAGAAGTCAGATGACTTTTAGGCAATTGGTAGGCAATGCATGATCATGGATGGGCCTTGGCTCAGTAATTGCTTCTATCTTGTCTAGACACTCTCTGAATACTATTATTGTTTCAGATTCGCTTTACAGAAATGACCAGAAACAATGACTGCAAAAGTATAAATAAGCAGACTCTTCCAGAGAGCTTGAAATATAAAAGAAACAGAGACAACTCTTGAGTACAGTGAGAGTAGAGAAGAAATGTGGGTGATTGCCTTGGTTTGAAAGACAGGTGTCCGTCAAGAAAGGCAGGAGCCTTTTTTTAAAGTGGAGAATGTAAACCCCCTCCCTCCAAATATTATAATTTGGAAATTAAGGGGCTCTAAGGCAAAGATATAGAAATAGGAATAACAGCTCTTTACTAGGAAAATTAAAATAGAATATTACAGAGAACAAACCCAAAACCCTTGACAGAGACAGAATACAACCTGACACCCTGTCGGTCAGGGTGTTAGTAGTGATCCCATTAAATGGTGGCTGCAGTCCTCCTGGATAACAGATGTGGTTCAATTGAACCAGTGCTCCTGTAGAAGGGTGCAGTTTTCCTCTGAAGGTCCAGTAATGATGTGGAAAGGCCTGGTTTTCCCTCTGGTATCCAGTGGAAGCAGCTACCTTGTTGTTCCAAATCTTAGTTTTTATCTAGGTAAGAAAGGCATGGCTCCTCCCCTTGGCTGGGGCATCTCACAATGGGATGATGTAATTTTACCAGTCATTCAGTGGGACCCAATGAGATAATGTAATTTTATCGTCATGCAGTAGGACTCAATGGCCCATTAACAGATATCTTCCTGGAGGAAGGATGGGTAATGGGAAAGATAAAGATGACTGCCCACCTGGTTTTTAACAGATGGCCCATTAGCAGAGGATATCTCCCACAGAGATAAGGATCACTGCCCCACCTGGTTTCAACAGGTGGTGATAGAATATATACTTTTGTTCACAGCCTGTATTGCAACCGAAGACAGTGAAGAAGAGCTCCTGCAGTGATATTAGAGAGCTGTGTGTATTGGTACAGCTGCACATGTGCTTATGAAATAACTCTACTGGAGTCTTTGCAACTACAGTAAAATGAAATTGATGGGAGGTTGAAGTTAGAATCCTATTGTTTCAGGTGTGACACATCAAACAGTGAGCCAGTCCTCTTACCTGTGCAGGGGGCATACATTTGTAATGTGACAGAGGATTTTGCAAATTCTGAGAGACATGTCCAAGTCTCAGTGATGTACTGCTTAGTCTCTTGGGTCACTGATAGTTTATGACTTCCTAGGCACTCACTGTTGACATCCCACACTGAAATTTATCTTTTTAATATATTTAGATATTCACTATTAATGGGAAAAGAAAAAAAAAAAGGAGAGGATTATGTTTGCATAGGTTTTTTTATTAATCTGGAAGAAAAAAACAGATAAATGTAGCCTTGAGACAGTGTCAGCTAGACTAAGAATGTGCTCACACACAGTACAGAACTGTTTTCACATCTCATTTCCTTAACAGCTGAGATGGAAAATTAATTTAGAAACAAAATCAAATGAAAATACAGGCCTTTTTTTTTCTGTATTAAAAAAAAAAAAAGAAAAAGAAAATAGGTAATGACAATAAGTAATGACATTACTGGTAAACTAAAGGTCATTGCACCAACCAACCTTCCTGGTTAGGTAAGTATAGTATTCTTCTTAGGCTATCTTAGTATATTCTTTTAAGACTAATAAAAATGGGACTAGTACCAGGTCTGTTTGTTATTTTTCTTGAAGAAGTCTATAAGGAGCATAATTGCCCTGAGTGATTTACTTTCAATTTGATTTCTTTTATACTAGGAACTATGACACAAAGTCTTACATCTAGATGAGCAAAGACACACATTTGAGAAAAACATTTAAAAATGCTTATCAACAAAACTGGGTTTTAACACAAGTCAAAGAACAGCTATGCAAAGCTGAGGTTCCTGTTAAGGCACAGTTTTTTGTCTCTTGGTTTTGCACTGGATAACGGATTGCTAAACCATAGCATATGTGCCACAGGTGGTGTATTAATCCCCCTGAAGTGATCAGACACACAGAGAGGGGCTGCCTCCACCAGCAGCGTTACCTGCTGTTTATACTGCTTATGTTCAAGGGCCTGTAGTACTTTATCTCTGCTAGATCCCTCTTTGTCATGGGTTCCTGCATCTAATGATAAGACCCAATCTAGGTTTTAAAGAGTATTAGAAATTACTTTAATATAAACTGTAGGGGAACTATAGTCAAATGTATTTTTCGCATTACATTTATCTTTTCTAAGAAGTAATTGGAGACAGACTGTGACTTTACTTCTTCTTTCAGATCATCAGACTCCACTCTTCTCCTAGATTACTTGCTCCTCTCAAGTATTCAAAAGGTCTCTTGCCTGCTTTCCTCTTCTAAGGTCCCTGCCCTCTCTCTGTGCAATGGCACCAGCTCCTGAACTTAGAAAAATCATATCTTGTACAGGCAGATGTCACACTTTCAACTCCATACAGAGATGTCAATTAAACCGGAGAACAGGTAATCTTCAAAATAAATTATTTATACAAAAGCCTTTAATTATCTATACAAGTTTATCAGCCAAGGAACCTTTGGAAGAGTTTATGAAAATTCCACAAAATCTAGAAAACATATGAAGAAATAGTGCTGATTAAATTTGGAAATAAAATATCCAATTTTGAAATAAAATCAGAAATTGCTCATGTGAATTTCAAGTATGCAAGTATTCAAGCATTTAAGTGCTACTGCATGATGGAACTTCTGTCACCTTGTAATAGGGAAGTTTCTGTTCAGCGTGGGAGCCCAAAGTAGGTCACTGATTGAGAAGTCAAACTGATTAAGTACTTGGATCTTTCCAGAACTGAATTTTCTGGATTCAGCCCATTGCATCTACTGGAGCTGGTGTAACCCAATGCAGCTTGTCCATATCTGGTCTAGGAAACTGGAAGAAAAGAAGGTTGTGCTCCCCTCTTGGCCAAAGATCTCAATTTAAAACTAAACCTAAAGAAAATGGGAAATGCAAAGCTGGAAATGGCTGGAAGCAAGAAGACAAAGCTATTAAAATCAATGCATCTGGTTACAGTCTGTGAATCATTAAATCCCTTAGGTCTGATTGCTGGAAAGCAACAGGATATACCGAGGGATATATCACTCTGTACCTTTCCTGCTTTTTAAATGCTTTCCCTAAACATTTTCTATTTGTTATTGCCATAGACAAGCTATTGGACTGGCTCAATCCAATGGTTACATTTACCAAGTTTAGAAACAGCATCAAAAACCCAATCCAGGACAGTTCTTTGTGTCCAAGTGGCACAATATGTCCATACCATTAATGTTCTTCCCACCTAAAGAGGAGAGTGTTATTCAGACAGCCTGTTGGAAGTGGCCCATACAAACCCTCAATGCATGTCCAGGGTTTCTTTGAGAGGTTTCTGGTTGAAACAGGGTTTCCAGCAACAGTTTAATTTCTAGGAAATCCTCAGGCAGGAGACTGTGCTCCTTATTGCACTGCTATAGAGGTAGCCAGTGTGTCACTTTAAAATGGAGGGGGGGATAAGGGGCGGGGGAAACTCCTCTCCTTCTCTGTTGGCTCTTAAAGCTCTCCACTTGTCCGTTTATATCTTTGTGACAGCCCTTAAAATCATCCAAAAGGATTCTTACCAGTGAGTTAGATGGGAAATACCCCAAGAGCGTTCCACCTTCGCATCACAAAGTTTGGGATGTTTATTGCAGGATTGGACTGTCTTTACCAGGGAACAAATCGCCTTTGAGCAATCAGAACAGACAAACACATGGCACAGAGTAATGGGGGACAGTCAACCTCTTCATGCTGTGTCGATACATTACAGTACCTTCTTGTACTGCTGTTTATATGTTGGCATATGCAGGGCAGTTTCCCTGACCTCACTGTCATTTTCATCTGTCAGTATGATGTATGGTCCTTTTCATTTCCATTTCCTTGCACTACTTTTGAATAAAATACATGACTTCTGGTTTTGCAATAGAGATAGGTAAAATCTCTAAAAAAAGGGATTTTTGGCAATCCATGTTTACTGAAAGTTAGAAGGAAAGTATTGCCTATGTTGCTGGGAATTAGAAGAAGAAGTTATTCTACATAAGGATTAACATGACCAGGTGTCTTGTAACCTTTCCAAGAGAGATTGAAATCTCCATATATTAGATGGGGTTTTCAGAGAAATGCAATTTCTGCTGCTAACTGATCTATTTCAGTAAAGATCAAGGAATGATTCAAAAGTCACTCACACCAGGTGCAGCCTTAAAAATAATTCAGATTGCTATACAAAGTCATCAGTATACTCAATCCTGTTGACCTTTAAAATGGCTATAGACATTAATTTTGAGTACCTGTAAAGGTGAAATCTAAATAAAAATATAAATATAAATTGGTCCTACATGTATTCCATCATATGGGAGTTGTGACTCTTACATAAACCCTGACTCATTAGTTTTTCATGTCTTCAGCTCTTTGACTAAATATTATTTAGTTTTCAGCTTTTGCAGATGCCTGATTATCTAGTGAAAAATAATGAAGGAAATCTGGACTAAATCATTCTTTAGAGGAGGGTGTCAAGTTAACCTTCCCTTGAGCAGCCATACGATCAAATGAGGCAAAGCTGAACCATAACTAAATTGCCAGTCAGAAGAAATCTCTGAAGATACTTTAAAAACTAGTGAAACTTTGTCTGAAAATGGACAGTTCTCAAAACTGAAATCTGTTAATTACAGAATATCCAATAAGAAGTTTTTCAGTTTAGACTGAAAATTATTTTTTCTTCTTTTTTTCCAGCTAATATACATAAGCTGGAAGAGCACTTGGTATTTTGGTGCTTGTTGCTTGAATTTTGCACATTAAAATAAAAATGTCTAACTTGCACCTTTCATTTATGCATGTTCAATAATGAATATAAGAGCTCCTAGTTTTTATCCTGTGTTTCCACATGACATCATCTTTTGTCACATAAATTGCATTCATCACATGCATTATTTGTCATTGGACTGACCTTAAGCTGCATAATAGGTCTGATTTTTTTTTTTAATCCCAGTATTAGATTTTCCCAATTTTCTCTGATCAATAGTTAAATTTTCTATTTTTTATTTAATTTTCATTAGTGCAAATCAGAAACTGCTTTCTCAAAGTAAAATAAAAACTGTTTTTCATGCTACAGGAATACACACTCTGTTAATAAGTAGCTTGTCTGGTGGTAAAGGGGAAATATGTTGTATTTGGGCATAGAGTTCTCAAGTTCTAAAAGTGAAAAGTACCCTAAAGATTAACTACAGCACTGTGTAAGAAACATCATGACTTCTAGAGTTTTAGAATGCAGTTTTGTGCCAGTAATTTTCCACTTTACACTTGTACAGTGCACTTTTTCCTGTGTTAAATGGTATTAAAGGAAAATTCTGTCAAAGCTTGTATATTCATCACTAGCCTGTTCTGAAGTGAGAGCACATGGCTTCAGGGGCATGAATTCAAGTTGTGGAAAATCTTAAGGGAATTTATTTAAAGAATAGTTAGACTGTATTTGATAAATATATAGTTCATGTCACCATATGATAATTTAAAAAATACTGATGTATTTTTGTCTGCTGAGAAAAAAAAATCTATATCTCTTTGTTCTAAATTTGTTTTGTTTTGTTTTCTCAAAGCTAGTTTAATTTCAGTTTAGTTTTTTCCTCACAGCGAATTACTGTTGTGATAGTCTATATAACTGTCAATTTTTTGAATTCTGAACTGTGTAGTCACTTATGTGAAGTGACTGACAGCTGAAGAGTCTTATCTCACCTCTTTGTCTATACTGTGTAATTGATAGTATTGTATATTCCAGAAAATTAGAGAATTTTTTAGTACCTACATCATCATTTCAAGATTTTTACTCCTGAGTTATCTATAAATGTGTGTATCCATGACTGAAAGACATACAAGAGAGTTTTATGGGATTTTAAAAATAAATGTCCAAAGGAAGATGCATGGACTCTAGGACCTAGAAATTCTAGGTGACAGTCATCCCACCTACCATAGTTGTCTGGGATTTAGGTATTTAAACTAATAATCTTGCTTTTCTCCATAATGAATAAGAACTAATAGAATTTTTAAAAAAACAGTTGAACTAGACTATTTCTGACACTTTTTAATTTGTAACAAACTGCTCTTCAGAAGTGCATATGTTCCAATAAGCATGGAGTTTATTTGCCAACTTTTTGACTAACTGTTATTGTCTTTTGTTTGGTAAGCGGCACAGCCTGTATATTACCATTGCTTTTCTTCACTACACTGTTTTGTATCACATATTATGCACTGTATCACACATTCCTTACAATTTTTAATTTGATAGAATACTTTGAAAAAAATAGTGTCTGAAAAGGTTTCATTTTGACAATAATTAAGCTGTTCAATCAAGCAAGATTTTTCTTATATGATTTATTGATGGAGATGTTAAATTCCAATCATTTCTTCAAAATTATTTGAAGTGAACACCCTTAAAGACTTTAATGAATGCAGAGTAAATATGTAATAGCTGTACACATTTATTCTAGGTGAGTTTTTGATATCATTAGTTATTCATTAAAATTCTTCTGAACTTTAAATCTTTCACAGTGTTGAATTTCTTTTACAATTTTAAGAAAGGCTCAGACAAATAAAAAGCAAGTAAAAGTATAGCACACATTTATGTGTGCCTCCTCCCTTCGTCTCTCCATAATGATAGCAATATTTTTATGTATGCAATTGTCAAATAAGGAGCTATAGAAAACAATGCTAAAAGTGTCAAAAGAACACCCCTTAGGACTTTTAGAAGAAAAAAAAATATTATCTGAATATTAATATTCATGTTGTGACTGAACTGGAGAAACTGTACACATCTGATGCAAATGGATTCAGTCTCTGCATCTCAGAAAGATGGATTATTTCAGGGCACAGTGTTCGGTGGTGTGTTGAATGAGGCATTGGCCATAAGGAAAAGCCTTTTAAGATCTTACAATAAAAATTGATTTTAGGTTGGTGGCTCTTGCCTTAGGGGTATAGAGGTCCATTCTGACCAGTAACCTATCTGTAATAGTGAGATCTTGATGAGTCTTTTCTATCCTATGCTACACACATGGATGACAGTGAGCTCAACACCACAGGATATGTAGCTCCTTGGTAATAACCCTTTATGGAGATTTACTTGGCTCCTCCCAAAGCTGCCAAAGCATGGGCTGAGCACAAAAAGTCCCCCATAAGGCAGAATGAGAGAGTCATAACTCCCTGAGTGTCCTGTGACTTCATTCACAAGGTGGATGGTAAGAATTAATTAATGAATTGAATAATTTGTTGGGGCTTTTTGGGGTGGGAGGGGGATAAAGCAGGATAAAGCACTGTTTCTCAACAGCTGAAAAGCATCAGAGCTGACACATATGTTTGTGCATCAGCAATGACTTTCTTGGAGTAACCCCAGAATTTTGTAATTGCTGAAATTTTGTTTGTTTTTGTTTTGCTTTTGAAATTTTTTATTTATATATCCAGGAGAAGTTACTTAAGTCTTATTTTGTGTTCAGATGCAGCATGATTTCTATTAAAAATCAGTATTATCTGATTCCTGTTACATTATTGTATTCATCCTTGATATTTTCTATGGATAGTATATATTCTTTGATTCAAGTTCAGAACTAAATTTCACGCCTTTGAGAAACATGAAATCAGAGAGCTTGCTCTCTGGTAGATATTTGACATAGTCTTGGAGAATCAAGCTCAGCAAACTGGGTAACAGACAAAACAATAAAAAGAAAGGTGGCTGTGGAGGGCAGGTTGCTAAGAATGATGACAATGTTTTCTTTTTGAAGACAAAGCCAGAATATCAGTAAAGAAGATATATTTTTGATTTAGGAGAGAAAGAAGAGAAAGAGTTATATCTCAAAGTATGTTCAAGGTGAACTGAAAGCAGGAAACCCATCATAATTAGTTGAGTATTACTGGAAAACAGAAGAGTTGTACTTTGAATCAGGAGTATACGAACGAGGGCAGTTACTTGATTGAGTTGCTCATTTAGGATCAGGGAGAGCTGTAGTCATTGCATTGCTCTGTTTTGTGCTGGGCATGATTTGGGGTTTTGCCTGTTTCTCTGTGCCTGTTCTAAACAGAATAATAGAACTTGTTAAACTCTTCAGTGTAAAACAAGTGAGCTGTTAATCTTCCAGGATAATTAGGATTTGTTGCATGTTGCAGATAATGGTGATTCCAATATGTTAACTATTTTCTGTCTGGAAATGTCCCAGATAGAGGAAGATATTTAATCAACCTGGCTTGTTCTGAAAGACAACCTGTGTATTTTCCTGAACCATGTTGGAATTGTGTATCATAATAAATAATACCATTACACTCACTTTAACATAACTATGACATAGATGTTCCTGACACCATAGAAAAACCCATATTTGTGCATATTTGTGTGTGTGTGTGTGTGTATTTGTGTGTATGTGTACTTCTGTGTTTGATGTTGTAAAAATATTGGATAGATTTCTTATGGATTGCTAAAGCAAGGAACTGTATTTAAAACTGGATCAGCAAATTCTTGCAGAGGCCATGTACTGATTCTGAAGAAATGATGCAAGAGGCAAAATAGACTATTGGTTGTACAATTTCCAATGGTCAGAAAGGGTACCTGTGAAAAATGCTTCTGTCATATAAGTACTGTATGTTTACTGTTTGAAAGTATCTGAGGATGTTGTCTAAGATTACAACCTGTAATTTCTTATCTTTAGTTTCTCAGAATAAATTCAGGATTAAAAACTCAATCCCACTCCAGTTCAAGCCAAAGGTGAAAGAACAACATAACTGGAAATAAAACCCTCTCTTAATAGTTCTTAATAGGATATTGGAATGTACTTCAAATATATGTAACAAGGCAAAAATGCCCCTGAAACTCCATATCCAATATTGTGCCAAAAGCTCCAGTAGCCTGGTTTCTAAAATATTTGTTACAATCTAGATTAGGTTTGCTAGATCAAATTATTAGATTCAGTAAAAACATTGGATAGGTCAAAACAGAGAAAAGAATAACAGCAATAATAATAAAGCCTCCTAGGGCTTTATGTTTAAATCAGAGGGTTTGAATATAAACTTACATATAAAGCAATATTTGAAGGAGAAAAGTAATAAGAATATGCTGGGAGGAAGTATTAAGGGAATTAATGAAAGAACCTTTTGACTGATTAACAATTACTCAGCTAGAAGAAACAACTTTCAAATGCCAAATGAAGGTAATGTGACTAATAATAAAAAAGAAAATGATCACACTTCTTATCAGCCTAAAGGCAATGTAAATGTAAGAGTGCGTTGCTTGCTGTGACAATGTTGTAAACTGTTTATCTTGGCTTGCAATAAGAAGCCAGGCACAGAGGAATTTTATGCAAAAACTCTGCAGTGAAATGGAAAAAGAAGAACAGTAGCTTTGAGGTTTATCCAATGCTCCTTTGACTAATCAAGTTTCTTGTTCAGTGTTTGATTTCATTGACTCTCTTCCAATGCCAGGAGGCAGATGGCAAATCTAGAGGTGTACATGAGGAAGAGCACATGACAATTATCTCTTGTGATACACACATCTGGCCACAGCACTGTTGTATAGACTCTCCCAAAGTCTAAAATCATCCATCATGAAATTAAAGAAAAAAATAATAAATTAGGCAAGGGAAAATGAATATAAATGCCTGACTGAGAATGACATTTAGTTGTGTGTGTGCAGTTCTTTCATTGACAAAAACGTTGTTTTCCTCCCTGCTTCAGGGTAGATAGTGGTGACTGCCATTTTGAGATTCAGGTGCAAACTCCTACAGGTGAGTAAAATCTGTATTGGTAGTTTTATTTTACTCTTTCAATATCTTTCCTGAATAAAAACCCTTCTTTGAGGCCTGCACGAGGTCAATTGCTCAGAATGTGGGAAAGAAATTATACCTTATTTCAAAAGGGATTTATTTTCAGCAAAGGTTGAATTTTTCAGTAAAGATATGGCATAGGCAGAAGAGCATGCACAAAATATTCTATTAGAATGAAAAAGTAAAGGAGAGCTTGAGTTCTTGCTTTAATAGAGTTTGAATGTGTGGGCTGGTGGATGAAATTTAGTTTTCCTATTCTTAATTAAATTATTGCATATTTTAAGGCTGACACAAATGTCTTTAATATATTTTTGAGCTGTTTCTCTCTGCTGTCTTGATGGTCTTGAAACGTAACTAAAATTTTCACAGAGTTAAAGATCTGTGCTTTGTTCTGAACACAGATGACAGTCAGTATAGCTGAGAGAAAAACATCAATAAATTGTTTCTTCACCAACATGGGTTTTTTTAGTAATTTCCAATCACTGTCTCAAACCTTGCCAAGCTGATTTTTTTTCTTCAAACAAAGCTGTCATTGCACCAAACACTTTAAATTTACAATATTAAATGATCTTTGAACTCAGCCGTTCTCTGCTGGACCTATGTTTTACCCAGTTTTTTGAAATGTGCAGAGGTTGGTATCCAGGAGCACTACTAATTTGATGCATTCATGGGCTATAGAGATGATTGAAAATAGGTCCAATTTCCTTATTAACAGTACTTGCTTGTCTCACTGTTTGTAAACCACAGAGTAACCCAACCTTTTACAAAAGGCCCTTATCACTCACCGTATCCACTCTACTTCTGCATTTAGATAGCAGCCATGGAGTTTAGGTTCCTCTTCAGTTTCCTGAAGTAGCTCAGTAGACCTGTGAAAGTTATTTGTCTCTGTCAACACCATTTTCAAAATGGCAGCACCATTTCATTTTCACAAACATCTGCCAGACTGCATTGTATGTCACACTAATAGAGGTAATTGCAGTTCCCAGCCTGTGTGTATGTACTCTCCAGGTGACTCACAAATGAACATGAGTTTCCAGCTATTCTGTACATCAAATTTGCTGCAAATGTTAGGCCGTTGGTGCAGCACATTTTTAGGATATCCAACACATCCAGGACATCTAAAATGGACTTCTCCCTCTTTACATCTGCCTTCTGTCTGCTGCATCCATCCTAAAATTATGGCAATGAGATGAGTCATACATATTGCACACTAGGTGCTTCATCCATGACTGTGCCTGGGCACCACAAATTACAGTTCAGAGTTTTCAGATTCCACCTGCAAAATATTTCTAATGAGGAAAAAAGACAAGCCCAGAAAAACCAACATGCCTTGCAGCCTCAGCTATATCAGGAATTGCCCTTTTCTATGTTGAAAATAGGAACAGGATGAACTGTGCACAGCTTCCAGTGTGGGACAGTGCTTAGTGGGCATGAATAAGCCTTACTGACATCCGTGTTTGAGTCCAAGGAAGCTTGAATTATTCAGCATGTGCCGGTGTAATTAGTGTCATACACATGAGTTAAACATGGCACACACTGTGAGGGACAATCCCTAGCCACCAGCAGAAGTTGCTGTAAATTAGTAATGCTGACTCACGAGCTTGGTAATGGGCGTGTGGTTGCCTAGTTAGAGCAGATTCATTAATTAGCCATGTGTGGATCCTGTATCTGAGAGCTGAGTACAGCCTGGGACATAAAACTGTTCAGTGACATCTTTCTGGAAAATATTTTCATATATCTGCTCTGCTATGCTAAAAATTAGTTTGCCTAAATTAGTAACTTTGTCCTGTGTTTTCTGTTATTCCTGGTACCTTACCTTATGAACACTACAAATACTATGACACTAGAATTTTCATAGCTGTTAATACTTTGATATTGTGATGTCTACATAACAACCACACTTTTCATATGTAAAAACAATACCCCTGTTGTGGTTTAGGAATGGTATTCTCCAATTTAGTTCTCCCACTTGAAACTACTCCAAGCCATGTGCTACTTGTTCACTTCTCCTCTGCCTTTCCTGCAGTGGGTTGGAGAGGAGAAATGGATGAACAAAATGTTAAGATTATGGGAAGAGATACGAAAAATTTAATGGAAACAGCAGTAAGATAATAAAATGAACAGTAACATCAATACTACTAATGGCGAGGGATACAAGAAAAGAAACATTATTGCTCACCCTGTTGAAAACCCCTGACAATATCCCGCTGCTCTCTCCACCAGCTATCCTGACCTGCAAGGGAGTCCTTCTCCCTGTCTCCAGAAAATGTGAGGCAGCATAGAATAACCTGTGAGTCCTGATGTGCCTCCTCCTGTCTCCTATCCTGTCTGGAAAAAGGAAATACTCGTATTTGTAATATTTCAACGTACATCCTAAGCCCAAAAAACTCAGCTGTGTCAGAAGTAATTTTTATCTCAAATTTTTGGAGATAAATGAGTATTAAATAAGTACCAGTTACTGCAACCCTGTAGTTACTGCAACCCTGTAGTTATACTGTAGGCTGCCTGACACTAACCAATGCTAGTGTTTGAATGTCTATACTCTCATCCTCTATTAAAACAAGCAGGAACTGATCCAGATGTTTTGCAGCCATGGAGGCTTCACTCATTCAATAGTGTTCATGAGGGACAAGACAGAGTTGAATAAGGAAGGTCAAATATCCTAAAGTGACTATTCAAATATGGTAATATTTGAATCCAGAACAGCCACCGCACAGCTGCAATTAATGCCTGGGACAAGGGCAGCTCCTGGGACAGGGTGCAGAAGCTCCAGACAAAGCTTTTCACACCTTTTTATACCAGTTTTGAGGTTTACACATGAGTGTGATCTGAGGTTGCACCACTGGAGCTGGCCCTGGAGGCAGGCAGTCAGCACCCCAGTGGAGGCACTGAAGGAGAGGCTGCAGAGCCTGTAGGTTGGACAGAGACAGCAAATCTCTCAGAGATCTCCTGCTTAGCAGACAACTTCCTGCAGTCCTTCTGCTTCCTTGGTTCACTGACTTCGGGTGTATCATGCCTGTAGCACATGCATTTCCCTTGCTCTGTGCTCTAAATGGTACATTTTTAAACCTTATATATCTGAAATCAAATGTCTAATATTATGGGTTTTAACTCAATCCCTGTAGACAATATTTTACCCTGGACATCCTCTAACATTGCTTGGAGACACAGGAAATTGCTGCTCTCAAGGCCGGGGTTAACATGAGAAAAACACATTGTTGCCTGTGGTGTTTTATGTGGGCCAATGGTTTCATGTTATTTAACACCTATGTAAATTCAGTTTATTTTCATAGAGTTAAAGGCAGTGTGGAATGTATGTGGAGCTATCACTTTAAAAAAGTTTATTACTCTGGATTTCAGTCATACAGATTTTAAGTATTTTCTTATTTTGTATTAAGAAAAAAAAAGGCTTTAACAGGATAAAATAAATCAATAGAAAAGCACTCAGCTAAGTATGTTTTTCAGGCTTTCATCTTGTTGTTGTTGGTGAAAAAACAAATTGGAGAAAGCATCTTTAAATTATATCAGTGTGATTAATTGCCAGGAAAGGTATACACTAGCCACAGTTCTATAATTTACTGTGCAAGACAATGCATATAATTGTCTTCCATGAAAATGTGTGAATTGTGTAGTTGTGTAGTCATTTTCACATTAAGAATCAAGATGAAAATGCAGCTGACAGTGCAGTTGTTTCAATCACTTTTACTTTTCTTCCCTTTGTGGATGGCTTGTCCTGACTTTTGAAGCATAAAATCTGACTCCAAGCATTCTCAATGTGTGAAGAAAATAAGACTGTGTAGTCCCTGTAAATGTGGCACATTGAGGTAGATGAGGATTCACTCTGATTAAAACAAAAACAATACATGTATCTGATATCTGGGGAAATTTACACCGTCCCACAGAATCATACAATGGCCTTACTTGGAAAGGACCTTAAAAATCAACTAGTTCCAACAATTCTTCCATGGACAGGGATGCCACCCACTAGATCAGATTGCTCAAAACCCCCTCAAACATGAGCTTGAACACTGCCAGGGATGGGGCAACCACAAACTCTTCTAAGCAACCTGTCCCAGTCCCTCACTACAAGAAATAATTTCTTCTTAATACCTAACCTAAATTTCTCTTTTAGTTTGAAAGTGATCTACCTTTACTTATCATCACTATCTTCTCATGTAAAATATGTCTCTTCTTCTTTATTAGACCTCTTTAGGCACTGGAAGGCTGCACTGAGGTGTCCTGTAGCATTCTTTTATCTAGGCTGAACATCTCCCACTCTGTCAGCCTGTGTTTGCAGAACAGGTGCTCCAGCCCTCTGATCATCTTGGTGAACTTCCTCTGGACCTGCTTCTACAGGTCCACATCTTTCTTGTGCTGAGGAGTCCAGAGCTGGATGCAGGTGGAGTCTCATGAGGGCAGAGCAGAGGGGCAGAAGAACCTTTCCTGACCTGCTGGCTACACTTCTTTTGATGCAGCCCAGGATCCAGTTAGCTGCTTGGGCTGCAAGCACACATTGCCGGTCATGTCCAAACTTTTACCCATGAGAACCTCCAAGTCCTTCTCCTCAAGGCTGCTTGATATGTGTCCCTGTCCCAGTCAGTATTTGTGTCTGGGATTGCCTTGTCCCAGATGCAGCAGCTTGACCTTGTATTTTTTCAACTTCTTGAGGTTCTTGTGAGCTTACTTTTCAAGTTTGTCCAGGTTTCCCTGGGTGGCATCCCATCCTTCAGGTGTGTCAGCTGCACTGTTCAGCTCCATCTCATCTGCCAGCTTGCTGAGTGCACACTCGATCTCACTGCCCCTGTCATTGATGAAGATATTGAAGAGCATCTGTCCCAAGATAGAGCCTTCTCACCAGCCTCCAGCTGGACACTGACCACAACTCTCCAGAAGTGCTCGTCCTGACAATTTCTTATTCACTGAATAGTCCATCCTTTAAATCCGTATCTCTCCAAGTGGAGATAAGGATGTTGTGTGGGACTGTGTTGAAGCCCTTAGAAGGTATTTGTATTATTATAGGACACACAGAAAACCCCTGGATTTTTGTTTGTTTCATTGTCATGAGTTTATTTTGGTTTATTTTGTTTGGCTTTTCTTTTTTTTTCTCTCCCACAACTGAATTTCCCTTGTTTGACTTTCATATAGTTTTGCTATTGTCTGGGACCAGTTGAATAAGGACCAGGCTGCAATCTGACATTAAATTCAAATAGAAGATATTCAGTCTCAGCATTCTAGTATTGCCTCAAATAGAAGAAAGCAGGCATTAGGTTTGGAAAGAAGGATGAAGTGATAGAGTACGATAATAATTTTCCATTGTGGGTGAAAAACAGACAAAAGGCAGCTTTTAATGGAAATCTAATGATGTTAAGCTAAAAGAGAGCTTAGAAGAGTGCTTCATTTTAGAGACTGAGTATTGGGAGTGAAGATATTGAGATTCAGGACAAACATCTGGTTTAAAACAGGTGGAAGGACAAATTGTGTCTACTGCATCAGTCCACGGCTTGTTTTTACGATTATCAATACCATAATATTAAAACTCTATTATATAAGATAGGTATGGTGCAGTTCCTTCACTTAGAAAAACACACTTTCTATACCAGAAAGGAAGCAAAATGGTAAAGAGTAACCTGAGGTGACAATGTAAGCAGGTGTTAATGCCAGCAATGATTTCTCACTGATACACCACAGACCCAAGGCAAATGTGTGCGGAGAAACCCCACTGAAGAGGCCTTGTCCAGCTCTTGGCAGATTGTGCCACTGGTCATTGTCTCCTCTTGTTTCCCTGACTCAGGCAATTTCCCTGCAGCATCTAACAGAGCTGTATCTGAGAATATCACAAACAGCCTTCTTCGTCTCAAGTTATACATAGCAGCAAATGTTAGAATAAAATTTAAGCATAACTCTGCCAAATTGCTTAGTAGTTAGTACTTCAAATTGGCAAAACCAGAGCAAACTCTTTCAAAGAATGTCTCAGTTTTGTTGAAAAAGCCCAAAAGCCAAAGTCTTTATTTCCTTTTGCCTTCTGCAAAGAATGTGAATGTTCCAATGCTTGCGCTTGAGTAAATCCTGATATATGCTCCCTACATATGCCACTTCATGTACTAAGCCAAGTGCAGTAAAATATTATAACTCATTCGTCACTCATTATACAGTGAGTTGGTTGTTACAGCAAACCATTACAGGCTTCTCAACATATGTTCAAGAGCACAGTAAACAGGGCAGAGTGGGGATCTGAATCCCATTCATCTTGAGATCCTTCCAGTCTGTACTGCCTGTTAAAAACAAACTTACAGTAGGCATCAATGAAAGGTGCAAGACCTTTGTAATGGTCAAGTTGTGTAAAATATCTTTGTGTAAAAGAGAAGCTGGGCTGAGATCACCATCAGTGAAACTTAAAAGACCAATGCAGATAAAACCAGACTGTGGAGATTACATGAGAACTGCCACTGTGGCTTCAGTGCTGTGATGTTGTCTTAAGATTATGAGTGTAACTCAAAACTTTATGCCTTTTCCCACAACTACTTCCTCTCTGTGCAGGGCTTCCTAGCACCTGCCACTGAACCTGATGTTATGGTTAGAAATCCCCTGTTTGAATTGCTGACAAGTTAGCCAAAGCATAGCCAACTGCCCAGCCTCACAGACACTCGTTGCACCTGCAGTTCAAGTTATACAGCAAGTATGATCTAATAAGACATCTCAATGAATCACCAAGCCCATAACAAGCTGCTATCCATGTACATTGTTTATAGCAATAAACAGAATTCAGTGGAGGAATCCATTTCTACTCCTTGTGCTGACTGTATACTTAGTCAGCATCTATTATGAAGTCTGGCTGTGCTTTGGGGAATAGTCCTGGTGAGGTTGATTGCTGCTGTATCCCTGGATGACTTCAGATAAATCATACAGCTCCATCTGTGCCTCAGTGAAACAGCACTCTGGAAAGCTTGAATTTCTTCTATGTGCCTGAATACCTGTGATCATCTGCGCCACAAGAAATGATATTTAAAGTCCCCTGAAGCAATAACTGAATGTTGCAGGAATAAACTGCTCTCAGCAGAATAGCTCTCAGCATGTCTATACCATCAGTTAAGTACATGTTCTCGAGACAGATTTCCTCACAACTGCACATTATAAATCCCCCAACTTCCACTTATTATTGCTCATCTGAGGCAAAGCTTGGTGTTTTCTGCACACGGGGTCCCTAATTATAGGTGTAGGATTCCACTGCAGTGTCCTGGATAGACTGAGGTGGTGTGGGGCAGTCTGTTACACCTCAGCTTTCCCAAGTCAAGCATGGATGCTTTGGCTCAAGGCTCCAGCCAACAGAGTAGACTGAACACATCATGGTGTTCTCCTCTGCCAAGTGGAGACAGAGTCCAGACTGTCCAGGCACCTAAGCCCAGCTGCTGCAAACTTGGTGCTAGTGAGAGGAAAATGGAAGGTACTTGGAAAATGACAGGAAAACATTTTAGTGGGGGAAAAAAATAAATTTCAACATTGTGAATGTTCTATAATTCAGTCTTGCGCAGAAGTGCAGTTGTGCACAGCTTTAAGGCTTCACCACATACCTCATTCCAAAGTTTGAGATTCTGGGACATGTTTTAAATGCCAAGTATTTATTACTGCTTTTGCATGTATAATCTGCAACTGTTTAACAGGATCAGCTAAGAAAATAAGTTGTCAGGCTGTGACCCAGAATTTTGAGGTAGCAGGCAGCGGATAACTGCCATCTCTCCTGCGGAGATCCAGACAGGGAAAGTGATCTGACTTGAAGAAAAAAAAGTTTAAAAATCCATGGGATTATTTCCAGCTTTATCAACTTCTTGATCTGGTCACAGCAAAGCCTCTCAGGCAGCTGTGCAATACTACTGAGGAGATAATGTACTGTGACAGGAGTTGCTGGTGCTGAAGGCTTTGTTTTATGAAATTGGTCTCAAGTCTGTCTACAATTTGAGCAAAGATGAACTCTAAAAATGTCTTGTCTCTTAAATGGTCAGTGAATGAAGTCCCACTTCATAGGGAGCAGGATATCAAAAGGAGGGACTGTGAGAGAAGGATTTATTTAACTGGAAACTCTTTGATTAGCTGCTATTTGGTTGATTATCTGTGAAGTTTTCGTCAATTACTGATCAATTTTACATTTGTAACTGATTCCTATCAACAACCAATCCTGTTTCCAGCTTCACTTAGCAGTAGTAAAGTGCAACTTTACCATCTATTTAGAATGTTTAGTTGCAATTGCATAAGATGTTCTTATAATTTAATTTCATAATGATACTAAAACTTTATGATTACATCTTATTTTGACTCGTGGTGTAGATTTTAAGTTAGAGTGGCAATTTCAAAATTGAATAATGACAACTCCTATTTAAAAGTGAAGAGAAAATAAAATAAAACAAATGTAAATACAAATGAAACAGTTGGGATTTCATGCATCCTCAGCAAGTTCGCTGATGACACCAAGATGTGTGGTGCAGTTAACGCACTGGAGGGAAGGTATGCCATTCTCAGGGACTTTGACAGGCTCAGGTGGGTCCATATGAACCTCATAAAGTTCAACAAGGCCAAGAGGAAGGTCCTGAAGCTGGGTCAGGACAATCCCAAGCCCCAATACAGGTTGAATGGACAAGGATTTAGAACAGCCCTAAGGAGGACTTGGGGGTATTGGTGGATGAAAAGCTCCACATGATTTGGTGCACTCACAGCCTAGAAAGCCAAACATGTCCTGGGCTGAATCAGAAGGAGCATGGCCAGCAGAGAAGGGAGGGGATTCCACCTCTGAAACCCCACCAAGGGTACTGTGTCCAACTCGGGATTTCCTAGCACAGGAAGGGCATAGGCCTGTTAGACTGAGTCTGGAGAAGGGCCACCAAGGTGATCAGAAGGCTGGATCAACTCTCCTATGGAGACAGGCTGAAAAAGCTGGGAATGCTCAGCCTGGAGAAGAGGCTTATAGCAACCTTCCAGTAACTAAAGGAGGCCTGCAAGAGAGCTGGAGAGGGACATTTGAGAAGGGTATGCAGTGGTAGGGAAAGGGGGACAAGTTTTAAACTGAAAGAGAGTATGTTTAGATAAGATTTAGGAAGAAAATCCCACACTGTGGGAGTGGGGAGGGATTGGAGCAAGTTGCCAAGAGAAGTGGTAGATGTCCCATACAAGAAGGCCAAGGTGGATGGGGATTTCAACACCCCAGTCTAGTGTGTGACATCCCTGCCCATGGCAGAGGGTTCACTTTCAACCCAAACCATTATATCCTTCTATGCTTCTATGAAAAGAAAAGACAGTGGATGCAGGCCTGATTACTGTTGAACAAAACCTTTGTGTTTTTTTCCTGTCAGGTCATCTGAGTGATACCTGAATGTAGGTCAGTTTAGCTAAGAGTAAAGAGTCTAGAGCGAGGTCGCTCTCCACCCTTCAGGGCTGCAGCACAAGAGTATTACTGATGGGAAACAGAGAGCTTTTTGTGCAAGTGATGGATGCTGAGTTTTGTCCTCAGCCACTGGTTGGAAGACTGGTGGCAAGAGGTTGCTTTTGCAGAAGCAGCTGCCAAAAATCAGCCAGCAGACACAGAAATTCTAACCTGTGATGAACTTCTTTTTTTGGTCAGTTGTGCTTTGTGTCTGAACTGTCTCATCTGATGCTTTAATCCCACCTTGCTCCTATTTTTCAAAGACAGTACAAGTGAGCTGTCTTTCTCTTTCTCCTTCCTTCTTCCCTTGTTTCTTCTCTTTTGCCTTTTTCCTGAATCACAGAGTTCTTCAGGCACTTCACTGTGTGAACCTTTAACAGTGGTTGGTAGTGGAGACTTTTGTAAAAAAGAAGCAGAGCTAAAAGCTTTTATTTTCATCCAGGGCTCCAAAGAGAGTGTGTAAAGGATTTAAAGAGGCCTCAGAACAGATGAATTTCTAGGTCAGACTCTCAGGTGCCTTGCACCATCTGTGTGCATGTACACCAGTACAAAGGCCTCACAAACACATTGCATTGTATTCACAAATGCATTGTATTCTTCTTACATTGCAGGGCAATAATTGATCATCTGTTGAATCAGAAAGCTGAGGGCTTTTATTATATCTGTGATATAATAATATATACTATTCTAATATATATAATGGAATATATAATAATTAATATAATATAATATAATAATTCTGAAATAATAATACAGCAACTTATGCACTGGGGCAGTGCCCTTACTTTTCTACATTGGATGGCCTGCATGTTACTGAACATGGAAATCATTCAGGAACAGAAAAGGTAATATTTGGTCTACTCAATACAGTTTATTTTCTCCCTGCACATTCTTATTTCATTCCTTAGATATAATTTTTGCTATGAACTACTTGGAGAATGAGAACTGTCATGTATGCATTTTCTCATGTTTTATGGTTCAGACCTGCCCTACAAGTGGAGGCAATGGGGGAAGTTTAATAGAGCAGTATGACATGATGTGTTGCTAGTGTATTCTTTGGACATAACCACATGATAGAATTTCCTACAGATTCCTAAATTATCTATTTTTTAAGAACTCTCGCTGAAAATGCCTACCTGAACAGGAAACTGTTTACAGAAGAACAGAAGGGAAATAAGAGAAAATTGGGGCAGGTGTATGTGTGTGTGTCTGCTTCTTCATTAAGGAATATTCTCACAGAATTGTGTATGGTTTTGGTTTATTTATTTGTAGAATTCCCAAACTAATTTCTTCAAGTGAAAAAATAAAGCTAAAAATTGCTGATGATATATAGCAGGCAGCAGAAGGGAAGGGAAAGTAAAAAATGCACTAAGGAGATAATAAGTATGATAAGCACTTGGCTGCACATTTTGAGCCCGAGGCCTAAACTATTTGCATTAGTACAGATTCTTGAGTTCAGCTTAATTAAGTTTGCATAAGCAATAAACCAATGCATAGATTTTTTTTTTTTTACATCTGTAATGCTTTGCAGAAGATATGAAAATAATTTTTGATTGTTTGGTTATTCAACCAAATGGTTTTTCAACCATTACCTGGTCTTATATAAAGTTCTCTTTCAGTTATGAAATTAGAAAACTTCACATTTAAGCTTCTATAAATTACTAAAAAAAGGCAAAGTATATGCCTTGTAGTCTCCTCCCCCCTTATAGTATCCCTCTGATAGTTTCCTATTTTACTTTAATGATTCTTTGGTATATAACATTGAGACTGTTTCATAGGTTTTGTTCTGGCAGGCTTCCTGATTTTTTCTTGTGTTCAAATGGATCCTGATCTACTAACATCGATGCAGTTCAAGCATTTTTGTACTGAATTTTGGAATTCTCACAATTTTAAAATTTACAATTAATTGCTGGTTTCTTCTGGGTCACATTCCCACTATTCTTGGTAACAGTATTCCCATCCAAGTCCATCTGTGTTCTCACTGTTTTCAACCATGCCATACACCTGGTTCTGGGCAAAGAGTGTGGCTAATCAGAGCGTGTGAACTGGGTTTGGGAGTATGCTGTACAAAAATGCTTCTAAATCCTGACATCCTTTCTGGGCATTTGGCTTAATAAGGAAAGGTCCTGGTGTCTCTTTCAGGTAAAAGTTCTCTCCTCAGCAGAATCAGCTGCCTATTGCCTTAAAGATCTTACTGTTATTACTTGTCAAGATCCTAATTCTCACCTCATCCTACATTATTTGCACATGACAGGCCTTATATTTAATTCTTCTGTAGCCCTTTTTTTGTTGTATAAGTATATTACTAAGTCAACCTATTTTCCGAGACGAAAGTGTTCATGGCACAAGGCTCTGATTTATGTCTGAGAGACTCCAGAAATCTAAGAATTTGGCCAGGCAGAGGGGACTTACAGACCCAACTTCTTTCTGTCTTTTCCTTTCCTGTGGTGAACAGTATTCTGTCTGGACAGGGAACCAGTGTTTTTCGTGGTTATGGATGCTGTTCAGAGGAGGAAAGACACACTAAGTAATGTATTTTTTTAAAAACTTCTAAATTTATTTTTCTATTTGATTTAGGCCTCAGATTTACTGATACAGCACCAACTCCCCTTTTCTTTGTATCTCTTGCTGCAAGTTTTCCACACACATGATCATTAGGTCTTAAATTTCCTGATGTGTTTATTTCCATAGTAGGATGACTCTTACTGACATTATGTCACTCTGATATTGATTCACAATAACAATGTCACAAACGTTGTCATTATTCTTTTAAACTTTCCAGGTCTTTTTAAAGTTGTTTTTCATTCAAAGAAAATTAAAACTCGTAGGAATATTTCTGACCACATTTCCCTTCCCTATGTGTTCCATATTAGTTGTTTTAGAGCATGAAGATCTATAAAAAATACACACAACCCAGAAACACAAAAATGTTCTGGTGGACACATGTCCGATGGGGTTTTCCTTTGTTTCTTCTTCAATTTTATCAAAAGCCTTCTTGATTCACATATACATTAGCCAACGTGCTCCCAAATAGAGTTTTCAGCTTTATATTACCATTAAATTTAGGATGTGCAGCTGAATTAAAGTACAGTACAGATAACACAGGGAGGCAGAAGGCCCAGAGATGCCTTGCTTTATTAGCTTCTTTCATTACATTGGCTTTGTTTCCTGCTACTTCCCAATGCTATTAACATGAAATTTTAACCATGAGTTACTTGTATAGAACAGAGCAGTAAATTGTTGCAAATGTAAGAATGTTTTACATAATCACATCTGCCCTTCTTTCCAGCAAAGCTGTTTTATTCCTAGGAGTGTGGAATATGCCAAACAATGCAGAATCATAACATTTTCAACTTCTGTTATGGATGTAGGCACTAAATTGAAGGTGTCATGGCCTCAGAAAAAAAAAGTGAGCCATACACTCACATTCTTCAGCTGATGAGTCACAGCTCCTTTGAGAGTGTCTGAAGAGCTACCAGAGGCACTGTGAAGCACTGAAAGTTTTATTGCAAGTCTAAAGCAAAGAACATTTCATTCTCTGTTCCTCTGCACACTGTTAGCTTTCACAGGGAAATGTTCTCTATCAGCTTCCTGATTTGGTGATATAGTTTTTTCTAACTTTGTCTGTGATAGAATTTCACCTATATTTTTACAAAAAATGTGAAGTATTTGGCTAGAGTATAAGATAAGGAGATTTAGTCTCCTTAGACACTAAGGGAAATTTAGTTACTTTGCAAGCTTTTTCCCAAAACCCTAAGGTACAGGTAAGGTCATGATTGTTCCCAAGTCGTTGCCTCATGAAAAACATTTCAATGCCAATATCTGCAGATTAGCAAGTAGATTCCATGGGTAGTGGCTCACAAAGTGCCCCAAAATATTCTTCTTTCTGATCTGAAGTGTTCTTTTTGGGGGGATAGGGACACATTTCTTCAGGTGTCATAACTTCAACAAGGAGGAGTGAGAATGACCTCCTCCAAGTCTGTCTTCTGATGGAGTCAAGGAAGAGGCTGATGCCCTAGACCCTCTCTGTGAGCCTATTCTTTCCTCCAAAATTTTTGATGTGATATTAATTTTCAAATAATTTGAAAATAATTGAAATTTTCTTCTCAACAAGTTCAATATTTATTGACATCAATTAATGAAATGAAAATTAAGGAAACTTTTTTGTATTATAGCTGTTAAATATAAGATGGACAAACATTAAGCCACTTGCTTTCCACTCTGATGACACTCCATCAGGAGTACTGTATCCAGCTTTGGAGTACTCAGCACAGGAAAAACATGGGCCTGTTGGAAAGAGTCACCAAGATAGTTAGAGGGATGAAACACCTCTCATCTGAGGAAAGGCTGAGAGAATTGAATTTGTTCAGCCTGGAAGAGAGCTGTCTTAGGGCTGACTGAACTACAGCCTTCTGGTTCCTGAAGGGAGACTACAGGAAAGAGGGACTTTTTACAAGAGCATGTAGTGACAGGAAAAAAAGGAATGGATTCAAGCTAAAAAAGAGTAAATTCAGATTAGATATTAGGAGGAAATTATTGGTGGTGAGGTTGGTGAGGCACCGGAGCAGATTGCCCAGAGAAGTTGCAGATAGCCCATCCCTGGAAGTGTTCAGGACCAGGCTGGATGGGGCCCTGAGCAACCTGGTCTAGTAGGAGGCATCCCTGCCCATGGACGGTCTTAAAGGTTTCTTCCAATGCAAATCATTCTAGGATTCTAAAAGTGTTTTATAAGATGTAGCATTTTGAGTGTTTAGTCTGGGAAATATACTGAAACACAGTCCAAACTGTTGCAATGACCTTTCCAACTGATTGAAGTGCTTTGGCATGCTCAGAGAACCCCATTTGTTTCAAGTAATTGAATGTTTTTCAGTGTGGCAAGAGAGAAAGACAACTTACTTTTGCTTCTTTTGAACAAGGGAAGAGGAGGAGACAGGTACTTAAGTTGGTTATAAATACATGATTACTTTCCCCTAATGCAGAAATCAAAAATCTCTATACTGCAGATGGGAAAGAGTAAACCTAATTCTAATTAATAAAGAACTCATTTAAATGCAACAGTTTTTTTCTGAATTTAAATAGCTCAAAACCTTCTCAAATATCTTTAAGTATGATAACCACATTGTGTCAGACTGGATTCAAGATCCGGATTGTCAGAATTAAGTACTGTGGAAACTCATATATGAGCTGAGCTGAAATGGGATGAGTTAAAGCAGCCAAGAGTAATTCCTGAAAAAGGGAAAGTTTGGTTTCATGTTTGCTGATAGTTCTTCATAAATTTTCATCATTTAGGGTTAACTATAACTTTTCCAGATCTGCCTCACCCAAAATAAGGAGGGTGACAAAAATACTCGGAGGAGGCAGCCTACCTCTACCAAAACTCTTCAAATAAAATTTTGAAGGAAACAATATCATAGGAAGCATAAGCTTAACTACTGATATTTTTCAGAGAAAAGGCATTGGAGAAAATACTTTACATGAAAGATGTAAAGATTGATACTTTCTAAGCTCTGAGGCACCTAAGCTGTTGCTTAAAGAAGACTCAAAAATTACCTAGTTCCACATTTCATCACTTATGCTTTATTTATTTAGACTGCTAAAATATTCACTGATACATCTCTTCTTCCATTTCTAATAATTCTTTTAAAAGTTGGGCTTTTAATAAACAAAATATGTTTGATGCCTTAGTGTAGGTGCTAGGTACTGGATAAAGAGATCAAGCTGAAACCCATCTTGTTCCAGCGTAGCCTGTTATTCTCCAGCCAGAAATAGAATCTATTTATTATAAGCATATTACTGTATTATAAAGATATGTTGTCATTATTATTATTGCTCTTGCAAGCTGTTGCTCAGTGAAGTGCCAGACTGAGTGTTTTAGCAACCCAAGCTGTCATCAAGCTTAGGAAAGCCAAGGACAGATATTCAGATGCACATGGCTTCTATCCTGACACATTAACGTGGGGTCGCTGACAGCCACATTCCTGCAAAGTGTTGGGATGTGCTAATTGATAGCAGCCAGAAGCAGCTCAATTTCTGTAAACAAGGAAATGAGAACAAGCTGTCATTACAAGTATTGAAATGTTTACACTGCTGGATAACTTTAATGGCTAAAGCAACTCACTTTCTCTGTGGCTTGGAGGTGCATATTTATATCTGCAGCTTGTAATTGAAGCTTGTTCTTACTGTAAACATAACAACCCCTCTCTCTCCAGAACTGAGCCGTCACAGGAAGTTTCACAAGTGAAACAAAGATTGCAAGTAATATATTAGCAATTGAATGGGTTTATCATTTAAGTATTAGAGGAGATAAAGTGGTGCTCTACAGATGGAAAGTATATGGGAAAAAATGTTTTCAAACCTGAAGTTTTATATGTCTGCAGCAGCTTATCAAAATTAGCATTACAGTGAGAGACAATGTTTTAAAGGGATAAAAATACTAGTAGCTACTAAAGGAAAAAAGGATAAACATTAAAATAAAAATTAAATTATGCTGATTTATTACTAGCAGCAGCTCAATTTCTCCTGTGTAATGTAGCACAAAGTAGCTGCAGCTGCTGGTTACTAGTTTATACTGGCCAGGGAACAGCTAACAATCTCTAATTGCAGCAATGGCTTAGCTCCCTTGTGATGGGTGAAAAATGAATTGAGTTCTTCCTGATAATTACGTCTGATTCTCTCTTCCTCATTCCCTAGGAGAGGAGTTGCTAGCATCAGTCAAAGGTGGTAGCTTTTCCTCTCTTTGGGGACAAGGAGTCTTACAAAGGCAATGAAACCCAGAAAAGGTCAGGCCTGCAGGGAGCTTGAGAAAATCTAACTTGGGCAAGTCAGAGCACCTGTGTTTCAGAGCCTGCTTTCAAATGCACTTCTGAGAGCATGATTTCTTTCTACAGGGGCTACTCAGAATATTTACATTCCTGGGTTAAAGAAACCCTCTTAAAATAGCTCCACCTCACGCTGGATTCGCTACTGTGACACCTTGATTCATGTTTTGGTTTATTCTTTTTGAGTCTTAATGAAAAAAACAGTTTTCTTCTGAGAACTCAGATTTACCTCTTTTCTAGGCATAGAAATTGTTTTGTCTTCGAAAGCACAACACTGATAACAAATGGCTCAGTAGGCTGGAAAGGAACAGGTCTCTGGCTTCATTGCTTCAGCAAGCTGCCTTGCAGTTCGGGCGATGAGCTGATGCAGAAATTATAGAACTACTCTGACACTTTTTCACCCTAATGATGGAGTAAGCAGCCTTGGCTTGTGGCTCATTAGTCAAAGGCTGCATGCTCTGTTACTGATCCCCTGCGTGCTGTGCTGCATCTTACATGTGAAGGGCTGTAGCAGTGTTGTGTGCTTGTTTCATAAATGAGTGGCAATTACATTGTGCTAGATCAAGAGTGATACTCTATTCTGTATTGAAGAACATGTAAACCAACAAATTCAATGGTAGTTGGGCTCCCAAATGTGCAGAGTGGGCATAAAGGTCCTCAAAATTCTCTCTGCAAGTTAAATACATTCCTTAACATTAAAGAAGAAACAGCAAAGTAGGATAGGTAATTAGTTTTTTTGTTTTGTTTTGTTTTTGTTTTTTTTTCTTGGGGGGGAGTTTTTTTCAGTTTTTTGCATTTTTGGGCACCAGATTTCCAGGAAATCTTACTGTAATGCTAGGAAATAGTGTCCCAGTCAAAGTATTAAGAATAAAGATTTCTCTTCGTTCTTTTCCTTACTTGCTATTAGTATAAGATCCTTTGATATTGACAAAAAAGGGAAATACATTTATTAACCAAGGCATCTGAAACCTAGAAAGGGAAGAACTTTTCTACATGAGCATACAGCGCCTAAATCTGCAAAATCTTCTCTGCAGATCTCAGATTCTAAAAAGCTAAATATATTGTTAAAGTAGCAATGTCTCTTCTTGAACTGTTCAAACAACACAGATGAAAAATGCTGTCTTCCTAAAGAGAATACTCATTGACGGTAGTCAAGTTTGAATATCAAACATTTGTAAATAAAAGCTATATTTTTAAGTACATCATTTTTTTTCACTGTAAGAAAAGTGTTCTTGGTTCCAAAGCTCTTTGAACAATTAAGCAAGTATTAGGATTTAGTTTGATTTTTTTTTCTTTCTATAAACCCATGATTTTAGAAGGTCTTTGGAAAAAAAAACAAAAAACTGGAAGCCAGTGAAAAGCTGCATCATCTTCAGGGTATTACAGCCTGCCTCAATATGAAGTGAATTCTTACATAGTTTCTAAAATTGGGAGCACTGGGATGTAAAAATTGAGGATGACAGCATTTGTGTAAGGAGTAGTTGATGATTTGGAGTAGATGTTTTTTCACTTGCTTTAAAGATTAGATCTGCTTTCACCACTGTTGGTTATGAAGGACTGTTAAGTGATTTACTGTTTTCTTATCAGAGAAGAATGAAACTCTATTCTTCAATGTGTTCTTTTTTCCTTTTAGGCACATTTCAGGAGAGGAGTATGGATAATTTTTTGGCTCATTTTAGTGAGCATAGGGTTGGTCACTGGTTAGGTTTTCACTTCTCTTCAAACAGAAAAGGAGCCATTTTAAGTTAGTGTGGGATCTAACTTAGGGGTAAAAGAAATCTGGCCAAATCTGAGCTAGACACTTTGACTATCCCCACAGTCAAGAGAGAGAGAGAGAGACAGAGAGAAGCATGCTCTGAAAGCAGGGTAAGTTTTACTTAGATGTAATAACTTGTCTTCTGCGCTTACTTTTGCTTTTTTTTTTCCTTTTTTTTTTAGTTTAAAAAAAAATTATTTATTTCTTATTTGTGGAGGTATGGGAAACCAGGTTGGGCTTCAGGTAGGTGGCTAGAATTTAAATTAGATGAATCCTACCCTTACGAAGTATATGATCTTTTTCTTTTTAATCTACTGATAAAGAAAATGTGTCTAAATCTCTATCTTCCACTTAGAACATCTCGGTTGACAAAGAAGAGCGGAGATATAAATTAGCTGTCTGAGGATCAACTCAGATTAACTGAGATTGTGGTGATAGGTTGGGAGAGTAGCTAGAGGAGACAAAGT
Source organism: Toxostoma redivivum (assembly GCA_013397375.1). Taxonomy (NCBI): domain Eukaryota; kingdom Metazoa; phylum Chordata; class Aves; order Passeriformes; family Mimidae; genus Toxostoma; species Toxostoma redivivum. The sequence goes on from VXBI01001252.1 coordinate 872,253, forward strand.
AATCTTAGCTCCTGTGTAGGAAAAATGTATCCACCATTAATTAAGAGTACTGACAGCTAAAATGTGATTGCAAAATCCCAGGTGCTATTTGACAACTATGTCAGAGCAGAAACCCACACAGCCTTGAATTGATGTTTGGCTAAGGAGCTGTGACCTTCCTTGTGGATACAGACATTGGCAGTGTCATCCAAGTCCTAATCTCTTAAACATTAAATTATTGCTAAACATTTGACATTTACAGAGGGATGCTAAAGAAGACTCTGGCAGTTTGATTATAAGAAAAGTACCTTGATGGGAACGTAGTTCTTCTCAGGTTTGTATAGGCTTCATGCAGATCCCAGATTGAATGGAAATAATAGTTGAGGAACAGCCTCACTGTTGTTCTTTGCCATTATTACTGTATTGTATTACATCGTTGACTGAGACAGTATCAGTACTCAGGAATTTAGTACCTCTGATCTGACATTGTCAAAAATTGGTGATATCCTTACCTTGATGAAAAAGCCTTTTCAACACTCTTGAGTATCAAAAGGTTACAAAGGAGATGGGTAATTCTTTGGAGCAAGTCAACTTCTTGGACAATCCATTTTGGCACTATCTAAATTTAATTATTTTAAAATCATGATTAGTCATATAAGGGTGATTCTAGAAGTGTGTGTTAAATTCTATAATTGAGTGTATCTGTTGTTATAAAACTTAAATAATGTTTATTCTAAATCTAAGCATAGTGCATAAGCTGTGTTCCTCATTGTACATAGGAACCATTCTCAGACAAAAGTGAACACTTCTGTCTAACCTCAACTGCTATTAGATCCCTGGCAAAAATTCTACATCTCTGTGGAAGACAAAGACTCCTGCTGCCACAGCTTCACAGATGCCATGCTGACTTTTGTTATACATATCTCACAAAAGTCAAGAAAATTCGCTTGAATGGTGATCAATGAGTACTCCCTGGCAAGCAGTGGCTGGTAGCATGATCTGTGCATTTACAGGTAGGATGAAACTGGGATGTTTGCCATAAGAAACCTGTGTGGTGACAGGAACTTTGCCACCAAAATACTAAAGGAAAATGGTAACTGTTGACATTGGGTGGTTGCTTTAGAAGAAGGGTAGCAGTTTTCATGTGAGTATGGTGGAAAACAGCAAAGTACAGTATTACCATTATGTCATTATCTTTTACTGTCAGGAAATAAAAGCAATTCAGATGTAGCAGGTTAGCAGCTGTCTCCTCTCTTCTGCACTCCTATCATTTTTCTGAATACTGTTGAGACTAAAAAGTGTTAGAAAAAAATGAAAGGAAGGGTGAAGTTGGAAAGGGGTGCTGCATAGTGGTGTTTGGAACATTGTGCTTTACCTCATTACAGGAAGCACAATAGAGATCAGGAACAGTATGGGGCTTCATTAGCTCTGGGAATATTGGTGCTGGACTGTGGGGGGCTTTGTTAGGTTACTTTCAAAAGATCTTTCTTTAGGTTCCACAGCTATTAAGCACTCTCAAATTTAAACAGCTGGTAATGCGAAAAGTTTGGCAACATCATCTGAATTGTATATGAAACATTGCCTCTGGTTAGCAGCAGTAAAATGTTAATTTAGTCTTTGATAGAACATATTAGCATGATAACTCACAAAATACTTCTGGTATGCTAATTCTAAAATAAAAAATATGTTCTGATTAATGCCTGAATCAATATAAAAACTACTGTCTGCCTGAAATGACAAAGATGATCAAAGCTGCCAAAATTGTGTGACAAATATATTAACAGCAGTAGAGGCTATTTGTTTTTTCCTCCTATCAGAAACAGTGTGAAATTTAATTATAAATGGAACCTATTTAAACACGTAAGTCTGCAGACTTAAACGTGTATGTTCCATCCTTACCTTAAAGCACAAATTATCTGATTTTGCTGTCATACACTTTGCAGCTAATATTTCTAATGAATTGTCACAAGTGTTAAGTTCCTCTGAACTGACATTAAGGATTTTCTTAAAAATTTTCCTAGTGATTACTTCAGTAAATATTGCTTTATGTTGTTTTTTGAGAAATTAAATTACTACTTTATGGTATGGATGGTTCACTGGATGTACAAGGCACTGGGGTGTGAAGATCCCCACAGAGCATGAGTTAGGCACCCCATTTTGACATGCCCTCTGTCTTGTTTTAACCATGTTAAGTAGCATGATTTCCATGCTACTTAATGGCTTCCAGATGTATGTGGAAAATTGATGTCTGCCTTGAATAAACTGTGTCTGACAGCAGCGTTAAAAGAAGAGCAGTGAGGCACACGAGAAAATCTGTGGTACAAATTAAAGCGCTATAGGAAGATGAAATACTTTATATTTAATTTCTTAATATTAGAGACCAAGGTAAACTTTTTCAGATGTTTCTGAGATTGCAGACTGCTCAAGATTAAGCCTAGGTCATACAATACAGGCTTGTATAGTGATATTCACAGACATGGAGTGCTTAAGGCCTGGTACAGAGAAAATTCTACTTTAAGCCAGCACTTGAGAACACATTTGTTTCAGCAGTGTATGTGGGTCTTGAATAAGCAAGTGATAGAGCGTGTGCTCTCCCCAACACCTCCTTGGGGTATTTCATTAGGCAGCATAATAATGATTGTACAAAAGCCCTAACCTTCCCATTCACACTTTCCAAAAATTATGACACCACATCATTACCATGTTACGATCATTTCTTGTAATTTACTTGGAAGAATGTGTGATAAATCTTATTAATGATGTGCTAACACATTTGCATGCAATTAATTCTGTGCTGTATAATTATGCTATAGAATATGAAAGTATAACATTATGAAGTACAGTAATATAATTACATTGCAACTTATTCAAGCCCCAAGTCAGCAAAAATTCTGTCATTGATATTAGTGATGAAGTGGAAGGTAAATGAGAATATTTTTGTATGCTTATGGTGTGGTGCTCTCAGGAAGGAGAAGGGTTTAAATTAATCTGCAGGTCAGAGCAGCAATTAAACACAGATGTCTACCCTCCTCTGGTCTAAAGAGGGGAGGGGTGTCTCTGACAGAATGGGCATTTAAGAAGTCCATAAAAATGAAGCTGATCAGTGCAGGGCAGCTTGAAAAAAATCCCCTGTGCTCAGAGTAGGCACTCCTTTCAGGGATTCTTTTGGATGTTGGGGCTGAGAGTACCCACACAATGGTCTTGTGAGTGATTGATTACCGATATTAAGTAGTAGAATTGCTCCACCAGGAAACATTTATCTTCTTTAATTTTGTAGTTTGCCCAAAATTAAAATGTTTCAGGAAGGTGTGTTTTTTTTTCCTTTTTTTTTTTTTTTTTTCCCAAAGGGGTTAGACAATTTTACACATCTAAAAAAGTCTTGCAAATATATAATGTAACTCACTTTCTCAGGAGAAGTAGAAATAAGGATTCAACAGCATGTCCTTTTGAAAATGTCACCCCTACTCCTGAAGGAATTTCTGGGACTATGGATGCTACTGCAAGCAGGAAGAATATCAGCATTTGAGATGGTTTTCAAGCATATATTCTTGCTTTGCTTCTTGGGCCAACGAAAGCAGATCTATCTTTCTAGTAAAAAGGAGTCTTTTTAGGCCTATGGGCAGGAGATGGGTGAGGATGGCTACTTTGAAAAAAACAATCCCTTGATATCCACTGCTATCTGGTGTGAGAGGAGAGAGAGACATGTCTTGTAGAGGTTATGAATCCTGTCTTCTATATTTTACCCTTTTTTCATTTTGCCTAGTGATTTTACAGATGGAGAATTATAGAATAGTTTGGGTTGGAAGGGACCTTAATGACCACCTAGTTCCAATACCCCACTACACACACATATGCTGATCAGGGCACCTTCTATCAGAGCAGGTTGCTAAAAATGCCATCCAACCTGTCAGCCTTTCCCCACAGGAGAGGTGTTTTTTTCCATCTAATCATCTTCATATCCCTCCTCTGGACTTGCTCTGATAGGTCCATGTCCCTTCTGTGGTGGGACCCTAAAGCTGGATGCAGAACCTCAGGTGGGAGTTTGCCCCAACTCAGGAGTAGAACCTTGCACTTGGCCTTGTTAAATCTCATGAGGTTTCCATGGGCCCTCTTCTCGAGCTTGTCCAGGCCCCTCTGGATGGCATCCTATCCTTCAGATGTGTCAACTGCACCACTCAGTTTGGTATTATCTACAGATTTGTTGAGGATGTGCTTAATCCTTTCGTCTCTGTCATTGATACAGATATGGAATAGCTCTAGTCCCAAAACAGACCTGGAGGCTCCTGTCAGGACCCTGAGCAATTGAGCACTCCCCTCTGGATACAACCATCCAACCAATTCCTTGTGCAAACATTCCACCCATCAAATCCTTCTCTTTCCAATTTAGAGAAAAGGATGTTCTACGGCACTGTGTTCAAGGCTTTTCAGAAATCCAGAGGAGAGACAACTGCAGCCCTTCCCTTGTCCACTGAAGTTGTCACTCCATCATAGGGGGCCGCCAGGTTCATCAGGTGAAGCTTGTCTTTGGTGAAGCCATGACAACTGTCCCAAATCACCTCTCTGTCCTGCATGTGCCTTAGCACAGCCTCTAGGAGGATCTATTCCATGATTTTTTTGGGCACAGAGGAGAGGATGACTGGTCAGTAGTTCCCGGGGTCCTCCTTTCTACCCTTTTCTAAGATGGATAACTATGCTTTCTTTTTTCCAGTAATCTGGGACTTCTGATTGCTATGACATCAAATATGATAGAGAATAGCCTGGCAATGACATCTGTCAATTCCCTCAGAACTCTGGCACGCATCCCGCTGGGTCCCACGGACTTATGCACAGATTCTTCTGTGGTCACAAACCTGTTCTTCACTCACAGTGGGAAGCACTTTGCTCCCCCAATCCCCTTCTTGCATTCCTCTCATTTGAGAGGTGTGGAAGGAGATGTTCCCATTGAAAACTGAGGAAAAAATGCTGTTGAATACCTCATTCAGTTCCTCATCCATTGTTTGCAGTTTACCATCCTTTTATTCTTGGGGGGGGGTGGGGGAAAGGTGCAGTGGATGCCTTCTTTGACCTTCCTCTTCTGTCTGGCATACCTGCCCTTCTTGGTATTTTTTTGCATCCTTTGCCAAATTCAGAGTCAGCTACACCTTGGCTTTCGTCACCCCACCCCTGCACAACCAGACTGTGGCCCTATATCCTTCCCAGTGTACCTTTCTTCCATTGCCTCTGTGTTTGCTTCTTGTCCTTTAATTTTGCTAGCAGGTCCATACTCAGCCATGCTGAGCTCTGACCTTCCTTGCCCTATTTCTTGTGCCGGGGAAGACAATGAGCATGAGCAGAAAAATAAGAAATCAAGAAGAAAGTGACAAAAATATGCAGAAAGTGATCAGATCTTGGATCTTAGGAAGACAGAAAGAATTGAGAGAAGAGGGAGAAATAAATAAAGAATCAAGGAAGAGAGCTGGAAATTATGCACAAGTCTAAAGGGAAGGAGTTAACGAAATGAAGGGAAAATAAGGTAACAAAAAGGAAAAAAAGTACAACACAGAATAAAAAAAATTGTATCAAAATTTGTCACTTTCTTAGATCTGGGGGAGGGATAAATAGTACTGTGGAGTAATATGGGGGACAGATGAAACAGGAAGAGAAGAACATAATAAAAGAAGTGAGAGCTTAAGTAGAAACTGTGAAACTGTTTCTTTTGTAGAACAAATTGCCAGGGGAGGCAAATAATTATATCTTTCAGTACCTTCAGTCATAGATTAAAAAACACTTCAGTTTTCTTTTAAAGATATGACACTTTTTTGTTTCTAATTCAAAAGTATCCCAAAGTGATAACTAATATTGTAATTCTTCCTGATGTGATTTTAGTGCTTAAAGCCCCCCAACCAAACACTAGCACTGCTATTTTTTTTCTTTTCTTCTTCCTTTCTTATTTTCTTTAGCTTGCAGTAATAACATGAACAATTGGTGTTCAAAAAAAGCCTCCTGGCCATGTTGTCTCAGCCTTGACATTGGAAATTTCCTTTTAGGTGTGGGATGTAGAATGTAGAATTTATTTCTTTATTTATTGTCTCTCTTGGATTGTCAATGTGGATTCCACTAGCAAAGGCTGTAGCAGCATCAAAACCCTCTTTCCTCTTCATCCCAGCTTTGACTTCCTTTTGTATGCCATTTCTTGCAGTGTGTGAAGTGGAGCTGTTAAAGATTCAATGTTGAGTAAGGTTTCTTCACTCACTCTACTCACAGAGAAGTACTGCATTCAAGAGACAGAGGGCACAGTCAGTGCAGTGGCATTGCTGGGACAGGAATCCATGGCCCCAGGGGTTCAAAATGGGATCCCTGCCCATGGACAGGAGAGATGGAAGTACAAGGGGGCTGGGCAGGGACAGCCAGGCCGGGGTGTGCCCAGGTCTGGGACTTGGCTGATGATTTGCTTGAGTTTTACTGAAATTTAGACAGATCTGCATGGTGCAAATTAAAATAAGTAGTGATCATATGCTCTTATTTAAATTTCTCTGACAATCAATTTAATTTCCTTTCTGTGTCATATGGTTTCTAAAAATCCATCTACATTATCAGATACAGAATATTCTCTATAGAAGCCAGAAACACATCTTTTACTTTTCTTCCCATTGTTTATCAGGATGCAAATTATATTTTTATTCATTTGAAGGCTTTAGTCACTCTTTTAAATTGATTTATTGGTTTGGGGTTTGTTTTTGTTTTTGTTTTTTTGTTTTGTTTTGTTTTGTGTGTGTGTGTGTGTGGCCAGGAAATCATTCAGTAACCGCAAAATGGGTGGATATAAAGTGAATTAGTCTGATTTAAGTAACTTATGTTAAACAGCTTCAATAAAATTCGAGGAAATCCATAGTTTTACTTGAACACTTTGTACAAATCTTAGCCAATTTAGCAGCCCCTCATTACTGCTGCTGTTTTTGTTACAGCTGATTCTTGAAGCTGTAGCTTGCTCCAAATTGCAAGACCAGAAGTGCCACCTAATACCAGCTGTACATGCCTGCCTTCTTCATTAAATTGTTTGCTCACTTTGTTACTAATCTAAGATTTAAATAGTCCTACCAAACAACATATCCATAGTAAAATATAATAATTTAGAGCATTCTTTCCCATAGTATCCAAATCTGCCAGTGTGGTTGGGTTATCCTCTGCATTTTTTTGTTCTTAAAATATAAATTCAGTAGCCAGTCTCAACCATTTTCTTGATGTAGGCACATCTAAGAAGTTTAAGACTAATTTTAAAGCTTGATTCTTTCATTCATCTATCAGTCTGAGCTTATTAATTTATCTAAGTGAAACTTATGATAAATATACTGATTATGATAAATATCCATCTTAAATTCACTGATTTAACTATCCTTATAATCTTGAATATGTTTCTCTTAGCAGCAGAACTCATTACCTCTTCCAGAATTAGTTCTGTGTGGATAGTAACTAATTGCCATAATCTTAATTTTCAAACTTTTGCTAATCTTGGAGATTGTGTCTTTCATTTTTAAAGAATGTTCTAACTTTACACATCAGTGATTAGTTTCAGGTATCTCACCAGGCATCTTTCAATGAAGATTAGGCAAAAAGGAACACCTTCCAATCATCTGGTCTTTAAATAACTGGTGGAACAATTTAGGCTGGGAGAATTCTGAGCCTCTGAACAAGTATTCAGCCTCTTTGGTCCTACTCCTCCACCAAATACAGTGGAAGCACTGCCTGTGCAGGCACAGCTGTGGTACTCAGAAGCTGAATTCTGAGTCTGGAGACAGCTGTTTTATCAGTCAATTTGAAGGATGGCCACCTAAACACAGATGTAAAACTATTAGTGTTATTAATTTTTTTTTTCCTCTGGGTCCTTTCTTACAGGATGATGCTTCTTTCACTATTCTCCTAGGGATTTTATGGACTTGAGTTCCTCTTCTAGCAGCTGGACAAAGTGGGGACAACAAGTCTTTGAGGGACGTGTTTTGCCGGACATGAATGGCTAGTGGTGATATATTGAGATGTATGAAAAATTTATTACAAGCTAATGAGCACTCTGAGATCAGCACAGTTGGTCAGAGCACAGTGGTAATTATGCCAAGGTTGTGGTTCTGATCCTTGTATGGGCCTTTCACTTTAGGGTTGGACTTGATGATCCTTGTGAGTCCCTTCCAAATCAGGATATCTGTGACCTGTGGTATGTGTTTCTCACAAGGACAATTAGGTTTTTTTGAGAGAGGAGAATTCTACAGGTGAACAATAGATCCACTTAGCAGAAAGATACAGGGTCGTAGACTTGTGTGCAGAAACCAAACCCTGAACAACAAACCAGCAAACTTCTGAATAATTTTGTGGAAATGGTCCACCTGATAGCCATGAAACTCTACTTCTCTTTTCAAATCCTCAAGAAGGATAAAACTGAAGACATCTTCATTTTTCAAAGTTTTCTTGTCAACATCTTATAAAAGAAAATAAACAATAAATGTTTTGCCTCCAAAGTTGCCTTCTGTCATTATTTACCTGCTTTCTTTGCAGCTGTTATATCTCTCTAAGACTGTGAAAATGGTGTTGCAAAAATGGCCTGACTTGGTTTCTAAGGTGTTGCATCAAGGTGAAGATAGAAGAAAGCAATGATACAAGCTTAGCCCCAGACTAGGAATAGTTATATATCAGCTCTTTTCAGCATCTGATAGGGCACAAATGCTGAAGTAAACTTAGTTGGTATTCTCCTGGACATTTTTAAATAATTGTTTGTGTAGATGTGCAAAACTAGTCTTTTTTTCATCTGTGTCCTCTCCATAAAAATTCACATGAAAGAGGAACTATGTAACAAGATATCTAGTTGGAAAAGTTGCCTTCATAATATCTATGTGAAAAAAAGTTATTCAAGACACCTTACAAAATCTCTCTCCTCTGCCTGAAAGATACTGACTGATTAAAGGAGGAATGTTTCCATCTGGAGATGTATCTTATAGTAAGCAGACACTTTTATTCTTTTATCTGCTTTCTTAAGAAGTGAAAAGGGAGGAAGACAAAGGAGAGAGTACAGGATTGCAGCAGATGTGAAACTAAATAAGAGACAATGGCAGACTAAGGAAAAGTATATGATTGTGAATTAATTCTAGTGGAATGTCCAGTGAAAAATTTTGATGCAGTATCACTGAGTCATAGGCATTCAGCACAGGAATCAAAATCCACTAAACTGAGCAAGTAACAAAACTCTGTTGCAGCACTTACCTTACATTGATGTGCTTCAGTCCACTGGCATACACCTTGAGCTTTATCCTGGTCTCCCAGTATTAGGGTCACATCATTTCACCTCATAGTACCAGTCCCTAAAACCTACGCCTCATCATGAAGAAGAAAATTAAATCATGGCTCTGATGGCAAGAAAGAGTTAAATGGCTAATACTGTAGATAACATACTGTTCTATGATTCTAGTTGCTGAAACTTCATTTCAGCATCTGCTCCCTGGCATTCACTCAGTTCCAAACACTATAATGCTGATAGCTGTTTGTCAAAGCACAAAGGGAGGAAGTATAAAACAGTTAAAAATATAAAAAAAGAAAAATTATTAATAGACAGATGATACATAAAACTGGAACATCAAGATATTCCCTGTCAGTGAGCAGGGAGGTTAGAGAAATAGAAGTAGTTCTAATTTTTCTAGAGCTGTAAATTTTTGTGTGTATATATATTTTATAAGTTTTTTTTCCACTTTATTTTTGATGCTTTAGTCCTATTCTCTCATCAGTTAGTATTTTAAAAATAAATATTCATTAATGAAATATAATGACACCATAAAAGTGTTCCTCTTTACAAAAAAGATATTTTTGGGCCAGTTACTCTCATACATATAAAATAACTGTCCAATTGTCAGTTTGGATTCTCTTTCTCTGAAACATTGGCATATTTTAGATTAATTATAGATTAGAAATAATATTACCCCATAGTTCTTACTGTTGACAAGAGACTTTTCTGAAGTGATTGTATGAAGTACATGGACGAATTAATGAAACGATCTTATCTGTCTTCCCAATAAATTCTTTCAATTCAGTGTCACCTTTTCTTTTATTTTTTTCTTTTTCCCTGTAAACTAAGGCCTCAGAGAACAGAGGAGTACCGTACTGCCTATGGGATCACTAAGGGACAGGACAAAGGAAATATGTTTTGCTGAATCAGTGCAGAAATATTCCTAATATTTTTCCATCAGAAAACGGAGGAATCATGCAGTAGTGAATTTTTAGGGTATACAAATGTACCGTTCTGATTCTCAAACCACAAGGTTGATCTTTACACAGGCCATGAAGAAACAGATCATGCTACTGTATTTCAGCATCCCAACTGATGCTTACTGTTGGGTAACAGATTTTGGAGATGTTGATGAGACTGTTTGTGAATCACTGGTATGAAGCTTTTATGTAAACACATATTCTGTTATTATTCTGTTGTTTAAACATTAGTTTTACTTGGATAGCCTCTCTTAATGTCTATTCTGAGTTCTAGATTAGACTCTCAACTTGTTTCCTAACCCTGTGTCTTTAGACAATTGCATATCTTTACCTTGTTTGGAATAACCTTTTGTATATAACCTCTTTCCTCCTCTTCTCTCTCTCTTTTTTTTTTTTTCTTTTAACTTTCCCACACAGATATTTTTTTTCCAAGACTCTTACTCTTGCATTTTACTTTTTTTCTCCAATTATTCTACATATGACCTTTCATTAAAAGCTTTAGCAGTGTTGAATGAAAGGTGTAATTCCTTGCCTTTTGTGGTGTACACAAAATTCATTCTAAAGAATGCCTCTTAAAATGTCATTTGCCTTATTTTCACTAACACATATATTTGTGATGTGTGTAATTCACTGTGACAGAAATTTTTCTGCACTGCAGTTTTTGAGACAGCTGCTGCCCAACACAAATTTTTATATTAGATTTTTCCTACTTAAATTAGTTCTTTACTCTTGTAATTATGTAATATTGTATTTATAATTTCTTGTTTTATAAGCATAATTTGAATTCTTATCCCACTTCCAAGGTATTTGTTTTCTGGCTTGGTGTCATGCCCAGTTTTAAGATATGTACTCTCCTGTTCCACTGTTTGTATCATTATCATAAATAGCAATTGGATAATAAATATCAAATAGGTGAGACCACCGTGAGAGCTAAAATGCTCTCTTTACTTTGCTACTAAGCTCAGTAACTAAATTCAGTTTTTCAAGTTGTTTTTGTTTTTGTTATTTTTATTTTTCTATGCTTACAGGACTACTTGAACTACTATCAAACTAGCACCAGTTTGATAACAAACAGAAGTATCACTAAAGTCAAAAGAGATTGCATCTACTTTTTCCTATGTCTTCTTGGAAATATGTCCTATTAAGAGGTAACAAGACCCTTTTGAATAAACTCAGCAATGACTAACAAAAGTTGGCAGTTCATTATTTCTTGATTATTCTTGAGATTCTTGCAAATTGAATAATAACATGGCTCCTATTATTTTTACAGGATCAATATTGCATGTTTTGTTGGGCATATACCTCTCTAAGCTTTCTGCTCCCTATTCCCTCCCTTTTCCCCTAATGGATACTCATTGTTTGCTTTTTTTCAGTCTGAATCTTTACAAGTCATCCAAGGAAATTGCCTAAACCAGTTGTCTTCAGTGATTCTCATCAGGGAATAACTTGAAAAATCTAAGTCATCTTCATATAATTGGTCTGTTTTTTTTTTACTGTAGTATTGCCTCCTTTCTTTAACCTTGCTATCAATATTAACCAGGCTAAGTGAATTAACTGTGAGCTAAACTGTCTATATAGAATAAAGCAACCAAACTGAAGCAAGAACACTTTGGCTTTCTCTGTCCCCTGCAATAGCTCACCTTCTCCCATTACTAACAAGCCCTTCTTTCTCCCATTCTGTTATCACATCTAATGCATTTCAGAGCATTTCCTGATTGCCTTTTATGTTTTCTTCCAGCTGTATGTCATTTTGTGCTGTAGGCTTTTGTGCCTATCCCTCCATCATATGCTATTCTTCTACACTGTTTTTTTTGGCAATGAGTCCTTGTTTCAATTGTGCACAACTTTTTCCCTTTTTCCTCCTTCCACTTCAACCACTGAAGAGCTTCCGCTGGAATCGGTGTCCTTACCATATCCATCAGCTTTTTTCTGTAATAGCATAGGTTATCTTCAGACTCTGCAGTCTTATTATAAGCAACTACTCCATTGCACTAAAGAAAATCTACAAAATCTATTATTAAAATAAATGATTACATGAATAAAAGCCAAGAATTCCCAAGTCTGTATCAGAAAATTATTTTAAATGGTTATTCATAGTTGTATATAAAAACATTTGTTAAAACATAGTATGATAGACACGTCAGCAGAGATTCTATAAATTAAAGTAGTGCCTCTATCATGGATAAACAATGGTTGATATTAATTCTTATGAATGAAAGTAGCCTTGCTCATGGCTCAAGCCCTGCAATGTGCATACTCCGTGTAATGAGAAGGGTGAAAAATACAGTTAAATGAACAAAGAGATGAACATTACTATCAGTCTCTGAACATCATCTTTGACTAAGATTGTGAGACAGAGCACTGACTCAGGTGGTCCTGTAGGGATATTTAATTTGTGTGTTCCCATGAGAAGCTTTGAAATCTCAAAGGGCTGTATATGATTGAACAGATCCTTCACCCTTCACTGGCGAGCAAATCCTTTTTTTGGGTTTCATAGGGAACTATTGTAACCCAAGATCAAATGGGTGTTACACAAAGAAGTAATTGAGATTTTTCAACACAAATTCAATGCTGAAATAATGTAGAAGGGTTTGTATTTGTGTGGTTAAAGTAAATAGACAAAATTAGAAATGCCTTAGGTCTTGACAGAAAGAAATATTTATTATAAGTGAACATTTATTATAAGTGAACATTTATTATAAGTGAACAAAACCCAAGTATTTTCTACCATTTAAAGGAAAATAAAACAGATTCTAGTCCTAGATTTTACTTCCAGATCAGAAAAGGGACGCTCAATCATATGTGTCTTAATATATATGTGTAATGATGTCATACTTGATCAGAAAAATTGGTATTTTCATTACGTGTAGTTGAGGGTGTAAAGGGAAAGTGTGTGGATGGCTGATATTTGTTAACTGTAGAATAAAAAATTATAGGAAATTTTTCATATTTACCTCTGTTTATACATACCCTCTGATCATCAATTCTCAATTTTGAGTTCAGTAAGTAACTTCTAGCTCCTGACATTTAAATACAGATGACTTCCCATAATGGCATAGGTCCCTTATGGCATAGCACAATGTCTTGTGTGGGAGCAGCATTGCTGATACTAGCAGCTATGCAGGAAAAATACTGAAATATGGCTATATGTATAAGATGGATAATTTCCTTCCAAAGGAGGGTGCAGTCTTTGAAGTGGCTTATGGACTCAAGACATAAGCAAACATTAGTCGGTTTTGATGAATGGTTTTTGTTTCTTGCCTTATCAGTTGCCAACCAAGATTCAGATGAGAGAAATGGATTACAGAAAATAAACTCTTATTTTTAAAATACCTTTTAAAAAATCACAAGCTGCGTGTTGGTCTAAAAATGTCTTACCCTACCTCAGTCCACAGTGCAACCATAGCTTCTGAATAAATACAGCGATTAGTGATCCTTATTCAAGCACTGACAAGCCAAGAAAAAGATAAATGAACAAGACTGTTAGACAAGAGGAAAGAATTGCAGTCTAACTGTAATGCAAGGGGCTGGAGAAGAACTTGGGGTTGTCTTCTGGTGCTGCTGCTCCTGAGCAGAACTGGATGCTCTACCACAGAAGGCCACCAGAGGTTTGATTTTCTGTACTGGAAAATTGTCGTGGTTTTGCTGATAACTCGATTTGAATAGCTATAAACTCTCAGCTATTTCAGATGCCCAGGGGCACCATTCCACTCTCTGTAGCTGGTCAATGATTGCCTTCATCACCTGGCAATTCTCATTTTATATTGCAGCACACCTCTTCTCATTTTCCTGGCTCAGTGGTCAGCCATTGCAATATTTGCTGTAGCTCTGCCAAAGCAGAAGAAACAAGACTTCTCTTTAGATCTGACAGAAGAATTACACCAACACTACAGAATCTGTGCTTGTAGCCATTTCCAGCAGAGAGACTGGTTAACATGGAGGATCAGAGCAGGCATGTTACAAGAGGGATTATTGGAAATTAAAAGCTGCAAAAATGGAAATTTTCAGTAAAAGAATCTTCTGCTTGAAATATGAAAATATAACTGGCAACTGTCATCCCACAATTAGCTGTAGATACATTTTACAAAAAATCAGCTGTTCAACACTAGTGTGGAGCAGTCTCATGTATATATAGTGCATCTTTTGTAACAGAAGATGATACGCCCATAGCACATCAACCAAAGGTGGTTATAATTTTGTTATGTCAGATGACATCTTTTTCGATACTACTTTTGATACTTTCGATACTACTAAAAAAATCTCATACAATATACATGGCTTTTTCACTTACTCCCTCTTTTCTGAATTGATTGATGAATATTTTCAATTAGGAAAAAAAGCTGCAGAAAATACTTTTAAAAATTTTTTGTTTTGTTTTGTTTTTAATGATAAGCCAGTTTTAGCAACAGTTGTTTTCCAAGCAACAACACAAAATAAAGCATTGCTCAAATACTTAGAGATGTAACCAGAAGAGCTGAAAAGTAGCTCTACCCAGAGCAGAAGTTTTTGGACCCTTACCCCACCCAACCATCCTTTTATACTAAGTATGGTTAGGATGCATGACAAGAATCTTGTTCCCAAACACAGAATGAAGCATAGAGGGACATAGAGCAGGGGAATCCCAATAACCCAGACAGAGACAGGAGCCCCGGACCCAACCCCCCAGGGCATTCCAGGAGGACATCAGCCTCAGGGGTGGAAGTGACTCCTACCACCATAGATCAACATGAGATCTACAGGATAGATTGTCTAAACCAGCTATTTGCATTGTGTATATTTTTAATGGGAAGAAAATAGAGAATGTAGCGAAAGTGTGAGATATTTACTAAATACTGCAGCTTATAGGTAAGCAGATAAAAAAGGAAATGTAAGAAAGCAAAATCTATTTGCACCAATAGGAAAAAAAAAAGAAGGTCTACATATATCCATAAAATATAAAATAACCCTTGAAATTTACAGTTTTGGTCAACTTGAGGCAAAAATGTGTTATTAATATAATAGATTTTTAACTCCTGTTTTATTAGTGTTGAGATGAAATGATGAAATTACTACATTTAAAAGAAAATTTTAGAAAAATGTTTATTTTCTTAGAAAAAAATCTCAAATGCATGTTATTTTAATTTGGAAATAATATATCATTTTTTGTCTTCAGGCAACAAAAATGCTTGCAGTTCTTATTCTTAGACTCATTATTGTTCACATTGAATTTTTTTTTTATTGGTTTGTTTGGTTTCATTTTGGGTTTGGATTTTTCTACTGAGTTTCATCCATCTAAAATTTTACTTGTGCTCTTAGATGCATTCAAACCTGACAAGTCCCAAAGATAATAGTTTAAATCATAAGGATCATTTTTTTCATACAGAAGAAAACAGGATTAACTGGGTTTCCAATTCCCCAAACTTTTTACTGTGCAAGGGAAAGGGCCAGAAGGTAACAAAAGAGAGGAGCAGGAAGAAGTTGTGCTCCACTGCCCTGGTAGAATAAGTCAAAGAAATTATTAAATTTTTGTTTTTATTTCAGATAACTTCATAATTTTATGCCAGCCTTTAGCAGCCAAAAGCACTAGAGATTAATGTCTTGGTTGGAACCACAATCAAAGACATCCAGCCTGACATTTTCTGAGCAGTAAGAATAGTTACTATTACAGTCAATTTTATTGTCCTGTGGTAAATTTAACATTCTTCTCATTGCTCACACAGTGATTTGCTGATCTCTGTTTGAAGCAGAGACTGGTGCTTGATGGTTTGGGAGGAGTGCTATGCTTTTATATTTCTTTCTGGTTTTTTCCTCTTTTCATGTATTCTGTCCTCTCGAGAAACCAACCCGTACCATGCCCTGAGGCTGGTATGTGTGCCTAAGAAAATATCTTGAGCAGGAGTATTTTTTGTTCCTAGAAAATGTTCAGCTTTACTGTGAAGTGATACAAAAGACAGCTCGTCTTTGCAGGGGAAGGTAGTGTCTGGTTGGGCATCTAGAAGTCTAGTAAAAAATTCTCCACTCCTCTTTCCTGGAGCTGCTGCACCCTTTAGTGACACTGAAAAGAGTTGAGAGAAAAGTCATGATCCTCTTATAACTTGATGATAAGACATTTGCCATAACAAAGACTTTATTCCATATAAGCAAATTGCGCCACTTTAATTAGGATTTCATCAAATGACAGAACGTAAGCCAATGAAATCTGCTGGGGTGCACTCTTATTCATCACGATCGTAGCTGCAGGGTTTACTTCCAGATGGTTTGTTTTAAAAGTACAGCTTTTGAATCATGCCTTTCATTTATGTAGATCTTAGATAGTTAGAGTATTTCCATTTCCCAAGGAGTTGGATATATGGTATGAGGGAGCCTGTCTTTCAGCTGTCTACTTAAGTGGTAGCCAGTTGTGTTTAGGCTTGTCATTTTACGAACTCTTAAGAGTACTTCACCGAGTATAAATTTTTGGGTTTTTTTTGTCTAAAATACCATTGGGGAAAATGCTATTGTATCCTTTTCCTATGAGTCTGATAAATACCAACATTTGTTCACTATTTTCTTACTCTGAACAAGTTGAGAAGTTGCTATTGAACATCAGACAATTAGAACAAGTCAACAGAAGGCTGAAATATCAAAATTGAAATTTAAGACAATTTAAGAGCTGGTTCAGAGGTGAGAGGCAAAGACCACACTTCACATACGGGAGCAGGAGAACTCCAGCAGCAGCACAACTGCCAGTGTTCCATCATGATGAAGATGAGGGTACACCATGGGGTCAGGTGTTAACAGGTGTAAAGAACTGATTGTAATTCAAGAATTACATTGACATAACTGTCCAAGATTTGCCAGCAGCTCCCTGACTCTGCAGAGACATCTTCCTCAGTCCTAATGTTCTTTACTGTGGTGAATATCATAAAAATCTGTAAGTTCAATTATTCAGATTAAATATTCATATCTTCTGCTTAATGTTTCTGGTGTCATGATGATATCTAAGTATTTTTTTTTTAACAGATCTCCTCAAAAATCTTTTTTTTTGGGGTTTGGAGGGCTCTGCACAGCTTTCTTGGCAAAGCAGAGGGCCCTCACATGATAAAAAGAGAAGCAGTGGAATGAATGATGGTTTCCTGCTCTTCCCAAACACTAAGTGAAGAAAATTAAACTTTTCGAATGACTAAAGGAATACTATAAGTCAAACAAAAATCTAGAAAACTTCCCTGGTTACATTTAGATAATAGAAAAACTATGTTAGAGAAAGGAAGTACTTTCAGAGGGATTTCTTTCTCTTGAGGTCAGGGACAGAAGTTTTCAACTGCCCATGCAATTCCCAAGTCACACCAGGCACTCTGTGGCTCTGTCTATTATCTTGAATAATGAATAAAAACAGGGACTCAAAGTATTTTTGAATTATGTCATTCCCACTAAGGTGAGTGTTAGATGAAGTAATGTTAACAAAGTAAAAGACAGCTTTTTCCTAGATCAGAGAAAAGCCTAGACAAAAAAAAAGTGACTTCTGAAGGTCTCTCATATAAAGCGGTTGATTGCAAACCAGTTTAGAGAGGGTTTAATTTATTCACAGGGAAAATGTTTTCTGTCTTTGAACAGGACTGCACTAGCCACTCATGTTGGCAAGCCCCTAGGCAAAAAAATATAGAAAAAATAAAATAATTTCAGAGCTCATATATTATAGATGCTGTTTTGGAGTTAGATCACACAGAATTAAGACATTGGATGCTTCTTCTGGGTTCACTCTCTTGTCAGCTGTTTAGTAAGGTGGGTGCCTACACATCACAACACACTCTAGGATCTGTAGAAGTTAAACATATTGACTGTGGGTTTCCTAACAAAATAATCTGTCCTAAACTCAAGTCTATTTACAAACAAATATTGGCAGGATATCTATTGCACCTGAAATTTCTGTTTTCATCCAGCATACCTGCTACCACAGTATTTATTTCAGCCAGCTTAGAGAAACTTGAAGCAGTCTCAGGACTCAGATGAATCCTGAAGAAATAGCCCCATTTGTACTATTAGGAGCTGAGGACAAACTCTGGCTTCCCTGGATTCATTGCTCTTTCCATGTTGAACCAATAGCAAAAGTCACAGTTTAAAGCTCTTTATGGAATTGGCCTCTTGAGATTTGTCTCCCAACTTTCCTTGGTATGTAATGTGAGCTCTAGTTAAGAGAAATGATGCAGATTCTGCTGCAGCTCTGGATAGCACTACTGGTGTAAGATCCACTACAAGAACAGATGGTAGCTACAGTCTCAGCCCTGGTAGGAAATCCAAGGAAAATTTTGTTCCACAACAGCAGGCATTGGAAGACTGTCCCTTCCTCTTTCTACCTATTAGAGACAAATGGTTCAGAAATTACTAAAACTGTTATAAGAGTAAGTGTTGCAACTTCAACAGTGATCCACAGCATCATTATTTACTGTTCTGATTCAGTGAAAAACAAGTCTATCCAAAAGTCAAAGAATGTATGTGAAGTAAAACACAGTCAGGATCAGTGGCATAACATAAAAGCCTTATGAAAGTACCGAAAATAAGGTTTTGCTCACCACCCAACACAAGCCACTCATCCCAGTTTCCCAGAAGAGCCTTGTAGAAAAAGGTGTCGTTTTTAGCATGACCTAGAGGTCAGCTAATTCTAGCTCTGTGGAAGGATGGGAAAAGCAAGTTCTGGAGTTCAGAACCTTTTGGCAGAACACTCTGTCTCAGCCCCTCACAATTATATAAGGGCTCTGTTAATACCTCAGGCAATTTCTACTGCCATGTTATTCACCTGAAAAAAAAATATCTGTGATAAAGGAAGACTTCCAGGAAGCATGAAATAAATGTTTATGGGTACAAGCAAAATACATTTTCTTTCCTATGGCTAATATTGGTTTAGCAACCTACTATTGCTTGTTATGAAAAATGATGGTTATTAATTAAATATTACTAACACAAAACCTTTGTGCTTGGAAAAAGTATGGTTATCCCAAAACAGAGATTTTGTTTATTCTTTATATTATGGTAACACCTAGAGGCCAGAGCTCCACTGTGCAAGGCACTGCACAAACATACACAAGGGGCTGGCCCTTGCTTTGAGGAATATGTCGTAAATGTAAGCAGCAAGTGAGTAATGCAGTGAAGTGCAGTACAAGAACAAGCAGCATGTGGTCAATATGAAAAAAGTGATGGCACTGACTCATCTGTTGAACTGTAGTTGGATTTTGTAAAGCCCTACATGGGACTTCCCAGGATTCATTTGGAAGAGGCCTTTGGACCCTGGATGGGTTTTGTGAGGAATTACATCGAGAGTGTGGTGTGTTAGATGCACACACTAGCATCTCTCACTAGCTTCACTTTTAAAATATTTTGGTAGGATTTTCATGATCTTTTAATCGGTGACTAATAGTCTATGAGTTAAAAATGGGCTGAAGATGGTAGTCATTTACATAAACAGTTAACTTGGGATTTATGTATCTCCTGAAGAATGAGAACTTTAGGTTTTCAAGTTTTTACTTTCTGTATTACCTAACAAGTCTGAAGAAAAGTTACTGACAGTGTTTAATAGCCTTAGAACTACATTGTCCCTCTCCTCTGCCTTTGTGTACTGAATTGGTGACAGAAAACTTCAAGAACTATTATGGTTTCAAAAGATGCCATGAACTCATGGAGAGTATGGTATCTGTTTAAACTTCAGAGCAAATGCTCTCCTATTCTCAGATGAAAAATGTTATCAAACCTGAGAGTGACTTAAGACATGGGATCAGGTTTGGGGGCTGGATGTTAGCATTGGATTTGGTTCAAGTACTGAGCCAGTTGTAGAGGGAGTTTATTAATGTCAGTGACTATCTTTCCTATTGTTATAATATAGCTGTGAGAGCCTCCTTAGAAGTCAGTGACATTTGGCTGGTGAGCTAGCTCACCAGAAGCTCCAAAAGTTGCAAGTTTTGTGATATTTATCACACACTAACAGTTTTCTCTGGCAGCAAGTCTTCCATGGAGCATTATTCTTTTCATTATCGATGGCACTGGACAGCTTTCTAATGTCTTCCCTGAACAATTCCCAAAACTATCTGTCTGGCTAGGAAATACTCAGTGGTACACAAAGCTCACATATGCCAGCTGTTGACCCATCTGTGGTGTCTGGCACAGGTTTTCCTTACATGGGCTGGCATGAGATAGAAACTGCAGCCCACAGTTTTGGAGGACAGTCAGATCCATGTCCAACAGCCCTGAAATAGGACTGGCTTGTCATGTATCACCTGTAAGTCCCACCTCACTTTGCTTGTTGCAATGAAATGGTTAAAGAGCAGAAGGGTTAAGAGCTCAACTACAATGTAAACACAAAGTCACATACACAAAATAACAGAGAGCTTTGGCGTGTATGTTCAGCCCTTTTTTAGTCCAGCAATGCTGTCTAATTTAATTCGTCTCTTTTAACTCATCTCAATGAAACAGAAATTTCACAAATCTGGAGAAATCTTGAGCTGATCCTGGTAGCCATTGGCAGAGATCTTTCTAGACTATCTCAGACTTAGCCTTACTTGAGTTGCATGTTTTTCTGATTGTTTATTTTTAAACATTTTTTCTAGGTGTAAAGTCAGAAAAAATTGTCAGATGAAGAGATGAGACAATGCAATTACATTAATTTGATGAGAATATGAATAATACAAGCCATATTTTTATCACAGATAATTGAGGGTTATTAACTATACAAGTGTTTCTGGTATCAAATCTTATGAGGTTGGAGAAGACCAATGCAACAGTACATGTTGCATTTGAGGCAGTAAGACAGTGGTGCACCCTGACGACAGCTGGTGATATCATTTTCTTCAATGGCATATTATTGTTAGTGGAAAGTTAAAGTTTTCTCCCATCAGCTTTACTCTGAATACAAAAATAATGTACAAAAGATATTTGACAACAAAGGCTCTGTATCTGAGTGCTTCTTTTCCCACTACCCTGCTGTTTCACAGCCTTCATTTTCCTTCCAGAATTACCAGGCAGAAGCAGTGAGGAGGGAAGCAGGACTATCCCACCGACCCTTGGTGAAAGCAGAAGTCTCCTTCACCCTCATGCTTTTTTGTACCCACTCCAGATGTGAGTTCATGATGTTTGCAGATTAACACCCACGCTAGCTCAAAGACTGAATGCTGTTCTTCAAGTAGATTTATGGATGAAAGTGGATGCCTTTTCATATTGCATTGCATGGTGTTTGCGTTTAGCCTGGCAAAACTGCATCACAGATACTGCAGACCTAAGAGTCAGCTTTTTTGATTTCTTGTTCTGGGCCTCCTTCAATCTCAGGCACTGTCAAAAAGATTTCATTGTTCAAATCTCATTTTGTTTTCAAGCATTAATTTATGTGTCATGTTGTGTGTTCATTTAGGGCACAGGGGCACTTCCTTCAAAAGCTGCAAAACGGCTTTTACTATTGGGGACCAGGAATAAAATCTCTGCTTTGAAGACAACAGCTCTGATTCCTTCTTCCTCTTATGGCACTGGGGAAGCAGTGGGGAATCAGTCTCAGGAAATGTCATTTCATGGTGCTTTTTGTTCTCCCAGGCTGGAGAATGAAAGGACCAGGGAGAGAATAGAGTGACCTGGCTCTTTTGTGAATAGAGCAGAACAGTGTATCACCAAGCCATTACTGAAGTGACTAAGAGAGGCAATTTAATCAAATGTGATTTGTTCGGAAGCTCACTTGCCTAGTGCTGGCATCTTCCTAATATTCCTGTGACTACAGTTCAAATCCTGACTGCAAAGGGAAAAATGTATTATTTGCACTAGATGGGATGATAACTCACATATCAAAATATACTTTTATCATCCAAGTGAACACATTTTCAGTGACTACACAAACCAGAGATGTAAATTTTCCTAAGTGGTTATAACCATTTTTTTATTATAAATCTATTTCATAGTTCTCATTTTTTATTATCATTCTTATAACCTGCAAGTTTTTCTCAATAAAAGATAATGTCAGCAGTCACCAGTCTTTAACCATTTAATTAAGTAATACTTTTCATAGTTCTATCAATAATCTCTAAAATTTTGTTTTGTTTTCTGTTTAGTAAATGCCTGACAGAAGTAATTTCCTGGTAGACAAAGATCCAAGCCAACACTCCTCCTAAGCAAAGTAATTCAATATTTAAAACATGTTTTGCTGTTGTTAAATCAAAACTGTTTTGTTTTGAACTTGTTCATAAATGTGGAGCATTGTGCAAATTTGACAGTCCTGGGAAAAACTCTTGAGTTATTCATTGGCAAAAGTGCAATAATTTTAATCCCTATGGTGAATAAACCCAGGTGGTCAGGACATTGATGAAATACATGGACTTCTCATTCCCCATAGAGAGAGGACACAGAGGCACAGTAAGCTCCTTTTTGCCAGGCCCTCTGAGGTTTTGCTGCTCAGTAAGACTTCAGATTGTAGCTTAATATTTGTCATGACACAACAAGTAAATAAACACCTTGGCACAAAGCCTGGAACCTGTCAGCACTGCCCCTGCTACAACCTCCTATTCAAAATACAGAGTTCTATCATCTTTCACATAAAGCCTGTTCAGAGGACATGACCTAGGATGTCTTTAATTTCCTTCTTTGACTTCTCAGTGATGTCACCTAGATAAACCCAAAATCCAGAGACTTTTCCTGAGAGCACTAGGACAAAGTATCTGTGAGGGCTGTTACTTGTCAAAATAATTTAATTTATAATGAAGTGCTTCATAGCTGGTCTGTGCAAAATCAGCTTAAGCAAAAGGCTTCTATCTGTGTTATTTCCCCTAAATGCTAAAGCATGGAACTGTTACAGTGGCTGTTTAATGGAACATTTCACAACCATGAGGTTTTTCACTCTAGATAGGAGCCCCAGTGTTGAATCTTTTATCCTGTCAGTGCTGTACATATTCCTAAGAATTCTTGCTGAAAAGTAAAATGCTATTAAAAATGTGGTGGGAATAGGAAAGTAGTTTTTATCATTAGCTTTTCTCCAGCAATAATTATTGTGTTCAAGTGTTATAGTAGTGGAATTGGGTATGTTTCTGATGGGGGGGTGTACATGGGAAAGAAGGACAGAGGTGAAACCAAAAATATTGTATATTAGATAGTGAAATCAGAGAGCAGAAAGAGAAGAGTGGCATACAAGGAAAGATACTGATGAGAGTTACTAAATCAAGTGTGACTTATGGATGGAGAAAAAATAAATAAACAATTGAATTTGGATAATTACCTGCACTTGTGTCCCGGAAAAGCAATACATACTGTCGGAAATCTATGGTTCTGGAGATCCTTCCCCCTTGACATCTTGGATTTAGCTACTTTGAGAGGAGGCTTTCAGGACACAGAAATTTTGCACAGCCTCAACTTGCTGTAGATGATGAGGTCCCCAGGGTGCACATCAGCGACCTTCTGCTTCTCAGTCTATACAGTGAATCTCTTTGGGATGTGAAACATACATTAAGGAATCTGACAAGGAAGACAAAAAGCAATT
Source organism: Toxostoma redivivum (assembly GCA_013397375.1). NCBI lineage: Eukaryota > Metazoa > Chordata > Aves > Passeriformes > Mimidae > Toxostoma > Toxostoma redivivum. Next base: position 895,906 of record VXBI01001252.1, read on the forward strand.
GTACATTAATAGAAAGGTGTCCTTGGATTATCCTTCTGGCCCTAAATCTCTGAGTCTGTCAATAACTTTCTTGGGGGAAAAAAAGGGTTCTCTGGTACCCTGTTTTTGGAAAGTATTTATTTTTTTCACGAGATGAAATAGGAGTTTTTCTTCTTTCATTCAGAATGTTAACCTTTCAAAATCAACAGGAAACACAACATAACCCAGTATGTCAATTCTATTTCACCTCTGATGGCTATTTATAATTGCTACTTAAATAGGAAATCTGCTTCTGACCTTTGGTGCTGGAATATACTTGAAATTCACGCCTCACTGTGCTGTCAGCTCCTTTTCATGCACACATTTATATGTGGGCTAATAAATACGAGTTTGGGAGAAAAAGCTCTAGCAGTGAAATCCAGCTTGTGATTTTGCTGTGAGGCATGCTTGAAAAAAGCTTGTATAGAAACTGAAGGAGAATGATTTATCACTTAGAACAGCTTTGAATATGACATCACTGTTTATAACTGACATTAGCAAGAAATTTTAATGTCAGAGTCATGCTTATGACAATATCGCTAAAGTTTAAGTAATGCAGAGATGTGTATTTTAATTAGTGCTCTTTATTGAAACTTATTTTGCCTGAATCTGTGATATAACAGTTTTTTAATATTATCCAGGCTACACTTTTGTTGTTACAATACATTTCATTTCAGTCTGTGCGTGTCAAAATAAACCAGTGGTCTGCATATTTCAAACAGTACAATACTATGAAATTAGCTCAGCTATCTCAGGCTACATGTTTTTGGTCTACATCTCCAAAATATACCAAATCAAAGAGAAATTATTTATACAGGTGATGCATGGCAGATACTGTGTGATAACAGGATGCATTAAATCCTTTTGTCCTGACAGCTAAGGCTGGGGTATTCCTTAGAGTCTTAGGCAGTGGATCTCTAAGGATTCTAGAGTGGACAGGAACAGTAATTTCTGCTGAGGCATACTGTAAACTGTAGCTGCTAACAGTATATCTCAATTTATATTTTGGCATACCACAGATAAAAATCTTCTGTATATCAATAATAGTGTAATATGATAACTGAATTTTAAGGCTAAAATAAATTCAGTGGAGAATGCCAGTTAAAATAAGGCAATAAAGAAACCATTGGTTTGTAACAGTTTTATGCTCTTAGCTTTTTGAGAAACAGAGGAGAAGGTTATTTAATGATTAAAGTTGTGAGTGAATAGGCAAGGGTTTGATGAGAGATTAAAGAGAATCTCTTTGGTTTACCTGGAAGTTGCTAGTGAAATCGCTGCAGGAATCTTTCCATTATGACAGAACAATATTTGGGCATTTACAACACCTCTAGAGCTTTAGGCACATAAGGACAAAATTATCCACGGTTCTGGTCTGAATGTAAAACTGCAGGACTAGGGATCTTTTTATTTTCATTTTTCTGTGTCTTCTTCATGCCATATTCAAATGAAAGCCAGTATTGCCTTTCAGGGCCAAATCATGCTTTAAAAACTAGGCAGACTGTCTGTCCCTTTATAAACTCACATGAACTTGTACAAAAATGCTTCCGTAGAACATAACACCAATTACATTTAAAATTACTTTTGTGATAAAGAATTAATTTTTAAACATATTTTCCTGTAACAACTTGGTTATTATTTCCTGTAACAACTTTCAGCAACAGTTGAAATAGCTGTAATGCAAATAACAAAATCACTGCCTTTTAGAAATGTGTCTAAGAATATGGTTTGGTGGAAGGATGATAGTGACTGAATTGTTCCTGCAACTTTAACAGGGAAAGAACATTGAGTATTGGAGTTAAGAGAAAAACCTATTATTTGGAAATGGTTTCTGATTGATTTGGTTCAGTATAATGTCAAAATAACAATTTTTCACTCTGAAGTATTTGTATTTTACTTATTTGGCTTTGGAAAAAGAAACTTCATAATCAAATATTTGTTTTCCCATGAGCATTTTCTTATTGGGATCCAAATGACAGCTGTCTTTGCATTGAATTCAGTAGGCAAGTTCTGATTTCTCTAGGGCTATTGCAGCTGGCTGGGGCTGGTTGTGGCTTGTACTAAATGTTGCTGGGCTCTCAGTTCAGTTGCAATCAGACAAGGGTGCAGACACACCAGCTGATACAGGTGGCAGGACAGGCACTTAGGGAACAGTGGTGCTGCCAAGAACTGAAAGCCTGAATTCTTACCTCTAGGGAAGGGTGTACAGGACAAAGATAAGGCAGAAATTATCTGGTGGTTTGAGAAATACAAGATCTTTTTGTTTTATCTTGAGAGCAAACCCAGAGTGTTTCTGATTGTATCAGCCCAGACCCTTCTATATGCCATCTATTTTATTTTCAGTTCCTCAGGGGAGTAATGATCTAATTGAAGTGCCTTCACTGCCCCATTGATCTTATTCCACTGTGCATAAAGCACTGACATTCTTATGCAAAAAGTGGCTGAAATTAATATCAATGGCTCCACACACATTGCTAGCTAGGACACCTGTAAAAGAGACACTGTCTCAGAGTTGCTCATGGCTGATTGTCAGTAGGTAATGTAAAAAGATTCCAGACCCCTAGGAAAGGTCCACAGTTATTTATTCCTAAGGTCATATGAGCAGGTCTTCTTGATCTCACTTACTGGAGCTATTTGATTTTGAATAAAATATTTTAAATATTCATCAGCTCAGAGAGTCCCTGGGAATGGTGCTTCATCCTAGCAGGTAGAGTACTTGCTTCAGAGGTGGAATATCTGTGTGCAATGAATTTTTAATAGTTTTATGTGTGGTTGAAGAGACACAGTAAGAGAGTTTGAGAAGCCATGATCATTTTGCCCCAGAGTGCCAGCAGTCAGGTCATTGTGATAGCTTTTCCCAGGCAAGTGGCAACTAAACTGACCCTGGTCCTGGCTGCTGTGCATGATCTGCTGGCTAATTAGATAAAACAGGCTGACAATTTTCTTCCCTTGTTATCTTGAGAGAATCAGCAGAAAGTATTGTACATATGGTGAATTAGAATCAACCATTTCAGCTATTTTTTCTAGTTTTTATTAAACTCTTTTGTTTACAAAAGAAAAAAAAAGTACTGAAGCATGGAAAAAGATCAACAGATGAGCCTAAGCCTTCCTTGTGGATTAATAAAACTGTATTCAGAATATTTTTCACTTGACCCTTTAGGTTTTTACCAAAAGCATAAAATACACATCCATTATGAGAGTGACAAAGCCATATGTTTTATGTTTCGGTGCTTGTTTTGAGATCTTGACAGAAAATACTTGATCTTGAAGGTCAAGGATGTGTGGCAAAAAGTGAAAAAAAATTAATTCTAAATTGGAATGTATTTTTGAGTGTTGTAGGACCATTTTGATTCTTTTTAATGATCTCTTATCCTTCATATCCTCTGGCTGAAAATAATTATACCTGACATAATTTTTCATTCCTTTCTTATGGCTTGTTTAACCATTTTCTTGCAGGTTTAACTATCCTATTCTTATTGTCTTTTCCCAGACATTTATTATCTGGAGCACATAATTTTTCCTCTTTCCTTAATTCTTCAGCTGCTTTCATCCAGATACTGTCTCCTGGATCCTATATTCTAAATAAGGAGACTCAACTGGTTTTGAACAGCATGTTATAATTTCATCATGGGATTTTGCCATTTCTGTATACATTCGACTACTTTAGCTTTTGTGACAAGTGTATATTGAGCCAAGATTTTTACTGAGGAGCCTATAAGGGTGCTTTTTCATGGATTCAAGCAGGTAATTTAAGTTCCTCTGTTGCTTCCATTTAGTATTGTTTGACATACCTGAATAGGTTTGTGTAGTTTTGTGCAAGAAAAAAATATTTACAAAATCCAGCTCTGAGGCTGTAGAAATGCCCTTGTGAAAGGCCCTAATCATGCTTGAAAACATTTTTTGACTAATTTACAATGGACAAACCTGTGATGACTGATGAGAAAATAGCATAAATAAGGAGGTAGAGGTAGGTTAAATGTCAGTGCACTTGTCTGTTTATAAGTACCAATACATTTGCATGAGATTGTTTTTATATTATATCTATTCCTCTGTCTGCTTAGCACTTCGTATTTGCCAAGTTACTTGTCTGAGGAGACTGCAAACTGGCAAGGTAGAAGCAGTAGTTTATAAAGCATTTGTACTAAAAGCATGGTTCAAGGAGAATTCAGTCCTGATATGAGCTTTGAGAGACTATAATAATGTGGCAGCCAAGGAGGAGCAGGGCTTCTGTAATGTAACCCATGAAGTAATATTGAGATGAAACTGGACAAAAGCTATTTAAGCCTGACTGCTGATGTACTTTCTAATGGTGACATCTATCAGAGTGATATAGTCTCTAGAGGGAAGCAGTAGAAACTCCAGCAGTGAATAATTTAAAAATTAGTCTGCTACACCACTTGAAAATGCAGTAAATTGAAGAGGTCTATGTTGGTAGAGGACACCTAAAAAAACAAAACTATGTTCTTCCCAGTATTCAATACTGTGAGTCTGGGACAGCTACAGGACTCTTGCCTTTCACTTATCCAATATATCTAACCAAACTGGCTTATTTTGTAACACTTGGGAGAGGGAGCAATGTACTGTATTAAATACTTCCACTTATGAGCTCTATATATGTCATGAAATTTATGACAGTTCCTTTCTTTGAAGTAGCAGAACTGCTTCTTACAGTATTTTCCACCAAAACAAATAATTCAGTCAGATGCAGGTGACAAAATAAAATGTGAAAAGGTACAGTTCCTCAAAATGGTCAGAGCCAACAGTACAAGGTGATATACTTCAATGTCTGTAAACTGTATTTTTCCAAAATCGGGTTTAGAATACCCTGTAGAGTGGAAATGTGGAAACTAATCTCAACTTCATTTTCTAGCAACAACATGTAAGCTACACAAGACAAAAAAATTCCTCAAATTAATTTTCACACTGTGTTAAGTTTTCTATTCCTTTGTACTGAAGCAGTACTTTAATTTTATTATTGGATTATTCTCCAAATAAAATGGAAATTTAATTTCTAGGCAATGGTTTAGGGATTTTGCAAATAACTAATCACCTTTAATTATTGTAGAAAGAAGTAGAACTAAAAGTCAGATGGATATAGTGTATGTGTTGCCAATGAATCATTATCAAAACACTCAACCATAAGCATCATCAATTCTGATACCAACTTAAGTACAAGCTCTTGCCCTCTGTACCATGAAAAGATGGTGGCAGGTATTTAACTATGGGTTTACCTGTAGCACGAACCATGAAAGGTAAATTATAATAATCCTCTTCTTTGCTTAAAGACAGGACCATTGCAGACATTGATTCTGCTATTTATTTTATTTTCTCCTACTGCAGCTCTATACAGCTGAAGAAGGTGTAACTACTGTAGAGGATTAACCCTAAGAATCTCCAACCCTCCATATAGTTTGAAGAAATTTCTGTTCATGGAATTCACCTATGACTTTTTTTTCCAAGGTCCAGAGAGAGAGAGAGAGATGCACTCCTGCCTCTGCAATGGGTATTCATTACCCAGGATATCAGCTCCCAAAGATCTCATTGGTGTTGGACAAACTACAGACACAGACATTGCTCTAACCTCTTCTTTATGAGCTTTTGCAGCTTATTTAAAACTTGATGTGCAGGTATAATGAAAAAGTGGACAAGATCAAAAAGAAATGATGGGGAAACTACAACAGTACTATGGCTTATCTTGCCCGTGCAGAACTGTATAGGTCTGATGTACTTTCAATTGTTAAGTAGGTTTAATGAAAAACTCCAAACTTGCTGCCTCTGTGCTTTAGCTCTTCATATCTTTACATGCTGCCCTTAAGCTGGCCTTTACCTCCATCATTCCCTTTGCCTTAAATAGCTTATTTTTACATTTTTCCCATGAGACAAATCTTTTGTCCTCTCTGCAGGTCACAGGATGCTGCAGAGAAGACAAATGTTTCATGGCAGAGCTGCAAAGAGGGTAGTTGTCCTTTTATGGGGCTGATGAGGGTCAACTATTCCCCCACAGAGGCTGAAAAAATTATGTCTGAAGCTTGACCATTGCCTGGGCTATACACTAGTTTACAAAATCTGAGGTCTCAGCTCAGCTCAAAGCTAGCAGTGCTCCAATGTCAAAGCAGAGGGAAGAGGCAAAAAGCTTTTTTTGTTCTTGAGGTTCATTGGTGAGGTCTGAACCAAATATTGATGTTGGTGCACTACTGAAAATCTGGACTTAGAGCAGTATGTCTTGCTCAGAAAAAGCCCAGTGGCTGGGTGTCCCAAATGAGTATTTTTAAGATAGCTTAAGGAATCACCAGCAAAGACAAACAGATTTAACATAAAACCAACAGTGTCACAGAGTTCATTGGCAAGGTTCACTCTACTACTTACTAGATGGTTAAAGCACACCGAGGAAAAACAACATATAAAAAGCTGGAGTCAATAATTTGAAAGCAAAATAAGCTGAAAAATATCTGTGTGTAGGTGAGGGGGGCAGGAGGAGTGTGTGTGGGGGTGAAAGGGGGGGGATGGTTGTGGTGGTGAATGTGTGTGTGAGACAAAAGGATAGAAAGGGTAAGGGTAAGAAGGAATAAAGCCTAAAGGCCTGACAACCTTTAATTTGACATAATTTAAACTTAACAGTACTAACACTTAACAGCATCTTAACTTAACAGCTTATACTTTGGTTAAACAATTTAGCAAAGGATTCATATAGGATGCACTATACCATTGCAGTATCTGACTTACAGGCCTGACTTACAAGTCTTAAGTAGAGCTTTTCTCCCACATTTGCTCTATCTTATGCACACCTGCATACTCCTACAAGGTCTGTACAAGGTACCTGTAAAAAATTACCCCTGAAGGTAGTCAAATATTCACTTTGTAAACCTTTTGTCTTGGAAACATCTTCTAAGTGGGTTAAGGGTCGAGCATTGAGGAATGGGAGTACCATCCCAGGATCTGACATCATTCTGCCATCCTCTGAGCACAGCAAAGCTAAGAGTTTACTGCCTCTGAGAGGTCTCACTCAAAGGGAGGCTGCTGATCACTGTGGTCCAGCAGAGCTCAAAAAGTTGCATTTTGGACCACTCTTTATAGGGCTGCAAGTGAGGAAGCTTTGGTCATAACAATGTTTCCACCCAGATGCACTTTGCGTTGAAAACGTTCTTTGAAAGTGTGAGAACAAAAATGTTATGTCATTCAGACAAGTTTCCAAGGCTGTTCATTAAAAAAAAACCAAAAAAACCCAAAAAACAAACAAACAAAAAAAACACCCCAAAAAACCCCAAACTGCGCCCTACCCGCCCCCGAAAACACACACACACACACACAAAAGGCCAGCAAAAAAAGCAGCAGCTCATTAGACAGTGTAAGTTCCTGGGAGCAGACAGCGTTTTTAATAAGCTCAGGAGCCCAGGTGTTGTTGGCTAACTGACAAGCAATTCTCAGATTGTAGTGCAGCCTGGAGGTGGGGGAGGATGCATCACCACACTGGGCTGCATGGAGAGACCTTACTCTGCTTTTAGTCACACTTTTTGGTTATACTCTTGAACTGTTACCCACGTCCTGCAAAGGTCTTACAGTTTACAGTTTGCTGGGCTGGAATCACTGCAGCATGGCCCCTTTGTGTGCAAACAACACACAAATGTAGTTTATGTTTTCTTGCTTCCTAGAACATGTATTCCCCAAATCAAGAGGTAGACCGGTGCGCCACATTGCTTAACTAAAAAAGATACATGATGATCAAGACCTAGTTGGCCTTTTGGTACAGGTTTCAAAGGTCTCTCCACTTAAAGCAACTCCTGGGGAATCAACAATATTACAGGACTACACGTAGTGAGATTTCTGGTATTATTTGTTCCCTGAAGGAAGAAATAGGGAAGAAAAACTTATGGACAGGAAAAGAAAAACATTTGGAGCAAAACGTGTTTTGGAAAACAGTGGGTTTTTTGGTAAGGCAGTTTTGCAGAAACTGGAAACTGAGTATGTTGGGTAATTGTGAATACATACTTCATTCAGAGAGAAACAAGATTCCTGTAACAAATCTTCCTTTTGCCACAATAGAAAAGAAGGGAACCCTGGATCATTTTGAAATATTTCTGCAGAAAAGCACATTAGACCTAATGACTGCACGCTGGGTGATGGAAGACACTTCACTTAGGTGGGAAAAAATGCTTTTTAATGACTTCATTCTTTCATTTTTAAAAAACAGTAAAGGTGTCATGTTATAATCTCCCAGAGATGCTCCCAGGTGAGCTGTTGAATGGTAATTTCAGCTCACCGAGGGCTTCCTACTCTAATATAATCCGTTGTGCCTTACAGTTTAATCACACTGTGGCATTTAGAAATCATTCATTGTGGCTGGAAAAAATGTCTTGCAATAACACCATAACTGCAACTTACATTTTTATAGCAATTTTTACTTCTTAGGCAAACACACTGAAGTAGTCTACAAAACATTTTAAGTACATAACAGGCATTGAATCACTGAGTATTATGAATCCCTTATGACCTCGAAGCATCCCTTATATAATAAAAGTTTATCACTTTTTAATAAGAATTATCATAGATATAAAACATGCATATATTTTTAATTTAGATAAAACTTCCTTTTCCAAGAGATCATACTGAATCATGGATTCAGATAGCAAAGTTTAAAATACAAGGGAATTCCCTATATCCACTTGGAGACTGGCTGTCTGATAGAAATCAAAGGTTTTAAAGAAATCCATAACACAAGCTGTGGTAAAAAGGGCTTCTAGCAAGCTGCTAAGCTTTACTGGGGCTTACTAAACTCAGGAGTGCACAACACACACAACTCAGCATTTAATATTCTTGTTGCTCAAGGAACAGGCTGGCAGCCACAGTTGGGAAGAATTCAGCTATTGATATGTCACAGTGGAATATCAAAATGTCCCTTCACTGGTAAGAAATATTCGATTTGCTAAGATTTTTGTGTCATTTATAAAGCTTTACATGTTCTAGGTACCACAGCCAAAGACTTTACTATTGTTCACTTTCCTCTGCAGCAACTGCATGAGACTTCTTCGCTGTCAGATGGCCCCTCCCAAACTGGCTGCCTTCTCCATGGATTCTTGGATTTCATTTCCCCGCATGGCTGAGAGAGTACTTAGGGCACAGTGACAGACACCAGTCTTGTTCCAGGGCTCTGAGGTGCCATGCACTGTCCTCAGTTAAAGTGAAAAAATCACAGAATTAGTGACTGCAAGCCTCAGAAATCACCCAATACAAAACATGACAAAATTGCCAGCTTTATCACTGCAATATTGCCTTGATAGGCTCTGAATCAAGTAACTCTTTAAAATAAATTTTGCTCAGGATATGTTTTAAATTTTTAGGAAAAAAACAAAATAACCTTCAAAATCAAAGCTTTCCATGTGTACTCCCAGCACGATAGAGAAAACCAGTGAACTGACAACCAAATGGAATTATATTATGGCAAATATCAGGAGGTTGCAGCAAGGACAGTGAGACAGATAAATATTACTGATCAGCTCACGCAAGGCAGAGGCATATACGTTGTATTTTTATATGTGATAGAACATACCTGGAGTGGTCTGGAGTCAAACTGATTTTATAATAAACACTGCTGGCTATTCACCTACAGCAAAATAAAATCTGTCCCAGACCTTGGGCGGATGTCACCCTTGCAGTCCTCAGCTAGTTTTTTCCACTTTTGTGCCATTGCTTCCCTTTCAGGCATTTTTCTTTATTAGAAGAAAACAAGGAGAGATTTGCAAGTAGCAGAGGAAAGAAGGTAAGAATGTTTGCCCTCATGTGGCTCAGGCAGAAGCCATGGGTTTTTAGTAGTATTGAGTGATCTAACTTTGGGATTGTTCTTGTCTTGAATGATCAGATGATACCGCTGTACTTTACAGAGGACGCTGGAGGCAGGCCAGGAAAGGAGTGTCAGTTTAATACTCATTTTAATTTCATATGTCACCTAGTTGCGATTAAAATTGAACAGTTATTGCACATTACTCTCTGTAGGAAAAAAAAAACATCCTTCATTATAATGGATATTAACAACAGTTTTTTTAGAATTTTTGATATTTAAATATTTATGATGTTTTTGGAGTATAATTTCTTCTTTTAGGCCTGAGAGTATGCTCAGAAGCTTCAGTTCTGAGCACAAGATTTCTGCAAACAGTACTGAAGTCTACATGACCCTTCAAAAATATTTGAGTTCAATTGCTGCCATTGTCTCATCACACATATAAGCAGAAAGCTGCGTTACAGAGGGATTATGACCAAGTTGTGCCCAAAACACAAATGTAGGCCAGAGATTTGGAATGAACATGTACCTAAACGTCATGTCACTGGACACCAATTTTTCAGGCTCTTAGAAGTTTTGAAATAACAGGTGTTACTTAATTAGGTGCTGAGTATTTTGATAATTTTTAAATGTTTGAGCAATCCCCAAGAGCAAGTTCAATGCAAGAATGAGAAAGAAGAAAGAGTGGATTAACTCTTTAATCATAATTTTATTAATGTTGTATTTTGAAAGAACAAAAGAGAAAACTTAAGAAATATAAAGCTAGACTTTCATGTAAATGAAGATATAGAAGTGTGTTATGTTTCACAATATAGTAACTTTGGCTAATTCCTACAAAGTTGTTTTGGCCAAAGGTTTTGTGAAAACTTTTGCAGCTAGTGAAACCAGATACTTTTCAAAGGAGAAAAGCCCTAGATGGGAGCCTAAAGTTGCAGCACTGCTGCAACACATTTTCTAAAAGCTTTCTGGGCATTGTCCACAAGAAATAAAAGAGCAAGGCTGGATCCAAAGCTGTACAGTTACCTTAAGGATCATTTAGGCATCTGTAAGGCAGAAACTCCTTGCATGCCCAATAGATATTTAAAGAGCAAAGTTGTCTGAGTTTTGTGTTGTTGATTGGTCATTGGTTGGTTCGTTGGTTTACTGGAATGCTGCCACTGAGTACATAAACATACATTAGAAAAGCTTCAGCCTTTTGTATTAATGTACACATTTTTATCTTTCCCTCCAAAGTGTCCAAACTGAAAGTTAAGCACCAAGAGTGAGTGCTGAGCCAGGATCTGCGCCAAATATAACAATACTGAGATTTTCCTACAGGCTAGCTAAAAAGGAAAAAAGACAGGCCACTTATATGCTTTTTCTCTCCACATCTCACCTATCAGAAGAAAGTAGTGAGTAGGAAAGCTACAGATATTTTGCATGCAGAGAATACCTGCAAAAGCTGTTTCACTTTCCATCAGCTACCTGGGATTCATTGCATCAAAAAGAGGAACTGTGACCTCCTACTCTACACAGGACCCTGATGATTTGCTCAAACATGAAACATGGGGCCTGAGCCATTCTGGGGGATGATCATAGCCACAGTGGAAATTCACATACTAGCAATGGAATCTAAGTGGAGCTCTACACAACAAACATTTACTCATGTAAACCCATGGGATTACTCATGCAATTAAGCATCTGCCAGAACTGAGCCTTAAATATGTCACACATCTAATCTGAATGTGGATGGGAATTCATAATGATGCAAAAATATAAACACACAAATATGCTATCTTCTGTGTAGCTGTCAGTGACTGATAGAATCACCTGCTTATCCAAAATGAATTCTTAATTAAAATAAGAGAGTCTCCTTAATGCCTTTTTTTTTTTTTTTTTTATTCTGGATGGCTGGAAAATAATTAGAACTCTAATTAAGCAATTTCACCCGATATAGTTATCTGAACATTAACTCATCAGCAGTGCAGTGAAGGATTTTGAGTACTCAGGGAAACCTGCTCATATTCCTTCAATTACCTTGAGTTTTGTGCCTACCAGTTTTATGTGGCCTCCACAGGCTTTTGACCAGGGATTGCAGACTGTTCTGCTTTATTTTTCTGGTGTACATTAGTATAAGAGCTCAATGGATTTAATTCTCTTATGGATGTTTAGAATTCTAGGAGTATTTATTTTTTTTTTTTTTGGTTGTCCTTTCATAGAAGACAGTAGGTATCTGTGATAGCAAGGGACAGGGTCTAATGAGTCAAATGAGCTCTGCCCAGCTCCAATTTACACTCTTCTTGGTACCGCCACTGCGCATGAGCTTATATGAACCAGGCCATTTCACTGTACTGTACAATTCTGTGTGTTTTCTACATTAGCTGCACAATGAAGTCCTCACAGAACGCTGCCTTCTAGTCATATTTGTTTCTTAGGATGTTGCTCAGGACAAACATTCAGAATTACTTTGGCAGGTGAAGTTATACCCAGCTGGCTGTGCACTAGTGAGATAAACCACAGACCTACCTGCACCACAGCGTCCTTTTAACTTTAAACTGTACACATGAAAAACGCTCTGCCTCCTGCTATAAAAAGAAAAAATGAATACCTGGGCACGTGGGATTTTTTCTATTTAAATGCAGATTACAACTTTGCCCACAAAAATTTGGAACCATTAATCCTTTTAGGAGATTTCTCTTCCTAGGGCTGAGGGAGATGGACAAGGTTGCTGTTTCAATATGATTTTTTTTGTTCTGTGTAAAGCTTTTAAGTTTTAGAAACTGGTCAATCTGGCACAGTTTTATTGAAAGAAAGAGAAGAAAAGGACCTTAATACTATTACCTCTAGTACTGGAAAAGATTCACTATTTCCAGGGTATGCCTCCACACTGAATGAGATTTGGAACCTATATAAACTTAGCCTGGGAAGCACTCAGGCTTCTGTAGTAACTCATAGTTGCCATAAGATCAGTAATTACTTAGTAGTTGACAGATAAGAGAGATTTAGGTAAATTCCCCATTTGCTGTTCATAGGCTTAAGGCTACCTGTGGGTAGCCTGCTGTAAACCAGTCTCCCTAACAGATTAATTTGGGTTAAGTGGAGTTGTGCCTGTTTCCAATTATGCTCAAAGGAGAAATGAAACCAACATTTAACCCTCCTGTCTGTTGATATCTACTTGGAGGCAGTTTAAACAGAAGCAAGTCTTTCTGATAGTCCCCAATGAGTTTCGAACTCAAGCAGCAGGATATGAAGCAAAAAACTATTTTTTGTTGCCGTGCCCTTGTGTTAATTAACTAAGTTATGATGCATCTGACAGTCAACTAAGTTTAGGGTTTTCTCTAATCCAAAAGATTCATTTACAGTCTAGTTATTTAACACCAAAATAACTGCTGTTGAACTTTCATCTTTTTTTTTTTTTCAATGATCCAGTTAATAAAAATTTATGATGTAGCTTCAGGATAGTAAGTTTCTGATGGAATCCTGTTCTATTTCTGGATAGAAATGTCTCTTCTCAGGAAATTAATTTTTTTTTGAGGAGTGGGGGCTCTGCACTTTTTTGCATTAAACCAAATATACAGGATGTCTAAGGCAGGCTGAAAGTCAGCCCATCCCAGGAGCCTAGGAAGCTCACTGAAATCCATATGATCTTACTCCTTTCCCAAGGATCTTCACTTTCTCCCGATAAAGCTGATGATTTTTATGTTCTATACAGAGGAAGCAGTTCAGCTTGAGGTATTCTGATGAGGCAAGTGAAGCAATGGGATAGCTCAACAGAGGTACTAAATACTACCTTGAAGGCATTTTAAACTCATGTGTTTTGTCTTTCTTTCAGGTTTGTGTGCTGCACTGTTGAGCATAATAGATGTAAGAATTCTATTCTGCAATTTAACCAGTAGTAAATGCAACTGGGAAAGTATGTAGTGTGAGGAAGAATATAAAATACCAATAGCTCTTAATGATTCTTTTGCCCTTTCCCCCCACTAAATAAAATTAAACTAATATATTTAATTGAGTCAGGAGACTGAAACACTGGAATTGAAAAATGATGCTTCACTGTGAGCAGATTAGAAAGCAAGGACATCTTTTGAAAGACTTTATTTTAAAAGACCAGGAAATTATATAGAGCTGTGGGTCCTTTACCCCAGTTTACATAGAAGAGACAATTATCACTGAGGGGGTTCTTGCTCTTGTAGCGCCATGAGGGCTGGCACATGACCTTAGCTGTGGCCAGCTTGGACCTCATTATTTATCTAATCTGACCTTTTGCATAGACCAAGTTGGAATGTAATTTCATTTCTTGGACAAGTTCTCCCTTTCCAACTGGAAATGTTATCTGGTTTAGAAAAGCATTTTTTGCCATCTGGTTTTCATAACAGATCAGAAAACTTAGATGTAGCTGCTGCATACCTCCAGCTCCGGGGCTTGAACCCAGCATGCTCATAAAGGTGAGCAGCAGCTTGCTCAGAAGCCAACAAAAAGTGCACAATCTTTTAGAGAATAACCAGTTGTCACTCATGGTGATCTTCTGACATATGGTATTTATGCTTTACCACTATTTTTTATCTACCTAGATGATCTTTTTCCAAAACAAAGCACTCTGTGATTCTATATAATTTTAGACTTTTGTCTAGACTTTTGTGGCTACATCAATGGTGGGATAATAACAACCAAGACATGCTGTTAATGACCCTTTTTGCCTACCTTTTCCTCCACTTCAAAGAAGCAAAAGGTGCAGCTGGGTACCAGTAATATTATGATATTCTTCCCAGCTGCCTAATGATATGGAAAGCTGTTGATACTAGTTCTAGTTAACAGCTGTTGAAATGTAACCCTTAGCAACATAAAGAAGAACATAAAAATAGTCTTCCTAAATGAGAGACCTGACAAGTGAATGGAATGCTTGATAAATTACAAGCACCAAACTCCTTCCTTTTATGAGGTGGAGGTTTCTCATTTCCTGCTTTTTGTGATTTCTTACAATAGTACTTGGTGCTTATCCTATGCTTTTGTTCTCTAAAGCACTGTATAAACATTAACTAATTAATCCTCCAAACAACCCATGAATTAGGTGAGAAAGCAATATTTCCATATGCAATCTGCACTGTAGGGGAAATAATAGAACAGACTTTAAAAGGAGCCCTTTGTTCATTTATATGTGTTAACCTCTGTGTTTCATATGTCCAAACAACAGGGTTTCTTTTAAGGGCACACAGTAAAGCAGTAACATTTATCAGCATTTATTTGATTTTTTTTGTTCATTAAATGACTGAAAATTAAGTACGTATTTCCCTTATGCAATTTGAATTGATCTCTTAGTGTTTTTTGCTTCACTCACCTCTGAGGTAAAACTTAACACATGAAGACAATATGTTTAATATGATTTTGGACAGGGCCTTGTATGTCCAACTTGTAAGATTTAATCCCTGCATTCCCATCCTCATCTTTCCTCTGATGTTTGTGTTTGTGCTATTCTTGCTCATTTTTCTTCTGTCCAAAAAAACACAGGTTGTGTTATAAAATTAGACCCTAAGCACTCTGATGCTTGGAATTACATGGAGACTCTGGTACTAAATTCGTTTGTTCTGACATTACAATGTCTTGGGATCTACCTGTCTATCTGCATCTTCTATCTGTGTGCAACCCTGGTAGATAAATTTGAGCCCACTTTTCTTTTATCATCCACTTGGTTAAAGTGCAGTTGTCCCTTCCTGCTCAGAATATGTCCAAGGGGGACAACAACCTTAGAAGGCTGTGAGCAAGCTGTTGGGTAGCTGTTACTGCCTGCAGCCACACTGCTCGACAGAAATTCATATTTCATCGTTTTCTTGAAGCCATCATTGCTTCCAGTACCCCATATTATGCTAACTTTTGTTTCTCTGTTTGAATTTTCCTTATATTTTTTCGCACACTTTCCTGAATTCCTGATGTCAAAGATCTCCTTGTTCCCTGTGACATGTTAGATGAGTGTCAGAAGATGGCAATGAGAATTTCACTGTAGCTGCTGTGCAACCTGTCCGTGAAAAATTATATATAATTGGGATCCTATCCTGTAACCTTTTTACTCCTTAGTTTACCCATCCATCACATCAGGTTTCTGAGACTAATGAAAATTAGGAAAGTTTATTTTCAATGAAATTGCTAAATAAATGCCACTGAAGTCTATTTAAATTAATACTCACAAAAACTTAATGCTCAATGTAACATTGCTGCTACATCAGATACTGCACCTAACATTAAATCATCATTGACATGCACAGTCACTCTGTCATCTAAAATAAACTGTTAGACAGAAAGGAAATGGTTTTCTGCACACTCAGTATGTGTAGGGTTATTTTGGGTCTTTTTTCCCCCTTCATTACCAACACACTCTCGCTTTTCCTGGGCCTCTGTTTCAGCATATATAATGTGACTTGATAGCCTCCAGACTAATCAGTAGAGGCCAGAGTAAAATATTGGTTTTTTGTGGTTTGATTATTGGATTTTTTTCCTTAATTTTGCATTCTTAAGCCACTGTTATATAGTCTGTTAAACATACTGCTCTCTGTTGTCTTTAATCAGAATTCCTTTTAGATTTGAGAGATTCCCCTTGGTATGATAGTAGTGCCTCTGAGTTTGAGCTTCCAGCCTTCCTGTGTTAACAAACTAATTGTTTCCTCTTTTCTACAATGTGGCTCCAGTTTATCCAACAATTTATTTTTATCAGACTTAATTGCATTTTTATCATGGAGAATGTGCTTGCAGCTATTATTGTTCTCCTGAGCGTCCTTTGACTTGTAAGCTGTAGATATTTAACTAAAAGCATGAGATTGTGTCCTTAGGACAATTTGCCACTGTCCTGTGTTACTACTGGCAAGCCATTTTTGCTGTGTTTGGGACAGTCACATTCACTCAAAGGAACAGAGAGGGCACTTTTTATGCCAGTCTGCTCAGTTTTATTTGGCTCCTCCTGTTGCATGTCAGCAGCTTTACTTTTTAAAAGATTACTATCATTAATTTAATTTTAATGCTAAAAGAAGGATGTACAAAACACTGCTTGGAGGACACCTGCTGTCTACAGGATTTTCATTTTTCTGTCCCAGTTCCTCAGGACCTGGGACAGTTTAAAGTAATTTTATCTAGTTTTTCAAACCCTTGCCTTCTCCATAGCTCCCTTAAATTATCATTTGTACTACACAGAATGATCAAGGCACTGGCACAATTTCAATGCAGGAAAAATACTTTTTATGAAGATATAGCTATAAATTCTATCAAATATAGGAGAAATTATTAGATATTATCTTGTACTGACTAGAACACAAATTTTAGAATAGCTAAAAATCCTGTGGCAACATAGTGATTTATATTACAACACCCAGACTGGGAGAAGTGCTGCTTTACTTGCATCCATGTGGGCTGTCAACTCAGCTTTTGTGGAAGCACTGTCTATAGCTCTGTGAGGAGATCCTAATGTCATAATTCTTGCCTGTGTGCTAGCAGCAGTGAGAAACTAAAAAATAATATTATTCCTTTTGCTCTACTCCTTGTTCCCTATTTTCTAGGATTGCCTAAGTGAGTGCTCTGTCAGAGAAATACCACATTGTGTACTATTTTGTTCATCTTGAACCGTTCAGTTTTATGATTCTTCTGCCTTAGGTTCTTGGGTTTTTTATTTACTTTTAGAGGTTCGCTTATGGTTGGAAGGTCAGAGTCTGCCCAGAAATTTTAACTTACATTATACAGCTAAAGACAGATTAATGAAATCTTGCTCTTCATGTAGTCTTATTCTTAGCTATTTATTTCTAAAGTCAATTAGCAACTGGGCTTTTAGAAGTTGTAAGGTGGACTTTTCAGCTCCAGATCAGTAAAAAGGTCCTCCATTTTTCACTCTGCCTTATCCTCATCGGATAAAAATCAGATGCACGTGAAATGTATTTATAGAATGGGGAGTAATACAACCAAAGATTCTTTCAAGCCATTAGGTTAATCAGAATCTGTGGAAGTGGGCAACCATGAAAAAAATCTGATGTTTTATATTTACTGCACCTTATTACATGCAGAGGAAAGTGTCCTTTGAGTTTTCTTCCAATTTTGCTTTTTGACATTTATAAAGGGATGCAGCTACTCTGATAGAACTTTCAGCACCTCCATCCTTTTATTCAGAGTATTTTAGTATATTTTCTTTTACTCTTTATCCATATAGGTAATCTGTCTGATCTATTGTTTGTCTCAGAGCTTTTTAATTTATTGTTTCAGTTTCTACTGCCTTTGAATTATGAAACAAAAGCTGCTTAAAAGTGCAATTTCCTTTCAGCATCAACAGCAGTCTAGAGACCAAATAGATTCAAGAGACTCCCGAAGTGCAGCAGCTTAAAACCACCTTAGTCTCTTGGCGAGGGATTGCTAAATTGTTAAAGAATTGGAATGTTTGAAGGCTGCAAACTTTGGTTAAAATAGGGGAAAAAAGGGAACAAGCCTAAAGGCAGAGGGAAATAAGGTCTGTTTTGTCTCTTCTGTCATCCACAAATCCAAACCTTCACTTTAAGGACGTGGCAGTTTTTCCTAATGTTCTGCTCCTTTTCAGTCAGTCCTTTCACAAATAAAAGCCTTTTATGCAAACTCATTAACTACCCTTCCTCAAACCCATCTATATATTATATATAATTCATGAAAGAAAGCATAAGTATTTATGAGAAACACATTGTGCCAAAGAATGAACCACTCTAAAGTAAAACAGAGAGAAATGCATATAATATACAAATGTCAAGTGCCTCAAAAATATGTGATTTGTCATCAATATAATGGAATTTTGCAAATATAAACAAGGAAGCTGTTAAACTTCAGATAAAACTTCAAAACATTCAGAGGGGTATTAGTCATATCCGGACAACAAGTTTTATTCTATAAGAAAGAAATAATTGGGCTGCAGTATAAGATTTCTGTGAAAACTATCCACTTGGAAATGTGTGCCTTTCCCTGCTGTTAGTGGAAATGCTATGACGGGTTTGTCAGTCACTCAAGCTGTGGTGCTGCAAAAGCAGCACAGCACTTCTATTTCAAGTGAGTCTGTCGAAGTACTTCTATAACAAAGCAGCCTCCACTTCTCCTCCAGTACAAACAGCAATCTTCAGCATTTCAATCACATCAGGCTCTTTGGCAGAGGGAGAAAATTTCAGTGCCGTTGTATGCAAAACATAGAAAAATGTTCCAGTTTCTTTTCTTTTACCATCCAACAACCATACCAAAAAACATGACAAGAAGACTTCTTAAAAAATTAATATTTTCTAAGAATTTAAGAAATCATAGCAAAAAGGCAAATGTATCAGTTCTAATCGATGATTAGAAAGTTTTCAAAGGCAATTAAAGAAATTATGGGCTGCAGAACTCAGGTGTAGGAGTAGCTCATCTGTAGGGCTGTATTTTTAAGTGGACTTTTCTGGTAAGCTGTCAAGATACTTTTCCCTCATGAATTTTCAATTGTTTTGCTGACTCTCTCCATTTTACTTGCTGCTTATTCAATTATGGTGGTTACCCAAACTGTTCCTATTTCACTGAGATCGGTAATTCCCAAACTGCTCACTAAATGCTGACAGCTACAAGACTGTAATAAGCAAGATCCATTCTCAGTAAAACAGTGTGAGTTTTCTGGGCCCTTTCACATGTGATATTTTGATCAAAATTGGAAATTTTCAGTTTTTAAATGGAGCAAATGTATAAGAAATGTTTTCTGTTTTACCAAGTGATAGAAAGAGTTGTTAGTGTTAGACAGTAACAGCAATGTCAACATCAAGAAGGGAGGCAATTAAATCACTACTATATTGACTATTAACAGAGGTGAAACTGGTAAAATAGAGTCTCACAGACTTCATCTGAGCTGAGCTGGTGCATTCTGCAATGCATCCTGACTCCTGGTCACCTAGGCATCACACTGGGACCAGGCCACATCAGGCTCCTACAGGCATGAGGGGCTTGTGAAATAGAGTGATTCTGCCAGCTGGGCCATGGGGGAAGACTCGGATCCATAATCTATGTGCTCAGATTCTGAAGAGAGATTGTGCTTTCGGGGAAAGTCATGAATCTCAGAATCAACTGACAACTCCCTTGGTGATTTAGAGTGGCATTTTGATGGGGATTGGCTCTAGTGGCTGGAGCAGTTTTAGATGACGGAAGAGCTGAGTCAAAAACAAGAAGGGGAGCAATAAAACAATTAATGTCTTACTTTTGCCTTTTCCAGCTGCATCTCTTCTGAACAGTACTAGCAGAGTTTAGCCAGCTAAACTAAATACATTTTTTTTACTAGAATAGAATTCTCTTTCTTATCTAGCATATTTTTTTGCTGTGTAACATATGTGTAACATTCTCAGAAGCACATTCAGAAGTGACCAGATTATATAATTCTCCATTTTGGTCACGGAGCTAAAGTTTCTGGTTGCTGGAGGTATATACAGTGATTGTTTTGGGGGATGGGGGAAATTCTGGGGAGAATTTATTTGTCAGTTCTTCCTGTGCTACTGGACAGAACGGGTTCATAAACACTGGCAGATCATGGAGCTGGGATCTGTGGCTTGACCCTGAAGCTCTGTAGTGGTTTCTTCAGCCCACTGCCTATTTTCCCAGCCAGTCATCTGGCCCTGTTCAATTATTCTGTTTTCTACCTTTTAAGCTCCTCTTCCTACTTTCATTTTCCTTGTTTGTAATGTCTCAACCTACACTCTCCATGTATGTCATACCAATCACACTTGCCCATCCATGTCCAATGATCCTTTCTCCACTCTTGATGCCCACTTTCCTTGCTCTTGGATTCTAGTCCTAGTCTATCTCCAACCTTTTCATCAGTCTCTGTTCAGTTCCATACTCCCTTCTGGCCTCTTTCAGCAGTTTCATTTCCTCTCTGGTCCCATCCTTTTGCATCCTCTCTCTGTTGTTTCTCCAGTTCCTATTCATCTACCCAAAATTGCTTAAGCTCTAGCAACAAGCTTCTCCAAGTGTTTTAACCATTTGTCTAAGTCAGACAAATAAATCTCTCTGTTTTTTTTTTAATAGCTCCCAGTCCCCATGTCTTTCAGCTTTTTTGCTTGCTCAGCAAAATCCTATTTGCCTTGATCCATATCAACATTGGGTCACCATTCTCTCTCAACATTTTGGCCTAAACAATTTTTAGAAATATCAAAGGACTTAAGAATATGAAGCATTGGGAAATTTGAACAGGGGACGGTGTTAGCCTACATACAATATAGATTGCAATTTCACTATGGTAACACCCTTGTCTGTTTTGCTGCATATCCATAAAGTGCAGTGGAAACCATTAGAAGCATTTATTTTTATTTTACTGTCTACAAACTGCGTAAGTAACTGTCCATTAGAACTTAGATCTCTCGTACTTTGAATAAAATTGAAAGCACATCAGGTAATAAAAATGGTCGTTGAAACAATAAGCCAGATGCTAAGATGGTGTAAATCAGTGAGAGTGTAAGGAAGCAATTCCAGTTCGTACTAGCTGCAGATCTCCTCTTTTGAATATATATTCTCCAGTAAGATAAATGCTAATAGAAAAATTGTTAAACTGAGTCTAAAAATCTGCCTCATTATAAAAGCAACTTGATCAATCTTGTTTCTCCCTTGAGCTTAATTTGAATGCAAAAACAGTAGGTTTTTTATTATCTAAGTAAACTTTCTAATTAAAAAAACAATCAAAGTTTTATAACACAAGCATAAAATGTAAAGAGCTCAGTTCAACTATGCTGATTAGAAACTGAAGTTGTGTCTCCTAATAAAAATTATAGATTTACTTTTTTTTTTCTTGATATAAATTACATTAACTTTTAAGGGTCTTGTCTTTTTATTTAATTTTGATTTTAATTTTCCCTTTTTTGTTTGTTTGTTGGGTTTTTTTGTTATAGTCTGAATTGATGTAATACTAAGTACGAAGTACATTTTCACTCCTTCAGAGCCTTTAACTTGCCCTATTTGGATATTCTGATTTCATTTTTCCCTTCTCTCTCACAGGACTCTTCATTTCTGTTTATTTGTTTATTTTTCGTAGTCCTCAGAATTATTGAATAGTGGAAGGTAATTTACCTCTTTCCATTTATGGACACTAGTTTATTTGAACTAGTTTCTAAGGAACTAACTTTTTTTTTCTTTTTTGGCTTCATCTGTGTAAAATTATTTTATGGTGTTTATAACCACTTTAGTTTTTTATTTCTAACTTCTGATAGCAACTAAGCATAACTCCTGGAAGTAAGTTTTGCTTTGGGATTTACTCTGAGTGGTTGACGCACACGAGGGATGGCTGACTAACACCAGTGTTTTTATGCTGTTGGTAGAGATAGTCACACATCTTGGTGGAGCATAGGGTAGCCAATTATGTAGTTTTAATGTTTAACAACTTCTATATATTTGGCTCAGACAAAACAGAGCATGGACCAATGAGTAGTGTTTAGGGATCTCTATGCTAACACCAGATTCAGCTTGGGTCTCCACAGGTAGAGCTGGCAAGAATGAATCTGAAGAATTCAGCAAAAAAATTTCCTTTTGATTAAATGAACATTTCATAGAGGTGTTTTATTTTAGATTTCCCCAAGAAAAATCTCCTTTTACTCTTCTTGATCACAGATGTTCATATGGGGAAAAAAAAGGAGTTACAGAACCTTGCTGGATTTTATCTTTATGATTTTATAGATAAGTTAAAACTTTTTCAAGTATCAATATCTTCCAAAAATCTTCAAAGTTAAACTTTGATGAAAATACCTGAAGTGGGTGAACTACCACTTTTCAGTATTCTTCCCAATAACATCCAAACACCAAACTTTTTGTCTGTGACACCGAGCCTGAGTCACAAATATTTCTGGTGCTTTAGAACTGCTGATTGCAATGGAAAATCATGTCCCCTTCTACAAAGATGTGGGTTTTTTTCTGGCTTTAGCTTTTCCTTCATAATTTCAGAAATGCTTTTTGCAGTCATCTAAACCTACCCGGCTGCTTTACCATGGGCTGGCAGTGACACGCTACATAAGATGCAATAGGCTATACTGTAATTAAACATCAAATGTCAATAACTAAAGTAATTTGCTCTATTCTATCCATTGATATATCCCAGCTTGAATGTGCTTAAATTATTCATCTGCTTGTTTGCTTATTTCAGTTCTAAAAGACCACAAAAAATTAAAATACTCTATGCAAGTAGACTCTATAGAAAAACAATCCCAACTGTACAATTAGACAACAGGGGTGAGGAGGTATGTGATGTAAAAATTAATGAATGAAGAATCAAAATATGAGTGTCCTGGCAGCTCTTTTATTTTTTTCCAGTGATTGGCATGGTAAACTTTGAAATCCTAGCTAAATGATGTAAATGAGTGAATCCTTTAGATGCTAAAGGTGTGAATCCTTTAGACATAAATGATTCATCAAGTCTGGGACTAAGTCTGTATCCAGCTGCACATATACTTCCTCTGAGAAGGAGTTTAGAACATGAGGGGGTACTTATGCTCACGACTGAACAGGAAGGTCTCCCTGAAAATTGTATCTGACACTGTCCACTCTGCAGTAAATAATCAGCTGTACCTGGCCATTAAAACTTGCTAAACTACTGGTGAATCTACTGTTGAACTTTGTAATATCAATAAAGTTTATTTTTGCTTCTCTCTTATGAGTGAAGTGTACAGCCCCATCTACAACAAAAGATGATACTGGAATGCAGACAAATATGAGACTACAGTGGTATTGCACAGCTGCTACCCATGAAATTTCTAATACAGCAGAAGCAGGAAAAAACGTAGAATACTTCTAGTTGTCTTGTTTCATAAAATAATGAAACAATATTGTTCCTAGGTGTCATTACGGTATCTGTAAGTGGTTCAAATATTTTTGAACCTCTCCTTTTTATCTTGGTGGCCCCTACTGTTCCTACGATATGCAAGACAATGTCACCAGAGGATAAATCTAGAGTTTAACTATATTTATTTGGCATATTTTCCACATACTGTGAGAGGGTGAATCCATGTTTACAGGAGTAATGGCATCCCAAGAAAGAAGAAGCTGTTAACTGCTGCTTTGAAAGCACTCCTTGTTTCACAATTTATGGTAGGTAATAAATAAATGTTTGCACAAATTAGAGCTGCACAAATAGAGCAACAAAGTAAAAAAAAAAAAAAGTTAAATGCAAACAGAAGGATTTGTAGTGCATCAGATGATTGATGAAAAATTAACCTGTATACAAAATTACCTCAAGGCATTCCATATTCTTATTTGACAGCACTGATCGGTTTTCATTTAGATATTTTTCTTCCTAACTTGTACTTGTTTTCTAATGTGTCTTCTGCCTGACATTAAACTCTTAAAAATTAATTAATTCACTGAACACAATGTCCATGCACAGTCACAGAATGGTTTTATGCCTTTTTTTATTGCCCACTCTGCTCCATAGGTCTGTTGGCCAGGCGGTGATATAAGATGGGGATGTTCTGTGGCTGTTTGTACAGCAACTGTTCTGCATGTATGTCCATGTTCATGGTTCAACATAACACTGTGGACACTTCATTGTTTTTGCATTTTGTCTCCATCATCTTTCCGATGCTTTTGAAACTAGTCTAAGCTGAATTGCAACTTCAAGGACACTGGTCAAGGGGTAATCCCATCCCAAAGAACTCAGACTTTCAGTGTGCCTAAAAATGTTTAGTTTCAGCTGTTGGAGAAAACTGTTTTAAAAGATATACAAAGGACAGGGAGAATTTGTTTGTTATTGCTGCCTGTTCCTCTGGAGAGCAAAGGTATCCAAAGCATAGCAGCTGGACCTGGGCTCTTCCAAGGCTGTGTCCAGTCTGTATTTTGATATGGTTCTTTGTGTCCCTGGTTCTTTTCCTTCCCTAGGAAAAAAGCCATCTTTGTTGCTTCCTTCTTTTGATTTTCCTGCCCTACCAGTCTTGTTTATAAATTCATAAGTGCTTCCTGGAATTCATTTTCTTTGTCCAGCAAGGAGCTTCATCATATCCACCAAGACAATCAGCTCTTCCCTTGCCCTCCTACATGCTGTGCCCTTCGAAATTGCCTCTGTCCAAGTTGTCTTGTCAGTAAATGAGATTCAGTATGAATAAACCACTCTTTGTTACAAGGTCGGCTTTTTACCAGTTCCTCTACTGCCAGCTTATTTGGCCAGGTGGTATTGGGGTCTACAACACCATCTGAATATCAACGTCTCTTCCTCATTCTTTAGAAGACTGCTTGTAACTCATGTGCTTCAAAACGTTTAGGTGTATCCATCCACACACAGTGAGGGATATGATGTTCAGCCTTGTTCCATGGTCCATTTTGTTTAGCAGTGTAGACATATTCCTCGTGTCTGACATTAACATTTACTCAGTTTTACATCAGGCTAACACAATAGTACCTGATTGCTAGAGGCCTCTCCATATTCCTAAAATAAGAATTGTTATTAAATCATTACCATGTTTACTAATGAAGATGATGATTGCAATCATAAATACTCTTCTGCCTCAAGAGCTTTTCTTGTGTTAGTTGGAAAAACTGTGTTGCTAATTTCAGGGCTCCTTGATTCCTCTTAGCTTCAGTGGATGAATAGCTGCTATTCTTTCCCGTATTCATGAACATTTCTTCTATTTCTACAAATCTTTCCTTCTTCATATGTGGATTCCAAAAATCCAATCAGGAAATTTCAGGATGCAGAGAAGACACAGAAAAGTATTTTTGTTGGACACAGCATGATAGTGTATGGATATTGTTTCAAGTTTTATTTTAGATATGTCCCGACTGTATGCAGTGAAAATTATACTGATAATAAGTAGATTATGAAGTTGTCTAGCATAAAAAGTTTGCTATGTCTAGTTCTGATTTCAAAATGCCTGTTCTTCAAATATGCAACAGGGATCAGTAGCATTTCAAAATAAGTCAGAGCNGTGTCTCTGATGTAGTATTTAAGACCTGAAAATATTGGCTTGAAGGGATTGGCAAGAAGTTAGGCTTGTAAGCTCCTTGCCCCAAATAGCAATATTTTGAGAAATATGTATCCTTCACAGCTTTACTCAGGGGAGCTCATAAGTTCTGGACTGGAAACTTCCCTGTTAAACTTACTGCTATTGAAGGATTGCAGTTTCATATTAACCACTACAGGTTTCTCAATTACTCTTACAATGGGTCCTATTGCTCCACCGAGGCAATAGCCAGTTTGCAGAAATTTCCAAAGTTCTATTGGCAAAATTTCTGGAGGCCTCACATTATGTAGGAAAAATAACCTGATAAAAATTCTGTCTGCTTCTTTTCTCCCTGAATCCCTCAGGAGGTCTCTGTGGATCACTGCCACTCCTGTGCACTCATAATCCTACTGATGCAATTTTAAAACCTTTTAAAAAGTGCCTGTATTTTGTATTGGTAAATAAATAATGGCTACGTATGACTTTTCTTCTTTAAAAATTGAACGCTTTTTGGGCTCTTGTTATTACCTCTGTGTAGTACTAAATGCCAGGTCAGTGAGACTGTTTTCATCTCTACAAAATTACTCCCAGATCTGTTATTAAAGAGGTAGAGTTGGCAATAAATATTGTATTAAAATTTTAGCAATAGTAATAATCTAGCAATTGTAGCAGTGTTTCAGTTTTCACCTACATTTTTTGGGGGCCAGTAGGTGATTTTTATGAAAAATTGTTGCTAAAAAGAATATCACTTGGTTAAAAGTTGAAGTGCATGTGATTGGTTGCTGGTTAAACTTGTCAAAGAGCACATGCAATTTGTGGTATCCGTATAGAATAGGTCTGAGACACCTTAAAAACCTGAGTAAATCCAGATAACTAAGAATTTGTGATATAAGCGAATGAGCTCCCAGCAGATGTCACAAGCATAGAGCCAGAATGACCTGGGGCAAGGGATGATTATCCCTTCAGCAGCTTTCCTAGGTCCGACTGAGGTGCTGAGAACCATTGCGAAGAATATACAGGAGAAACTGGGAGATTGGTGACATCATCTCCTGCAGAAGTGTCCCCAGTCAGGGCTGGACATTAATCCTGTTTCCTATGTTCATGGAGCTGTGATGTTGCCTAGGCATGCATTTACAAGGTATGCATTTGCCAATGGTTGTAGCCAGCAGGCATCATAGATCTCAAATCTTACTTTTCCCTTGGGGAAAAAGTACAAGAAGGTGATATAACTAATTTATAGGCATCTGCGTAAAACTCTGTGAACATATGCCTGAATTTAAATTTTGTGTTATAGACAGGAAGATGGGAGGTATAGGGTAGATGGGCATGCAGCAAACTCTTGTATTAATGCATAACTGATTCTATGATTCCAGGATCAATGGCTACCAATAACCATGCAGCATATGCTGCAATCCTATAAGGTCCTTTGGAAATATCAAGAAAAAGGTACAGTAAGTGATATTTAAATAAATTAATTCCCTATATTTTAATGGCAGTTATCAGGAGTTGTGTTTCATCTTTGCCAAAGGTAAAGTTGTGTCCCTGACACAGTGTGGTAGGAATAGACTGACATAGGCAAATTTATATCATACATATGAAGGATATGAAATAATTTTTTGGCATTCTTCCTAGGTTAATAATTACATGGCTACTTTGAAAATATTCATTTTCAATGGGAGAGGCAGCACCAAGAATCAAGATTATTGAAAAAGCTGTTAGTTCAGTAACTTAAAAGCAAGAAAGGCTTACAGAATACAAAGAGAAATAAAGAAACAAAAAAAAAAAAGAAAATTGGAAATCTTCTAAAATCTAATTTCCTGACACAGAAATATTTATTGCTATGTTTGAGATTACAGGCTGAATCCTGCAATTTCCCATACACCCTGTCCCAGTCCTTAAGATTAAAGCTGTGAATACTTCTATTATTCACAAAACTAAAATACTTTTTCACACCATGCCAGAGGGCTAACGTTGTAACTAAGGCATCTATCTCCATGTTTCCAGAACTGAATGCATATCTGATTGTTTTATTAGAAGATCATTGCCATTAAGAAGCTTATTTTTCTTGTTCACATGACTGGTGGTGTAATACCAATTTAATTATGAGCAAATATGCAGTGCAGTGTATCCTCTTTTCCCCACTGGTACATGAATTACAGCAGACTTCACAGGTGCTCTCCTCTGAACCTCTGGTTCATACGTGGTGCTGTAACCATGACTCCCAACATCAAGTTCAAAAGCAGTAATTTAGAATTACTGACTCTCTGCAGCAGTCAGACCTGCAAGTGTCTACATTCCAATTATCAGGGGCTGATCTTTGACTTTCTCATTTATTAAAGATGTAGGACTATAAAAGGCAACCACTGAGGAAAATTCAGGGTATCCTGGTATACTGTCTTAACCACAAAGCTGCAATCCGAAGCTTCCCTTACCATTACTCCCATCTGACAATTTGTTAATATTCAGAGACCAGCTTTCATTCCCTCTTGCTGACTGGATAGAAATTGCTCCAGGGATTACTTTTCATTTGCATTTTCCTAATAATGCTACCATTAGCCTTGATAGTTTTGTTGAGAAAGTGGCAGAAAGTAGTGAGTATATTCATCTGGGATCTTGTGCTTTCTTGTTTGGCTTATTTTGAATTAAGATTTTGCTGTTGAGGAGAATTAATTGAAATACTGCCTCAGCCTTTATTTTGAAGGCAAAGTTTGCTCTCCTACTGGAAATGCTCAGTGTTCCTCCTGCTATCTTTGCCCCGTCACTAATTATCTCTTAGCATCTCTAAGTCATCTTCCCTTTGGTTTAGATTTGAAAATTACAGTGCTTGAAAATGTTACAATGCAAATATTCTACTACATTAGCACATTAACTAGCTAATGATTAGTTAATTAGTTAATAAATTGACATGGTGGTGTTCAGTCATAGGTTGGACTCGATGATCCCAGGGGTCTTCTCCAACCTTATTGATTCTGTGATTCTCTGTGATTCCGTGATTCTGTAATTGTCTTTATCTAGTTTTGCTCAGCCAAAACTTCGAAATAGAGAGCTAGAAACAGCAAGTTTCCTGTAAGAAGACACAAAACTGAAACTAAATACTTCAAGTAAGTGATGACTACACAAATAATAAAATAGGTCTCTCAGTAGCATGGGTAGAGAAACTGTTTAAACAACTACAAGGGAGGAATAAGAAGAAATAAATGGCAGTGATTTTTTTTTTCTGCTTTCTATGGCAATATTGACGTGGAAAGGGTGAAAATGTGCTTTGGAAAATGAATAAAGAAAGAATACATAGGAGAAAGGTGACAAAAATATTAAGGCACGGAGGTTTTTTGTCCAAGGAGACTGCTTGTAGACAGTGAGGAAACCTTGCCACTAGGGAGTGAAAAACAGAAGGGGCTGTGTCATTCAATTCTACCTGATGCTCCTCATGAGACAGGTGCAGCCATGTTAGAAGGATCAGAGTACATGAAATAAAGTAGATTTGCACATGGACAGAAAGGAAAAGACATAAAGACCCACACAAAGTAAATATGATGAAAGCCTATTTGAGAAACTCCAAAAACACTTCACTTAGTTCTGACATTAGGGAAGGTGCTGACAAGTCACTTCATTTTTTTATGCTTTGAGTCTTCTCTAAAATGATCCTGCTTCATCTCTTGCCCATCTTGCTCTTAAAGGGAAACCATAACTGTTTGAGAAAGGACCTTCCCTGGTGCATAATTGGTTTTTGCGTACAGAATTCCTGGCCTGTGGCCTCAGTCCATCTGAGAGTCTCTCTTTCACTGGAGCCCATATGCTCTCTGCCTAAATGCACACAATACACAGCCTGTCATAAAGCAGTCTGGTGTCTCTGAAGGAAGTAATAATAATAGAGATAAGGCTGATAATTATAGTAATAGTCAATGATTTACTGATAGATCTCTAGGTTAGACATAATTGATTCTGAAAGTAGATGAGACCTGTATTTACCCAGTAAACACATGGTTTTAATGCAGTTGCTGGAACAAGCCATTTGCACCAGAGGAATTATGAGCATTTTAGGATTTACATTACTAGTTTCTTCCAGCTCACAGCACAGAAGGCATATTTAGCTGGGCAACGCTGCACAGTTTTTGCCTTTGCTGCTTTCAGGAATGAGCATATTGGACCTAATTTTCCAAACTTGTCAGCCCAACTCTCACAAGCATTACATTCAATTACAAAGAACACCAAAACCAATTTAAAACAAATGATGAAAGGAGGAATCTACAATGAATAAAGTTCCTTGTTTTCCTGTAATGGCCATCCCACTTTCTCAGCTGCTGGGATTATCTCAAGAGAATAATGGTAACTGCACTGTTTTTTCAGTTTAAGTCTTACAGCGAGTCTTAATTTTCTAAGTGTGTGTGTATTCTAAAACAGCTTTCCTTGTAAAGCCAAATGATATAGGAATGGTTTCTTAATGGCTTGTTTTTATGTCCAATATTAACTTAAGTGTGACTCATTTACTCAACCTTCTGCTGCATGCAGCAGAGGAATCAAATAGTTATTATTATTGTAATTTTGGCCCATGTAAGTGCCAGGTTATTCAGTATGTCTCATGTCATGTTGATTCCCCTAGCTTACACAAGTTTTTTATGCCCTGCTCTGTGCCAGTTTTGTCAATTTAACAGAGGATTTTCATTTGCCCCTGATTTCACAAGTGCATTTCAACATAAATATTATAATTCAGATTTGGTTTTATAACAGCTATGCTCAGATGTATAAAAGTGACCTCAGCATGTACGGTTTGAAAATTGCTCTGGAAAGGAACTCACCCTGGAAGAATATTTGGGGCAGATGTGTCCTACTAGCCAGTTGGGTCTCTTTTGAAGTTAGTTTAAAATAAATATCAAGCCTTTTCTTTTTAATGTTAAATTATTTAGCATCTGTCTCTGGACTTGTACCTTTATCTTCTGCTGTGCATTTAAAGTACTCTTTTATTATTTCCTGCCACAGCTGATTCCATATCCTCTCTATCTATGTGTTATCAGTGCTTCACATCTTCTAGCAGGTGCTGAAATTTGTTCTCTAAATGTTAATAGAAACAGCAGAAGAATTTTGAACGTTCACTAGCAAGTGTCCTCGGAAAACCAGCAGTTGAAAGAACCCAACAAAAAGCTCCTGCCAGAAACTATTTGATCATAAACCTCTCAAGCAGAAAATTGGCAATCACTGCAGAAACAATTCCTCAGGAAAGTATTCAACTTTCAAATAACCCTGAAACACAACTCAATATCATTTGATTTCCAGTGAGAACATCTAGCAGGCCATCCCTCCACCAGAATCCAGTGCAAGGTAAAGACTGACTGCTGTCCCCACAGTCCCTGGAAATCTCATCCTTTAGGAAGAGGGAATACAAAAATCCTTTTTATTATAATGGCTGTAATTCCCTACATGTGCTGACTCACACAGAACTGACAAAAAAGCACCAACATTTTTGGAAATCGCTGTATGGGTATACAGTAAGCAAAATGTATCTGTGAAATGTATAAATTCAAATTCTCCCTTACATGCTCCCCTGGTGTGTGTGTGTGAGGTAACAAACACCAGAAGTGGACGAATATGTGTGAGTACACTGGATTTGAAATGCAAAATAGATGTGCCATTTGCTGGCACATATATGCAGCAGAAGATGAAAGGGAGAAATGATTTGGGACTAGTCTCCTACAATTGCACTCCTGGCTGAAATAAACTCAGGGTGAAGCAGGCAGCTTTGCAGAAGCCTGCAGGTTGTTAATTGTTGCAGATCTCCTTGGTGCCATGTATAAGCAAACAGAAATAGAGATGTTTTTGTGCAGTCTGGTAAGTCTTCATCCATGAACACAAAAGAGCATGTTGCAATATGAAGCAATTAAAACTTCTTTCCACACACATACCTTAGTGTCAATGGGAAGCCATGCAGACAAGGAAAATGAACTGTGAGCCTGTCATTAACTTGGGATCACCTCCTTTTGCTTAGTTGAAAATATCTTTGCAAAGATGAAAATGCAGCAATCAGAAGTTTTTGGTTTCTGAACATGACGAAAGAATTTGGGGAGGTGGTATGCATGTCCAATATGCTGAAGTTTTATTAAGGGAAAATATCAACCATAAGACAGCATTTAATATACTTAAATGTAAGATTATGGTATGAATAAAAAAAGCAGTTATAACTTTTACAAAGTCCAGTGTAAATACAGCTTTTGCTCTACTCTTACATCTCCTTCAATTTTATTTCTCTCTTTTCAACTCATTAATATCTGCTTTTCAAAAGGTGGATTTTGGGAATAAAGTAAGTTGTAGACTGTGATCACTAACTTTATACATGCCTAAGTCATACAACTGACTTGCTATAAGACAATGTTTCAAGAAATCTTAGTTTACATTCTGGAATGATAAAAACTAGCAAAGGCATGAATTTTAAAAAAATTCATTTTTAGTCTACCATATTTTTTTTTAAGGCATTAACTCCTGATTTTGACCAAGAAGGGAAACTGGAAAGGACTGAACAGTATTCAACCATGTTGAATAAGATCAACTCCCAGATATGCAAATATATCTCTTCTGTAGAAGAAATATAATCAATCCGTGTGTTGCCTCAAGTCCTGTCCTCTGTGTAAGTGAAATTCATCAAGGCTGATTTTTCAGGATGTGTGTTGATATGTGCCCATGCATTAGATGTCAGCGATTAAACCCTCAAAGTTGTGTGTGTGTGTGTGTGTGTACATATTTATATGGAAAAGGAATGAAGTGTGGCAACTGCTGGTGGCATGCCTTTTGTATGTGTACATCTCTGCCTCAGGTAATAACAGCAGCAGAAATGAAGAAAGAAATCATTGAGAAGTGGGGAGAAGCATTTTAATTTAAGAATGCATAATATACAGCTATGAGTAGTTATCAAGCAAATACCAAAGGGATTAAATACCTTTTGAATTTCTGAAAACCAGACCACAACATAAAAGTTTTAATAATTAGAATTTCTCATCTAATGCACATCACAGTAGAAGATTCCTGAAAACTTTCAAGCTTCCAGCTTCCTAAAGCAAAAAATTGAGATGTTGCGGTTGTGTATGAGTAGGTTTATTACTGGGTATTATTGAAATGTTGCACTGATTATAGCGTAGAGTTTACAGACTGAAAAAAAAAAAACCAGTAGGAACTTTCAAACTTTTACAGAAATTTTTTAAATTGTAAAGAAAGTAAATAATATTTGTGTCTACTGGGATATAAGAAGGTAGGAGTTTATGATATATTCCTGCCTAACCCAAGGTCTGAACAATTCACAAACTGCTTGCCACTAAAAATATATTTTTCTTTCACTCTTGATGGTAAAACACCAATTTGCTATAGAATTTATAGCATCTTTTATATCTGTCATATAAAGCACATTCTTAGTTTTATCAGTGTTTAGCAAAAAATTTTGTGTCTAGTGAAACTAAGGCAGGAAGACTAGGAAGCTAATTTTGAGGAAACATTTTATTCCTTTCCTCATTTGTCAGTCTAATTTAATATTAATAAATACTGTACAGAACAATTAAGTATATTTTCAACTTCTCTCTTCCAAACTACTCACTACAAAGTTTCTTGTGAGTTGTCTAGTGGCCACTATGGTATCATCTTAATTTTTCAGAATTACTGCCATTGCACTCTGACAGATCTTGGAGACAAGCTTTCCCTGATCATGAGCTTTTAAACCCAAAACTATAAAGCAAACATTTCTTAAAAAATGATGAAATTGCATCAGATTATAATGAAATACAGATTTTTGCTTAGGCGTAGACACATTTATTTCAATGAAAAGTCCAGAATTTTCCTTCATGTAGCTGCAGGATGCAAGAATGTAATTTTTTGAGAGCCCTGAAACACTTATTTGAGACAATACCTGAGATAGATATGTGAGACAATTTAGATGAATTGCACTTGGATGGTACTTGTAGTTTTCCCCCATTGTTTATAAAATAAATTGAAGGTGCTTAATTTAGATTCAGAGACCTAATTTCTTGACATCTCAAGTTATGAAAGATGAATCCTGGCATTTGCTGGTGTTACCAGTGGTGAGTTTTTGTACCATTTCTTTTAACTACCCCACATAAAATAACTTCACAGAAGACCTCTTTTCCTCTCATATTTTATTAGGTGGGTTGACAGTGTGTGAATACTAATTTCTACTACAATCAAGGAACTTTGCAGTGCTGAGAGCAGTAATTAATAGCTGTGATTCCAAAGACAGTGTCTGAAAATCAACAACAATTATTTTATTCAAAGTCTTATAAATAAGCTATTTTCTGATTTTTCATCATTTGAAAGAGGATTTAAAAACAATATTTAGGTCACTCTCTTCTGGCATAATGCATTACTCATGCTGGCCCTGTACAATTTGGTAACACCTATTTGATGCTCAGTCACATTTGCTGTTCACCATTTTTACAGGTAGTTTCACAGGTCTCAGGTCAGGTCTGTTCTCTGTTTGCTTATTGCTCAGTGAACATGAGCTTAACTGTCCACGAGAACATTTTCTTAAACTGTCAGTGTATTCAGTGGAAGGGCTGTCACTCTGATTTTCTTTCCTGAAGTATCAACCTTTTATTGCTGCCCTGCTTGGAGACAGTAATTTCCTAGATGTGATCTTGCAATCCTACCAACTAAATATTCTTTCACTGTAAACTCAAGCAGCATTTACTAAAACATCGCTGCTGGTTTCTTTCTTATTATTTCTTTAAATTCTTATGGAGTCCATGGAATAGTATGTTGCATCTCTACTTCTGGCCTCAGATTGGAATTCTCATTGTGTCCACTAATGTGGCATTGTTTCAAAACACTGAAAGTGCTGCGGCTCATTCTTCTCTATTTTTGACTGTGGCTCAAGATTTTGCTTACTTTGACAAACAGGAATGTTAAGTGCTTTATTTGCCTAATCATTATTTCAGGGAATCCAAGAATAAAGTAGATTTCAGATCCATTGAACCACCTTTCACCATATCCAAATTATATTCTATGAACAGTGCTGTTATCATCAATGACAAAAGAAGAGAACAATAAAATTATCCTAATTACATATAAGGTCAATGAGGGTTTGTGGGCCAAACTCTAATTAAATTTAACCTTTTGCATTTTATTTTTTATGTCCACACACATAAAATGCTTGTTCCATATAAACTTGCTAAAACACCTGCTGCAGGATGTAATGATGAACCTTGCTGAAAGAGGAGATGGTAGCCTTTGCTTTGCATCTGAGAGTCTGAAGGCAAAGACAAAGTGGCATAAAGTGACACTGGACTACTCTGTGCCTCTCCAGTGGTCGTGTGCCTTATGGCTGCCCTGTTTCTTTATACACATTTAGTTACAGCACCTACAACATTTGGAATATCTGAAACAGAGCCTGTTTATGCAGTTTATTTTTGCACTCTAGCCCTGATATATACCTCTTTTAAAACTATAATGCTTTTTCTAAATTATTTCCTTAGTAGAAGTAGTCTAGAGCAAGGATGTGGGAATTTGATCAGAGATACTATTGTGATGCAGTTCTCAGAGATGCTCTATATTTTACAGTTTCCACAGCATGTATGCAGCTTCTTTGCTGTCCAGTGCTCCTCACAGTTTACATGGGGTGTACAACACATTTGTATTATGTCTAGTGCATTTTTCCGAGTTCAGTAATTAAGAAATATTTTTGTTCCTGATTTTCCTTTATAGTTCAGACTTAGGAGGAGTAGTCATTTCATGGATTTCACTTGAAATGAGTCAGTGCAAAGTGGAAAATCAAGATGTCTGTTTGGAGAGACGGTTTACACACCCAAGGGGGAAACTAATGTTCTGTTTATTTTTTGACCAGGTTCTTGCTTTTATAACTTTTTCCACCTGTCCATATGAAATCCATTAATGCATAGTTACTTTTATGGGTACTGTAAACCCTTTCCTGCTTGTCTTTGGTCTGTTCTGAAAGCAAAGTGAACCTATTTTCAGCATGTTCTGATTTCATCAAAATCAGAGAATAATTCAGTTAGTTTTGATGCTCTCAGAAAACATTTCTTGTGGTTTCTTCCTAAGCATCTGTTTTGTGGGAAACTCAGGTGAAAGTGCACTGGCTTGTTTTTTGAGAGAAATTTCTTGTGGAGTGATGTTTTTTTACTGGTGTTATCCTGCTGTGAGGGAACAAGTAACTTGTTCAGGCAGGCAAATCATTGAGCTCTGTCCTGAAATCTTTAGCAAAGCAGAATATGCTGAAGAGTGTGAACAGAAGTAATTTAAAAGTGTTAGCTTACAGAAAGCTGTTGTTTAATTTGTGAAGTCTTTGAAGGCAGTGAGAATGAATGGCCCCTTGACACCGGATACGATAGGGCAAGCTGAGTACAAGGAGACAGAAAGATGAATGAAAAGCATCCACAAGAGCCCCCTGCCAAAATGTTTAGGG
The DNA here is from genome assembly GCA_013397375.1 of Toxostoma redivivum. Classification (NCBI taxonomy): domain Eukaryota; kingdom Metazoa; phylum Chordata; class Aves; order Passeriformes; family Mimidae; genus Toxostoma; species Toxostoma redivivum. The sequence goes on from VXBI01001252.1 coordinate 931,988, forward strand.
GGAATAGCAAGTAAGTGGACTTTGCAGCAATGGGGCAGCAATGAATTTGAAAGATAAGGAAGGAAAATACGTTAACTGTGGATAACACCTGATACTTAAAAATTTTCTCTTTTTATACTGTTTTTGAAGTTTATGTTAGGAAACAAATTACAAATATGTCTGGTTCCTCAGGTACATACTTTGCTGTACTATACTGTTGAAGAAAATCAGTATTCTGACTGCTGCTACAAAGCAGATATGTACTTATCTGTACTTCTGAATCTGGAGTGCCAAAGCAGCAGAGGGTGCTGTGCATTGGAGTGAAGATCTGTCATTTTCTTGCAGTACCTTGGAGATAGGTATATCCATTTGGGGAATGCAAGACTGACTGTCTTTACAAAAGACACGGAGACATTAGTAGAACACAAAGATATATGAAGACAACAGGACACCTATATTTAGTATACTTTTTCCAGATTCTTTATAAAGAGGTATTTTAACTGGTTTCTAAATTCAGCATTCTAACTCTATCTTGGAACTTTCACATCTTTCTGATATTCCTGGACAAACTCACATGAAAAGATTAATACTGAAATATTATGTTTAATGGTAGAATATTTAGGAATGCAATAATATAATATCTTGCTCTTCTGAGGAATGGTATCTTTTACATCAGGACATCCCTGTGTACATATGGTAGTAACATTTCAAAGATGATATTTCAGGACCCTGTGGGCGAGATACAGCTGTGCTAAAAGCCGTTCTTCCCAGTTTGATACATATGGCTTCACTCCCTGTTTGCAGGAACTCTAGCCTCTAGTGTCTGACTTACCAGAAAGTGAGCTTTCTTGTTTGCTTGCTTGCTTGCTCCTTCCTCTGTATGCTTAAGGGTCTGAAAATCCCATTCTGCATCCCATCCCTGCCTGCAGCTCCACCCCATGCTCCTTGCCTCTATCTCCATAAGCGGGTGGCACTCACTGATAAACCCTCTTAGGAAGAGGATCTGAATACTCTCATAATCTGTTGTACTCTCCCTTTGTTGCAGAGCCACAGTCAAGTCTGAACTCACCACCATAGCAGACAAGCAAATTTCCTTTGTCACATAGTGACAGGGAAGTTGCTGCTCTCAGAAGTGACAGATGCCATTTAGGCTTCCGAGGGTAGGCAGAGGGACCACTGAGGACTTCATGCAGCTCTACAGCACATGGTATTCTTGCAAATATGGAAAGATAAAAAATGTCCCTCTCTCCTGGTTTCAGATGTGCATCCCTGCCTCTGTTAAGAGATTAAACTATGTTCTCTGATTCTGATGTAGAGCTCTAGGGACAAAAGAACAAGACCTCTCCAAAGCCACATAGAATCATTGGTGACATTCACCTGGGTGACAGGATTCTAGGAGAAATGAACCACTGTTTGTCAGGTGTCACTAGATTCCACTTTTCAATGGTCAATACAAGGCAAGTACCACCTCATTCCAGATGTTGCCCCATAACAACAAGTAGCATTTCAATCCCTTCACAAATACATTTTAAAAATCCATTTTTATCTGTATTATATAATTACTCTTTCAGAGAGAGTAACAACAGACAGATTTGTTAAGACGATCTCCTGGTTCCACCTCATGCTGAAATAAACACTGAAATAAACAAATTCCAAACTGAATTAATGCTCCTTTTCCCCCAGCTCTTTCTGCAGTGTTTTTCTCTCAGTGTTCTTCATTCTTTGGAGTACTTGGGCAGTCACATCAGAGTGGCTGAGGCCAATAGGACTTTTTTTTCCAGCTTGTACTCTACTGAGATGAACTTTTGGATTTGAGCATAAGGGAAGACAAACCACGTCATTTTCTCTGAGCTTTCACCCTCTTCTAAGAAACCATGAGCAGGTAAGTGTGCTTACAAAATGGTTGCTTCCTGAAAAATTTCTAAAGCAATAAACCATAATGAAGTAATTTGTGTATACTGAGCCACTCAGCAACAAGGTGAAAGAAAAGTCCATGATATTAATGAATATTTTGGTGAGCTGTGTTTTTTCAACAAGCATTTACTAAATTAAAGTGATTGCATTTGACACTTGAATACCAAATTTAATTTTGCTTTTGGATTAGAGTTGTTCATCTCACTCACATCTCCTTAAAAATTAACTACTCTTTTAAAAAAAGAAAAATCAGAGTGTGTAAAGTTGAGAACTTAGGTCACCGAAGTTCTCTGATATGCTATTTTGATTTTTGAATCAGTCAAGAATTTGTACTGTCTCTATATAATAAGAAGATACTATCTATGTTCAGTGCATTCATTAAAAGGGGTTTCACCTATTCTTCTGCTACTATGATCAGTGTATAAAAATTAAATTATTATTGTTTGAAGCTTAATGAGGAATGCTTACAATGTACTGAGGCTTGCAATAGTAGTTTTATGCTTCTCAGAAGCACATATAATAATGTACTGAGAATACAAGATAAAGAAAGGTAAAAGACAAAAAGCTTGCAAAATAAAATTATATTAAAAATTAAGGTATTGATAAATACATAAATTTAATTCTATATTTAAACCTGTTGAGTATTACTCTATTTAATTGGAGAGTTCATTTCAAAAGAAAAATTTTCCTAAGACAGGGAACAGCTCCATCCAAACTACGTACATTTTTCTGGCATGAAATTCTGTTGCAGGTAAGATCAATAATTAGTTAGTTTTCATTCCCTGCTTAATTTCAAATCTTATTTAAATAAACAAGTTATCAGTGTTGGTTTGTTCTTTGTCTAATACATCTCATGAATTGCTACTATCGTGTCTATGTGATGAAATATCTTATTCAGAACAATGGTAATGTTCTACATATAAAATCAACAGACTATAATATATGCTCTTATGAGGGGAAAATGACTTTCATAGAATCATAAAACTGTAGAATGGCTTGAGTTAGAAGAGACCTTAAAGATCATCTCATTCCGACCCTCCCTGCCATGGGACAACTTTCACTAGACAGGTTGCTCACAGCCCCGTCCAACCTGACCTTAGAAACTCACAGGGATGTGGCACCCACAACTTCTCTGGGCAGTCTGTTCCATTGCCTCACCACCTTCACAGTAAAGAATTTCTTCCTAATATCTAATCTAAACCTACTCTCAGTTTGAAGTCCTTCCCCCTTGCCCTATCACTGTATGACCTTGCAAAATTTTTTTTCTCATCTTTCTTGTAGGCTCCCTTCAAGTACTGGAAGGCCACAGTTGGGTCACACCAAGTCTTCTTCAGGCTGATTGAAGAATTCTCTCAGCCTTACCTCACAGGAGAGGTGCTCCATCCCTCTAATCATCTTCATGGCCCTCCTCTGGACTCCCTCCAGCAGCTCAATGTCCTTCCTAAATCAGAGCTTTCTCTCTTATACTTTATTGAAAGTTTGGTGCCAGAATTTATCTATTCTGCTGGATAGAGAAGACCCGAGGCTTCATTTGTTTTGTGTTATGGTGGCAGTACTTACCCTGAAAAGTGTCTGTTTGTAGTCAAAGTATATTTTTATTTTTACAGGTATCTTTGAAGAAATGTGTGTGGATAGAATAAGATATTAATAATCTAATAAAAGATTATTAATAGCTTAATAGAATGAGGTGTTAATACTAGATTAGTGACAGTTCCAGGTGATTAGGCAATTTTAATTGGTTAAAATAAATACCAGAAACTTAAAAACTGTCTGCTTTTAACTGAGACCAGAAAAAATAACAGTGTTAAAGTTGAAGAATTTACTGGGTCAAGCAATACTTTAAAATTTTATTTAGATTTTTTTAACTGCAGAAAAAAATGAGTCTTAAGGCCTTAAAAAATCATATTTGATCAATTTTTGCAATTTATCTATATGTTTTTTCTGTTATTAATGGAGATATGTTAATCTTGCAAAATTTGACTGGCTTGTTTTGTTTTTCTGTGTACTTCTGACATACCTCTGGGCCAGAAGATATTTGTGATAGATTTGTTTAACTTTTTGATCTGTTAAAATTGTGATGCTCCTGGAGTTTATGAACAATGCAATAACAGTTTATATCCTCAAGAAAATACCACATCTATTGTAGTTTCTTTCAAGGGTAATGACACTTTCTATTATCTCTGTCAAAGTGCTACTGTGAATTATCTGAATGAATTTAGCCCTTTCTTTTCCTGTTCATAAGCAGATCCAGAGTTTTATAGAAACAATCATTACTTGGAAGCATTTGCCAAACAGCAAATCCATTTTATGTCATGGATTATTTACTTTTTTTTCTGTCTAAATTCTCTGTGAAGTGACTGGTCACCTCACCAGCACTAGTTCTTTTCCTTTCTTGCATGGAAATATCTTTTAAAAACCTGTGGCTTATCAATAATGGGGGAAAAAAATCCGTCCATGCCAAATTATCTATTGCGTATGCAAATATACTCATTTCTGCATGAAAAGAGGCTGGGTGAACAGCAACAGAAACAAAGCTTCTTTAATACAAAAAACTACAATAAGTCCTGGACTAAAAAGCTTTTCATATTCACATAGATTTTTGCAGGAACATCATCTTCTTGGAATGTCAATGACTGGATGGACAAGGAGTTCAAGGCATACCTTCTTTTTGCATTACTCCTTTGGCATAAGATAACTTGTAGAATTACATTAAGCTGCTCTTGCAAGTCTTTATTGAGCTTATCACATAAGCCACGTTAACTCCTTATTCACCCTTCAAATATATGTTGTAATTAAGAGTAAGTTTGTGACTTTTAACAGCTTTTGGAAAACCAGAAAAATATTTTGGATCTAAGTGTTTTCTTCTGAATAGAGTTAACAGCTGTGCAAGCAGGGATGGAGAGCTGAGCGTAGGAAGAAGGCTGAGATAGCAAGATTCCTGTCAGCCTTAATAGTTGAAGTTTCAGTGGTGAAACAATATATATTTCCCTGCTAAAAATCCAAAAAAATCTGAAATGAAATGTGCAATAATAACTGTTGGTTCTGAACACTAGGTGACAATGCTATATGTCCAACTCAGACAACAAACACCCCTCTCCCCCCCAACCCCAGATTTTCAGCTGCACTAAAAAACAAGTAGGAAATTATGTTTAAAGGGATTATAACTTCATTTCTTATTACCAAAATGAATATTTTAGTAGATTCTCTACATGCAAAATTATTCTTTCCTTTTTTTTTTTTTTTTTGTGTATATGTAAATACTCTTGGGATTGGAAGAATTAGCAAAACTCCTTAGAAAAACTGCTGGCTTTTGAAAACTAATTTAAAGTTCCACGGTGTCTGAATCAGAATTCCTTCTGATTCTTTATCTCTGATGCATTTATCACTCCAACTGGAATATGCATCAGCCTGACTCAAGGGGAAAAATGAGGGAGCATTCTGACATGAATATGTTTATGACTAAGTCTTGTAGAGTCTAACTAAGAGAGGACCAATGAGGTTCCAGGGTAACATAGAAAATGAACCATTTCTCAGAATGAAATGAAAAGGTCTTTATCTTTTTGGAACAGCTTAAGGAAGAATATTTCAGGTGTCCAATTCTCCACAAGGTCTTCAGATAAGAGAGAAAAACAAATGGCAGCTGAATAGAGACTCTCTAATGAGCACAGTAAAGGAAGGAAGGCAAAGTTGATTCAAATTTAGCACTGCTTGCATTAACTACATTCCAAGCTCTCCAAAAGACAGCTTGCAATGTACCTTTAAAAAAAAAATACACTTTTTATTTATTTTAATTACTTGAAAAAATTCTCAAGCAGTGCATATTGCCTAAAAGGATTGGATTTGATAGAACATGAGATTTTAAAATTAGGGATAGATTTGGAATAGATTAAAAATTTCGGAATAAAATGGATGCTTGGACCACCATATCTATGTCAGAATAAATCAGTTTTAGTTTTTTTCTTACAGAAATCTACAATCAAACTCTAAAGTAATTTCAGAGTAAACAAGTTTAATCTTCAGTATAGGTCCTTAAAAAGTATGTTTCTTCTAAAGTCCAAAGCTGTTCTGTCTTTATGCATGTTCCTTCTGCACCACTGATACCTGTATGAATGTTAAATCTCCTATGGTGTTTGATCTCTAGGGGGATTACTTTACTCAGATGAGAAAGTCTTGGACTTTATGATAATCAGTGCTGTTCTTTACCCAGGCAGGTGTGAATACATGTAGAACAGGTGAAAGACTGTGATCTACTATGAATATTTATCAAAACATTTCTTGCAGCTGGAAGAGCCAACTGAAGAAAATAGTTCCGTACCATTACTCTACCATAAATACTTCTTGTGTATTGTACCATGTTGAAAAAGCCATTTTAGAAATACCTAGAAAGACAGAGACAGCCTGTGCAATATATTCTCTCTTCTAAAATCCATCAACTGCCTAATCTTATCTATAATGGGCCAGGGTCTCCTTTGAAGTAACCTGATTGTTTTAAAATCTCTTTGGTGCAAAGCACTTACTTGTCTGTATTATGTAATGACATTGCAAATGAAAGTGTGGCACATCTTGTCCATGCACAAACACGCTGCTTCAGCCTCCCTGTGACAGCCATTGTGGCCAGAATCACACCTGAAAGATGAAACATCTTGAGCATTGCTGCTGAGTTTCTTGTTGACAAAGAAGCTAGAATATATTAGAAGCCATGATACAGTACATGTTATTGTGAGGGAACTTCATAACTCTAAAACCAGAGGTCAGCTGTTGCAATTTGTATGGGGTTTTCTAAGCATCACCACAAAACCCTCTCATGTCCTGGGCCAGTCCAGGACTGAGAAGACATAGAGGTAAAGATGTCCTACAGTCACTTAAGGAAGGGTCCTAAGTATGCCGTAGGCTGTTTTCTGACTATGGGTGTTACCCCTGCTGTGAAGCCATGGAAAGGAATTTCAGTAGTAGGAAAAAAGCAAAGAGAAATAAGAGATTTTTTTTTTTAATATAACATACATTCATCTTGTGTATAGTTAATCACTTTAAGTTTCAGAACTCACTTGAGAGATAGGATTGCGTGGAATTTCCTGCGCTCCACTATGTAAACTGTCCATCTACTCTTAACAGATGAAGAAAACTGGATTTTGAGCCTTTGTGTGTGGCAAGACTATCAGTGTATACTTCAGAAGAGAATTTATCTTTCCTAAACCCCAGACTGACAAAATTCCCAGTAATTGGAAGCACTGAATGCAGAGGGGACTCAATAGGACTAAATATACATTTCAAATTTGGAAACTGAAATTTTATATTTGGCAGGTCAGTCTTTTTAAGGTTCTTCAGATGAAAGTCCTCAGACCTGGAATATTCAAGAAAACACTATGGAGTTGTCTTGTGGTAAGAAAGCAAATAACATGATCAGTAAAGCAACAAATAACAAATCAGATATTTTTCTGTGGTTACACATGCAGGACCAAAGAAAAATGTGCCTGTTGTAAGCTATCAATATAATGAGAGTGTATTCATTGACTGCAGAAAACAGAGCACCATGAAATACTTTCTCTAGTCCAGAGGGGTAATTGCATGACTTATTAATGTTAAGATGTATTAATAGGTACATACACATAATTTTGTACTTTTTTTTTTTTTCTCCAGTGAGTAGAGAACAGAACATTTCCTGTACCCAGAAGCTACAAAAGGCAGGCATTTTGTGAACAACTACCCTTCTAGATTTGTGTGGGGGTCACACAAACAGAGGCTATTCTTAATTTGTGTGAGGACCCCTGGTAGGGTCAGCCTAATTGATTCAGTCTGAAAAAAATATTTGAGATTGTGTTAGAAGGCTCAGATTTTTTCTACTTACAGCTCACACTGGAGAAATTTCAGCACTAAATATGAGGCAGGAAACATTATACTCTCTCTCTCCCTCTGTGCTCAATATCCATGCTCTTTAGTTTATGGTACTGTTGTATACTGAAATTCCTGTCATAAGCTGCCAAACAATAATTTATTCTCCACCCTCCCACAAGGGGATTGCTAAAAATAATCAGAATCACACAGCAGATAAGAGGTCAAGGCTATTGAGAGGATGTGCCACTTCTCCATGGAGTGTCCAGCAGTATTGGTGCTCCTACTACTTCATGTGCAAGCCCCCTGCTTTTCATTTGCATTGTTAAGATAGCAAAGCCAGTCTGTCTTAAAATTTTGTCATTATGCAAAATCTGTTCTTTTCTTCTGAGAAGAAAAGCTCCTACAAACACTCCAGCAAGAGACTTGAATAATAAAAAGGCGCAGTAAAGTCCTTCTCCACCTTGTTTTCTACATGTAAAACTTAAAGCCTTTACACCAACTGTGCCAAGTACCCTGCATAAAAGCTTAAAAGGGAAGAAATCATACTTTATAAGAAACAAACAATTTGAACAGTTTAACTAGATATGACTAGGCAATGGGGAGGGCTACTCTTATGCTTCCTTATTCTGTGGTACAAAGGGATTTGTTTAATTGGTCAAGGCTATGCCAGAAATCTGTGGAAGAGGTGGGAACTTAGCTTGGCTCATTTGAGATCCATACTGTAATTATAAGGTCATGCTTCCAGAAGGACATATACCAAAAATTTCCTTTGGTACTACTTCTTCTCCAGTTTTTTCTCTGAGTAGTTCTGCCCATCTCTTCCCACCCAAAACTCTCTTATTACAAAGGTCAATTGGTCTTTTATTGGTCCTGGGTCCACTCTGCAGCTTTGGAACTTTTTGGGGTTTTTTTTTGATACATAGGATTGCTAATTTTTAGATTACAGGATTACTTAAAGTTGATGTTGGCCATAGTGATGTTCAGATGTGTCAAATCTGGCAGGTTCTTTGCTTTCCAGGATAACTCATTCCTTTAATGGGACAGTCCTAAAAATTTTCTAGTAGCTCCAGTGTGTTGGGTTTTGTGTGTGGCCAGGTTTTGGTTGTGGGGATGTTAGAGGGGTGGTTTCTCTGAGAAACTATGAGAAGCTTCTTATATGTCCAGCAGTGCCAATTCCAGGTGGCTTCATGATGGATGTGTCACTGGCCAAGGCTGGGCCCATCAATGGTGGTAATGCCTCTGGGTTAACAGACTTAGGAAGGAAAAAAGGTTACTGTGCAGTTGTGTTTGCAGCTGGAGAAGAGCAGGGTGAGAATATGTGGGAGGAACAGCCCTTCCGACACCAAGGTGTCCTGGTTTAGGGCAAATTCGGAAGAAAACTTCCAAAGGGTTCCCCCAGGAAGCAAACCCAAGCTCCCCTTCCCCAACCAGTTCTGGAAGAAATTTCTTCAGAGAAGTGGAAAAAACCTGTTTATTCAACAGGCACAGCACTGCCCAGCACAAAAAATGAACAATATCAAACAACAAAACCTCTCCCTGCTCTGAAGAGGTGACAAATCCAGAAAGTCTCTCTCCTGTGGGTGGTAGCTCAGCTCAGTCTGATATCAGTCCCTCCAGCGCTGGAAAATGCCGCTGCCCAGCCCAGGCCCCGGTGGCTGCAGGTGCAAGCTCCTGGTGCTCCCCTGGGTCCCTAGTCCAGAGCAGGTTCAAATAATTCCAGGGAAAAGAGAGGGAAAAAACACAAACTTCTGGGGAACTTCTCTGCTTCAGTTAGTCAAAAACTAACTAAAAGCAAAGGAGAGCTCTCTCCGCTGTCCACCACGGTGACACAGTCCAGGAGGATGAGACGATGGAACTCCTTTCTCTATGTTTTGAAAACAACTGCCTCAGACATTCTACTGCTTCTCCTCCCCCCTCCTTCACTCTCAAATCCAGCCTTAAAGGTACAAAACTTATTTCTGGGCTAAACAGACAAATGGGGATACAATTCAACATGACAATGTCACCCCAGGACATAAGGTCAGTGCAGAAGGAGGGGCAGGAGGGGCTCCAGGCACCAGAGCTGGGATTTCTCTGCAGCTGGGCCCCTGCAGCCCAGGGAGCTCCACAGCGATGCAGAAATCCACCTGCAGCCCATGGAGGAGCCCAGGCTGGAGCAGGGGGATGCCTGAGAGGAGGCTGTGACCCCATGGGAGGCCTATGCTGGAGCAGGCTCCTGGCAGAGACCTGCAGACCTGTGGAGAGAGGAGCCCGTGCTGGAGCAGGCTTCCTGATAGGACTTGTGATCCCATGGGGGACCCACACTGGAGCAGCTGTCCTTGAAGGACTTTGGAAAAGTGCCCCATGTTGGAGCAGTTTGTGGAGAACTGTTTCTTGTGTGATGGACTCACGCTGGAGAAGCTGATGGAGAGCTATCATCCACGCTGGAGTGGGTGGAAGGACTCCTCTCCCTGAGCAGTGGCAGAAACAACATGTCATGAACTGACCGTAATCCCCATTCTCTGTCTCCCTGCATCACTGAGGGGGAGGAGGTAGAGCTGGGAAGGAGGAACAGGTGGAGGTAGTGTTTTTAAGGTCTTATTTTACTTCTTGTTGCCTTGCTCTGTTTTTCTTTGTAATAAAATCAGTTAATATCTCTAATTCATGTCTGTTTTGCCTGTGACAGCACTTGGTGAATGATCTCTCCTGGTTTTTATCTCAACTCATGAACCTTTAATTATATTTTCTTTTATCTGTCCATTGTGGAGAGAAGTGATAGAGCAGCTTTAGTGGGTGCCTGGCACTCAGCCAGGGTCAACCCACCCCATCCAGGTAGCCTGTTCTTGTTTAAGAAACACAGCAGCTGTTTGCTCTGAAAGGAGAACTGTGACAGTAAGAAAGACAATACTGAAAGGGAAGAGCCAATTTTCAAATACCTTCTATATTTTATCCTTCCACCTCTGAGAATGCCCATCAAAAGCTCTCTTGGAGTTTCTCAGAAAGGACAACTGCCAGGGTGAATTGTGAGGGAATTAGCTAAACTTACCATGCTGCTGCTGAAATCCTGTCTGAGGCTGTTAATTTATTCAAAGATAAACAAAATGCTCTTATTGCCTCACATGCAGTTTTGACAGATGGCTCTTAGCATTCAGCCCAGGTGTAAAGAGACAGAGATGAATGGATCTGTTCTTTTTAATTCAACACATATTCGTGACTTTCATCTCTAGCCGAAAAGCTCCTCAGGCTGTCTATCTATTTCGTGTTCCATTAAATAGACAGATCTTCTTCTCTCCCAATACCTACTTGATTGTGCCTTTTAAAAGAAGTCCCTCCCTCTAGAATATTCAATTTGCTGAGAATGAATCATATATATCATTAATATCTGATTTTAAAGTAAAATAATATTTAATTATGAATGTACATGAGTTCTTGGCTCAGTGAAAAGCTTTAAGAAAAGAAGAGAAAAAAGTACCTATCCTCCACATCACATATATAAAAAGAGGTTGTCTCATTTCCCATTCAAAAAAGTAATGATTCGATAAATTTGTGAATTTGAACAGCAAAAGAGAGAGCAAGATTGAAATGATGGTGTCTTTTTTAATACAGGACTTCTTCTATCCTTATAAGCATCTTTACTGACTTCCTTGCTTAAGTCTGCTGATAATGTGCCATACAGAACATGGGAGAAGTTTCATGTCATGCTCATATTCTGCAAATATTTTTAAGCCATAGGGAGCGCTGTATTCCTCAGACCTTAATCTGTGACACATTGTTGGAAACAGCAGAGGATGAAAAACGAAGAAGGCAGCAGAAGTAGCAGAGATATGTCACTTTGTTCTTAAATTATGTCTTAGCATGTACAGAATGTGGAACTTCTAAGTATCTGTTGCCATCAAGGAGGCCTGCATAAATGGAAGAACAAATAGGGCACAAAGGATCTTTGAAATTAAGGTAATAATGTGCATGAGGCACCTAAAAACATGAAAAAATCAATTCAGCTCTGCTGTGGTCAAGGTCTTGTGGTGAATACAACAGTACTTCATACTTGTTAGCTTTAGAATGTTATTTAATTTTGTGTTATAAGGCACAAAAGTTAAGTTATTAAGTTAATATCAAGATGCCCTTTATCATTATCAGCATCAGAGAACATTTTAGTCAGGGGTTCTGGACCTCTACTTACCCAGGTTTCAAACCAGAAAACATATTAGCTGAGTAGAAGCTGTTTTGCTGCCTGTCTGATTTGAGCTGTTTTCTATTATGTAATGTTGATATATTTGCTGAAGAGTTTAAAGTATTTCTTTTCTTCCCCAACTTCTTAACTCATGGTTTGGCCAGTGGAAGCTGAAAACCCATCTGTGTCTCAGACCTGGAGATGGTGGTATATTTGAGACCAGTCAACTTGTCCCTCTTTACTAATTTAGTTTAAATGTGAATGTGTTACAGAACTGAACTCAATCACCATTGCTAGAGTGATTGATGTGTGATACAATACAATTTCTCTCCTGTGCTTTTAGAAAGCTTCCTAATTCAACACAAATTTGAGGTTTCATTCAGGATTTTGTAACACCGCCAAAAGCACTGGCACGGGATTTGCTGGACTCTTGTGCCTGCACAAGCTGCTACCGTTGTAGCAATGCATAGGAAAACACAGCCCTTGTCTCAATAAACCACAGGAAGTTTGTTAAGATTATTTGAGGTAAGTTAACCCGTGGGATACTAAGTGGAGATGCAGGCTGTGCTGCTTGGAATATTTTCTCCTCTCCCTCTTTGCCCAGTGTATCTGACAGAAACCAATATTAATCCTGCTTCCAGTGATGGTAATAAATGAGAGAGTTCACTAGCTCTATCTGCTGCCTTTGGCTAAGGTCTAAGGCAGGAAAGAGGGTGAGTTGATTGTGTGAATGAAATCAGTCCATGCAGCAAGAAATCTCTGCATGCTTTTTAACCTCTCTGTTCCCAAATGAGGTTTGAACTGCATTTACAAAGATTTCTGGCGACATTTTTAAAATCATACATTATCACTAGAATTTGGAATAAGATGGGCTTTTTTTTTTCTTTCAGAATAAAGTATTCAGTGAATATTTCTACTTGTTCTACCAGAATGCCATAATTTGTTAATAAAAAGCAGAGATAACAATTTGAAGTCATCACACTAAAAGTGGAGTTTTCTTTTTTAGTTTAGACTTGTCCAGAGCAAGTGAGAAGTTCAAAGGAAACAGCTCCCATAAGTGAAAATAAAACCTTTGAAATAACCACTGATTCTGCTATCTGGGATGGAGAAAAGATCTTACAGCCTCTGCTCCAGCTTTGCACTTCACATGCACCTTCATGTGCACTGCATTTCTCCCTGCAGGAAGATGGGGAGAGTCAGAGGCAAACAGAATCTGACAGAAGAGGATGAAAAAGCCGATCACAAAAGTTGCTGCTTAGTGTAAGGCTGCTTTAATGCTGCAGTTGGCTTAAGAAATGCCAAGTTCTTTGAGTTGTAGAAGGCTTGGTGTTAAAGACAAAATATAGTAAGAGGCAGTGTTCTGTTTAAAATTCCATCTATGGAGTTTTGACTCTCTGCCTTGTATGTTCTGTCTTCTAATCAGCTAATGTATAAGACTCTACTCATCTCTACTCTGGAATTAATATAAAATTCAGAAGTGAGTGGTCATTTTTTACTTGGGTAAAACCTGTGAAGAAATGCACTGAAATATTGCATACTGTAAACAGAGAGAGCACTTGAATGTGCTTTCTCAAATTGTTTGGAAAAAGGCAATATTATCCTTGCAAATATCCAGCCTGGAATCACTTTTTTCTGGAAACTTTGCAAACCTTTTCCTCACAAGTTTTCTCTCTGTTCCCCATACTTGCCTATTGCATGGAGTCAGAGCTCAAGTGCATATTCCCTGCTTTAAAATATTCTTCTGTGCTGGGATGCAAAGGCAAGCAGAATAAGTTTTGATATTCTATGAACTGGTCCAGTCATGGCTTGAGTTATCTGATGCCTTACTGAAGTCTGTATTATTAATGAAGTGGCTGGAAACCTTTCTGTGAAGGGGAGGAGGGAGACAGGAGAGATACTGATTATGCTTCCACCCTCTCTTTTTCAAGGCATTTCCTGGGGATGACATTTCGTAAGGTTGCACTGCCTTAGAATAATATTTCAGCTAGAAGAAGAGTGCAGCAAAATGTTTCACTTGTGTGTGTTGTGTATGTGCCTCAGAGGGACATGTTAGTTCAAACACAGGGCCATCCTGCTATGCAAATCTGTCCATGCAATTTCCAGATGATAGCTGGCTCCTATCCTACCACCTCAGAGCATGGGAAAATGAGTTTTTGTCTGATTCCAAACCACAGTGTAGGCATACCCATCCCTCTGAATTTGTGCTTACGGTCTTTGGCATGGGAAGGTGGTTTCAAGCCTGCATGCAAGCTGTGAAAGGCAGGAGCTGAATGTACTGTAAGTGGCCTTTTCAAAGCACTTCCACATCTCAATTGACTTCTTAACACTTGTGGTTTCAGCTTCTGGGCTGTGAGGTAGGGGCAGGATGCCAGCTAGCAAAAATTATAAGGATGGATATTGAAAAGGTTAAATCAGTCCTGTGTCTTCCTAACTATCTTTAATAAATGTTGGTAGGCAAGATAATTTTGATTTCTTCTACTGCTGCTGCAGACAGCTGGAAAAAGAAGAATCTTTTAATGAATATGCACAATTATAATAAGAACAGAAAATGGTACATATACTTAAAATTTTTCTTATAATTTGAAGGCTGTATTCTCGTGGTCCTCCTGACGTGATATACCTGAGCTGTAAAGCAGAATTTGCATAGCTTTTGATCTTACAAAAGGCTTCTATTTTACAAGTCTGGAATAATTTGATGCTTCAGTGGTTTTGACTTATAAATGGTATTTTCAAATCTTTTTCATTCTTTTAGAACTGAATTTTATAGAGAAATAATAAGTAGATGACATTTTTGTAAGTGGAAAGAATTGGCCTATCTCTGATGGCTAGAGAACATTTTCCTCTGGAGTGGAAGGTAGTCCCTGGTATGTTCTTCCTCTGACCTAAGCTGTTTTTTCAAACAGAAAAGTAAATACACATTTAGGCTGAAGAGTAAAATATTGTGGCCTATCCAAGCCAAAGTAGTTTCCCCTAGAAAAATTGGAATTTTTTTCTATCATCCCTTAGTGAGTCATCACAGACTTAACTGCTCTTTGCAAATATTTGAGGTGATTTAGTTACCTTTAAAGTTTTGATCATCTATAGAGAGAATGGTTTGATACAAGCTAGATTAAATGCATTATGATAAAGTCTCCTCTAAGAAAACAACTTACAGCATCAAAGCTATGCATAATATCATAGAGTAGTGCTAGAGATGACAAAATCCTTCCAACACACTGACAGTTAAAAAGCAGACATAAAATTCAGTGTGATTTTCAATTTCTGCGCTGCAACAAACACTATAGTCTGGGAGGATTTATTTGCAAAATGCTCTTAAGCAATTTGTAAGAAGATCTTCACAAGATTTAGTGAAGGTCTGCAGCAGCATAAGGCACTCTTTCACTGGTTACCTAAAGTGAGGAACAGCAGCTACAGTAACCAACACAGACAGTCAAGGAGCAAGGATTAGGGCAGAAAGCTTAAAGTGTGTAAACCAAGACAGCTGAACCAAGACAGGAGGGAGATAGAATCAATCACTAAAAATTACTGTTTTATTTTTACCGTGAATTAGTTTTGATAAAGATAAATTTAATACCTCTTATAAAAGAACAAAAGGGGAACTGAAGGTGACTTCAGCTAATTTTACTGTTTAAGAGTAAACCTATATGATGTGAAGCTAGTAGAAGCTTTGTGAGACCCTAGGTACCGATCTGGAACAAACATCAAACATCTAAGTTTTAAAAGCTTGACTATGTATTACAGAAAGTCTTGTCTTGGGTATAATAAAGCATTTGTTAGAACCAGGTGGAGGCAATGATGAAATTGGCAGATTAAATTATAAACACACCCAAGAATTGAAATAAAACCTGATTAACCAACATCTGCCAAATCTGGGGATTTCAGCTCAATTCTAGCTTGAGAGTGAGTTGTGGTTTCACCCCTGCCAGCAACCAAACCCCATGCAGCTGCTCACCCACTGGAGAACTCATGGGTTGAGGTAAAGACAGTTTATTAGGGAAAGCAAAAGCCATGCACACAAGTAAAGAAAAACAAGGAATTATTTCACTGTGGGCAAGCCGTCAAGGTGTTCAGCCATCCCCAGAAGACCAGGGCCCCATCAAATCTAATGGCTACTTTGGAGAACACCATCATTCCAAATGTTGCTGCCTTCCTACTTCTCCTCCCCACTTTATATACTGAGCATGATGCTATACATTCTGGAATATCCCTGTGGTCAGTTTGGGTCATCTCTTCTGGCTGTATTTGCTGCCAGTCTCTCATGCACCTCCAATTTCCCTTGCCAGTGTGGCAGTACAAAAAGCAGAAAAGGCCTTGGCTCTGTGAGAACCCTGCTCAACTATAAAAACATCTCTCCATTTTCAGCTCTGTGTCCAGCACAAATCTAAACACAGCTCCATACCAGACACTGGAAGGAAAATTAACTCTCCATCAGCCAAAACCAGCACAGCGTGGTTTCAGCAACAAAACAATATTGACAGCAGAGTACTTGAGAGCTTACAGTGGTGAGATCAATTTGCTCCCTCCTGTAACTGCAGCACCAGTGCTAAAAGGAAGATGGATTTCAAGACATACCCATCTTGTGTACAAGTCAGTGACTGGGAAGCTGCAATTCAGCTTCAACTCACTGAAGAATTCTTGCAATCCTATGTTAATGAAAGGGAAATAGCTTGTGTCAGAATTTTCTAAGAATGTCAAAAAGACTGTCATTAGAGGAGAGGTGTACAAATTAGGCAAGGGTGATGATCCTGCATAAGAAAAACTCCATCATGTTTTATTTTATTATTCTGAATGAGAGATACATAGGTACATAGAGCCTGTTAACAATGACTCATTCTTGCTGAAAAGCCTGTGATACTTCAGTCTGGACTTTGGCACATGGACCCAAGCACTGAGAAATTCAGCATCTTATAGGTTTGAAATCTAAGTGAAAATAAATGCTATGTTTATGGCAAAGACATCAGGAAAAGTCTGTTCTTACTTTCCAAAGAGGCTGTACCTGGGCTGGGGATGCTAAGTTCCGGAGACTGGCTGGAGCTGTATTTGACTGACTGCTCAAGACAGAGGACTTGCAGCTGACAGAATTTTACTGCAGAGAAAATTTGTGAGAAGCAGAGATGGAGGAGCAGAAAGTCCTTCGTCTCCCTCTGCCCCTGTTCTAACGAAGAGTGTTTAGGAGCATCTGACAGACTGAAATGTGACTCAGGAATCCTGGCTAAGTTGGTGCTTGCAGCAGAAAGCCATGAAGAGTGAGAGAGTTGGAAATGCTAGACACAGAGACTGGTCGATTTTAAACTGCTGTCATTGAGCATGGACTAATGGGCAGCTTTTAAGTAATCCAGATATTTATTTGTAAAGGAGGAGCAGTACATTTAGTTATGATAAGGGAGTGAATGAAATGGGACGAAATCTGATTTAGTTAAATGTTTTGAGCTCTGCAGATATGAACAAGGCTTAAATGATATTTCAAAAACCGTTTCTGTGTTGTTGATTGTGTCAGATTCTCAGAGCAGCAATAAGTACTGCAACCAGGTCAGTTCAAGTTGGGAATTGTTAGTTTCATTTACTAAAAATAAGAAAACAGCCCTAGCTCAATAATACATCTCATTTTTCTCCCATTTGAAGCTCTGTACCTGAACTGAGATTCACATAATATGGAAATAGAAATGAGACCATGAGGAATAGAATGTCCTTAGCCATGTTTATTTTTCCTCATACCATATCTTGTATGTTTCTCCAATGTATACAGTTTAAACTGCTTATCTTCATGCAGTGAGGATAAGTTGTAAATAACCATTACAGAAGCTATTTCTAAGAGAATACAGACAGCCTATATGATGTGCATTTTACTTCCCATTACAAAGAAGATCCTTTTGTCATGACTGTCCTAATACTCACAACATCCAAAAACCTATAAATTACTTTCACTCATCAAAGTGGGACACATATGTATATTTAGAAATGGCATTGTTCTGGTTCCTAATTATCTGGAAGCACAAAATGGGTATTAGGGTCACACACCTCTGCTTAGAGCAGCCATCAGTGCAGCCAGAGCTGTAGAATAGTTAATGTAAAGAACAAACACATTAAATTGCAAGAGCTTCTTTCCCCAGAAGGAATGAAAGTGTTTCATGTAACCCACAGCAGTGTTTATAAATGAATAGGAATTGAATATATGTGTAGTGTTGAAGAGATCTCTGAGGTTAACAGGGATGAGGGCAGGAATTTTAATCATTTAATGACTCCCCTTTGTTGGTAGTGGTGGTTGCCTCCTTTATTTTAGATAAATAATTGAAAATGTGGTAATATGATGCTAAAGCAAGTCCTCGTTTTTAATTGTAAGGTTGCTTTTAACAGAGATACAGACTATTCAGTGCCTGAAATCATAATTCAGTTTTTGCTCAAGAAATTCTTCATTTGCACCTGCAACAACTGCTTTCAGATATACAAAAAAATCTACCTTCAAGCCTTTCTTGACATTAAAAGTTATGTATCTTCTACTGGTGTTCAAAAGCACCAAAATAATATGCAAATAAAAGTCACATTGTATCAAATCCCTAATGGATCCAAATTGCAATCAATACACTAAAAAGATACTTTGGAAGAAGTAAACCAAGGATTGTATAAAAATTCACTTATGTTTGGAAGCAATCCACAGCAAACCAAGAGAAACACTTGAAACAGAGTCACAGAAGCTCAGATGGCAATCAAGGATAAAGGGAAAAATCAGCAAATTAAGAATAAAGGAGAAACGAGCTATGTGTTCTTTGAGCCCTGAGGTAGAAGAGTTGGTGTCCAGGATATTACATGTGTAACTATGGGGAAGAACAGTGGAGGAGCATTCCCTTCCAATTTTCTCCTAAATACGATTCAGCTTTCAAGTTGAGAGTATTTGTCATTGCTGTGCTTTGTTTTGGATAGGTGATTGGCAAATCTGTACTGAGGTGTATTGGTACTCCAGGCTCATCAACATCCCCTTTTCCCACAGTGTTTTGTCTTTTATTGCACCTTCCAGCCAGCTCTACTGGACCTACAGCTCTTTGTCATGTGTGACTGCAACGGTATCATGGTAGCAGTGACCACCAGAAATCATGTGTGTTTAGACCTGCCGGTTGTCCTGGTCTGCTGATGACAGGACCTGTTCATTCATCTCTTGTGACACATAAGCTGTCTGTTGAAGGCATGGTTTACAAGTAAAATCTCTCGTAAACCTCTGAGAAATCAAGCCGAATTAAAACTTTTTGTTGTTCCCCTCCTGCCTTCCTGTTCACTACAAACACAGTGCCCTTTTAAGAGTTAGGACACAGCTCTTTGGCCACTAAGGCTGCCTTTCCAACTCTCTTCTCCCAAAAGAAGGGGGTATGAAAGCTACAGGAGTGCATGGAAAGCACAGCAGCACTACACATCCTCAATGCTTAAAAATTCCTCAACATCCTTGTGGGCTCAGTATTCCTTGTGCAGATAAGCCAGTTGTATTTTCTGAATGAACCTGGGTGCAGATAAAGACCACAACCTCAATTGGCAAAGGAAGACTGAGACATTTACTGTCAGCAAGAAGCTCATCCTGGCAGTGTGACAGGGTATGAAAACCGAATGACATCTTGAGATCCAATAAATAGCTGTGCTGGTTCCAAATTTTGTTTCATTTGTTGATCAAAACAAGACACAGAGATTACACTAGATTGGATGTTGGCTTCCACCCTCACTCTGAAAGTTGTAAACAAAATCCATCCCATTTGTATGCTCATGTTATATCTGTGCAGCATCTGACCATCCTCTGTTTAAGAACTTTATCTTCCTTACTCACCCTTCGACTGGCTTCTGAATATTTTGCTATTCCCCTTTTACATTTGAGATTATTGATGTTGATGGATATTTCATAGTAAATAGCTCCTTTCAGGCTCACATCATTTAGCATTTCAGCAAAATCTTTACACAAGATGAGAAACGCTTCAGAAAGACTCACAATGAATACCAAGATGATTTATTTTCATTCATGGATGTTGCTTCAATGGATAGCATAGCAAGTTTTGCTTTGTAACATGTGCTTCAGTTACCCTTTCCCCTATGAGACAGTCCAGATGAAATCACTTCATTTACAATAGGAAACAAAAAGGTTATGTTTGGGCCTTTAGCTGGAATTAATTTCTGTTGACTGAGTAATATTATGTTGTGTTTAACTTACTTGTTGTGTCTATTTCAGGTCCTGTGTGATGCCTGGGAAACTTTTAATTCTTCCTTGTCTTTTTGAGTCAGCCTAATCTCTGTGGGGATACACAGCTAGAAATTCTGAGTGTGGTCACAGAAGATTTTAATACATATTATACTAATGGCACATTTACAAGAGGTGGGTACTTTCATCCTTCTAGCAAATGAAACCTCTACAAACATACAGGAAATTGTAGGCCACATTTGCAAGGTGAGTGCATGCTTGTTTTTGAAAAACACTCTTAGCTTTCCTTTTTTCACAGGCTGGCATTATGCCATGTGTACAAAAGGCTTGAATACTCCAGTCAGGAAGATCAAAACATTCTGTGGGCCTGGCTGTTTCTTGGCAACAGGGTGAAGTGTCCTACACATGTGGCATACTGCTGTGAAGTGTTCCACCCTGTGCAGTGCCCAGTGTCATTGGGAGTGGTTTTGACAAGACCCCCATGGTCAGAGTGGTGAAATTTATCTTTTCTGTGTGCAGTTTAGAGATTGGCCCAAGAGACAGGATATACCTGGACTGGAGGGAAGCAAGGACTAAGCCTTTGCTTTGGATTCAGAAGGAGCAGTGCTTGAGATCTAATCTCCTACTCCCCAAGAGTTTTATAATGTGGGGTTTTTGAATTTTCTACTCAAGCTTAAGGCATCAAGGATATTTTGACATTTTCCTTTTTCTTTTTTTTTCTTTTTTGAAATCGTGGTATGTAAGTGTTATCAGACAGTCTTTTAGAAGGGAAAAAAATGGAAAAGCTGTTTTCTGTTTCTTTTTCCCAGAGGCCATTAGTGTTGTATGTTTCTATTTTGGACTTGCCTTCCAGTTCTCTGCCAATATATCTCCCCATCTTTTCTCTGCTCTCTGGCTTGAGGGAACAAGCAAGGTAGATCCCACAAGACAGTCAAACTGAGCCCAAATGAAGTATTTTGCTATTTTTTTTACCCATTTTATTTGTGCATTTGTTATTTTTTTCTTTCTTTCTCTCTCCTTTCTTCCCACATGGTCCTGATACATCCATAAATCGGCCCAGACTCCTCAGCAGTGCTTTTTTCTGGCTCTGTAGGTTCCTGTTTCATGCCGATGATGCTTGGTGGAGCCTAGCTGCCAGACCAGGTGGTTTGTAGCTGCCCTGCTGCCCGTGCTGCCTGTAGGAGTGCACTCCCAGCACAGCCTCTCCATGCCCTGCTGTGCAGGCAAATGCATAGCTCTGCCTTTGGAGTAGCAGAATTAGAAACTGAGTGGACTGAAGTAGGAAATGTTTGCATACAGCTATGGCAATCAATGATTCTATTCAGTCAGTTTTATTGCCCTGACACCCTTATAAATAAATACAAGCAGCATTTCCATTTTTCTGTTTCTGCGGTGTTAGCAAGCAACAGTTTGAGGGCTGGATCTGTGCTTGTAACATCGACACAGTAGTATTTTCTAGTGTATGGGCAGAAATCACAAAAATCTGGGTTAGTATACTGAACATGCAGATAAACTGATTGCTCTAGTGCTCCTGGAACAGAAATCTAAGTTTTCCTCTAAGATTATGAATGGCTAGGAAAGAGCGTTGTGGCTTGCTCCTTCCATTGTCACTACTTGGAGTACAATGCAAGGGAAGCAAGGAACAAACTGCTATAAACGTATTGATCTTGTGTCCAAATATGCTTGCCTTGTTCATGTCCCCAGGGGTATATAGGGAATGTATGATTTAAAAAATGTATTAATATGTGGTGAATAATATTAGTAAGTGGTGAATACCAGTCTCAATGCTTAATTCGTCAGCCTTCTTCTTCTGCTTAACCATTCCCTTGATAACAGCTTTGGGTCCTCAGGACAAGCAGGCATCTAGAGAATGTACCAGATTAGAAAAGTCAGACTTCTAGTCTCCAGGAGTATGAAACAAAACAATTCAGGATAACTGCTCTTTCTGCTCTACAGAGGTGTTGAAGCAACTGTTTCTCTGTGTAGCTACATGCAAGATTTGTTTTTCTGCATTCAATACTGTTCTTGGTAATATTGTGACTCTTGAACTTCCACACAGATCAGGTTATCCAGCTTCTCTAAGGATATTAATTTACTTGGGTATAGACTTAACTTCAAAAGATAGCAGAAGCAGGCACCACTCATAGTGTCCTGTTCTGACTTCCTTTTCCACCTTTATCTCTTTCAAAAGCTTGTGAAAATGTCAGATAGCCAGGTTCTTCTCTCAGCAGGTAACCTCTCAGACTTGGAACAGAAGTCTTAACCCAGTTCTTGTTTTTTCTAAATATGACCTATTTCAGGGCTCATTTCACAGCAAGGTGTGCTGAAAGCAGAGGTCTTCTTTTTTTTTCTTTGGTGACTGCACTTGTTTTCATGTTTCTTCAGACCCTTTTGTGCCATCCTGATTACTCTGTTTTGCTCTCAGAAGTTCTCTCATATTTTTCCCCTCTCTAGTTCCAGATGCTTTGACAAGATAGGATCAGAGCTGCTCAAGTGGATCATGGGGAAAATATTGCAAAAACAAGAGCTGCTCAGCCTGGGGTTTGACCTTGAGTCCTCTGATCCGTCACACGCCTCTCCCTTGCCTGTACCATTTGTAACCCACAGAAAGTGAGGGTTTTGGAGTCACAGTCAAGAATCTCTGTTCTGTATTTGCCAAGCACTTCGGGGAGTTGCAAGGTGCTTAAAAGTGGATGCTAGTTCTGGGGGAAGAAATAACAAGTTTGATTTGGGAATGAAATAGGAAATATGCTCTTATGGAACAAGTAAATTCCAGTATTAGGCACTCCAACATGCTGAATTCAGTGATATCTGTACTGAAATATCAAGGGGAGGAGCATGTTTGCCACTTTTGCCTCCTCTTCAGCTTTACAAAAATGGTGGAATAAATAAATAAAACCACTCCTTACCCTTAGAGTCTCCTATATAGCCCAGGTTTAATGCAGCCACAGAAGCAGTAAGAAACTAGGGTTTCTATGCTTTTTATGAAAACAAAAACTATGATGAGAAAGTCTCCACAGCTAAACTTCATTGGTAAAACATCTGTAATATCATCTTGCTTCAGGGAGGTTTCTAAAACCTTGAGTAGCAGTAAGTGCCTGAGCCAGACAGCAGGCTCAGAGCAAAAGTTCTCTTCTGCTCACTCGCATGCTGCAGCTCCTGGTGTAGGGAATTCCCAGTCCAAGGGTAGTAATTTCCATTTAATAGTCCTTAACTTCTCTACATCTAATTACATTTTGACTCTATTTAGAATTCTGCTCTCCTCAGCCTCCTGCAACACATGGTTCTATGACTTAAATAAGCTCAGTTTTACACCTGTAGTTATAGAATCACAGGATGGTTTGAGTTGAAAGTGACCTTAAAAACCACCAATCCAGCCCTCTGCCATGGGCAGTTTGATAATTTAATTTGATATCCCTTTGTTCTGACATTATGAGGATCTGACTAATATTTCTTCTTCATCTATTCATTATTTTATGTCTACTGTATTCCCACCTTTGATTTTTTCTTTTACCATCTTAAAAATCCTAATTAATTCAATCAATCTCTCATCATGCCATACCTTTGATCAAGTTTTTCACATTTTTTCTCTATTTATGTTGCATCTTTTTTAAAACAGGAGACCAGAATTCCATATAGGAATCAAGACAGAGATGTCCTTAATAAGCAAAATAACATTTAATACTTACTTTGCCATCTCTTTCTGTCTAATAATTCCAATATTCCATTTATTCTTTGCCATCACTGATACAAAAAGGATGTTTTCAGAGAACTATCTTCAGTGACTTCAAAATCTCTTCCTTAGTAATGACAGGTGATTTCAAGCCTACCATCATACTCAGGTAGTTAGGTCTGTTTATTTCTCATATAGGTTCCTTTGTCTTTACCCACACTGAATGTGATTTTAACTGTACTATTTTGAATGGAATTTCACCAGTGTTGTTAAATATCATGAGATTGTAAGAAATCCACCCTTTCCATAAGTCTGCTTTTCCCCTCTGAACTATATTAATGTATTTTCTAATGTACTGAATTGATGAAAATGCAGATCTTCTTAAGAACTTGCTTGCCTTTTAAATTTTTAACCTACATGAGGCAACTGAGGGCTGGTGAAAAGCCAGTTTTGTAAACAGTGAGTTGCTGCTCAAAAGCTGGTAAAACACCATCATACTTTCAAACCCATTCTTTTAAAATTCTGTCTTTTCAAAACATTTGGTGTCTTCTGAACACATGTAAGAATAAAATCTGTTTGTTACTGTATAAATCCAATTGTGATGCTGTTTTCTAAATTTTAAATACCATTGGGGGTGAAACTGGTGACTAGCTTGACAAAGAATATGTGTCTAATGGTACCTCCCTTGGCTATCCAGCTAAATTTTGTCCTGAAACCTGAAGGATTTAGGTCTTCATCAGGAGTGTAAGCAGCCTTGCATGAACAACTAAACTACAGAATTTGTCAGAGCAGATATTTTTCTTTTGAAAATGACAGTGGAGAAAGGTTGATGTGGCCAATGAGTAGCATGTGCCCTCATAACCTCTGTTTTTGCTTTTCATGCCAGATCCAATACTGGATTTAGCCCTAATTTTGAGTTCAACAGTTTCTCTTTTTTTTTTTTTTAATTTTTAATTTTTTATTTCTACTTGTATTTTTATTTATTTTTATTTTTTAAGAAATTTTCTGTAATTCAGATTTGGTCACTGAATAATTGAGATTGGAAGGAACTTTCATATGAATGAAGGAAGATTGCTCTGACCATTCTCTATTTTCAATGATTGGGAAAAAAAATCACTCATTGGAGGTTAATGCTCCTTGCAGTTTGAACATATCCAAATGCAGAAAGACAGATGAAAACCAACCTGTATTCCTTAGAGAGCATGCTACACTGTGAATGCATTTTTCCTGGCTACAACAAGAGAAGACTAAATTTCTGTGCCACATCCAGTCGAGAAATTTTGTTGAGTATCTTAAGCCATATTAACCCAGAGAGCTCAGATGGGGAAAGAAGTGTCAATTTCTTATATGCTATATATCTGCTCCTTTACCTCTCCTCTAGAAATTCAAAATTCAAATGTTCCTTCCCATCCTATTTCTTGCTCCTTTTTGTTTAAGAGAAGAGAAACACAAAGCTGGTGATTAGCCACATTCCACTAACACAACAAGGAATTGTGAATATCAGGTATCAATTGATAACTTAAGAATTTGCTGAGCATTAATGTAGAGCATTAATGTTCAAAGAAAAAGATCTGTGGATCAACATGTTCATGAAAATCTACTCCTAACTGTTTATTCAAGTGTTTTAGATCCCTCACTATGTAAACGGGACAGAAAAAAAGATCCTAGAAATGTAACATGATTTTAGCATAAGGCAGAACCATCTTATTTGTAAGCAAGATAGTTAAAGACTGAAATGTCTCATCTGTTGTTGTTTTTTTTTTTTCAAATATATGAAAAATGTAGTGAGAAGTGTCTTTGGAACATTTTAGCTGCTTCAGGAAAATCTCCTTTCTTCATAAAGCTGGAGTGATTTTCTTGAGTATGAAGAAAAAAAATTTCTACTTTTTTTGCTGTCATGCATCAGCTCTAACTACTGCTGCCATATTGTATACTAAAGGTCTTATTCAAAATGTAGTCAATGTGTGACATCTCACTAAACTTTGAAATTAAACTGTTGAGGCAACTCCAGAAAAACATTATGTTTTGTGTAATAATATTTCAAAGAAAATTCTTGCAAGAACAGTACTTGCGAATATACTCCTTCCTCTCACGAGTTGCTTTAGAATAAAAAAACTAGCAACTAACACCTTTGTAAATGTGTTATTAAACTAAAATTTAAACCTTCAGTTTCATCTGCCAGGGAATGTTAATTAAGGGGAAAGTAAAGCAAATTTAGAGAGAACATTTATAATTTCCTGATCTTTACACTGTTTCTCTTTCTTCATTCTTCTTCTCAGCCTGAGATTTTCTTGAAGAAAATGAAGCTATGTGCACATCTTTCATTTACAGTTGTGACATTAAGTGAGGATTAAACTTTAAACCTTCTGGCAGCTCACTGAAATTACTAGCCTTAGAGGAAAAAACAACCAGAAGTCCTCATCAAACATTTGATCTTAAACAATCTGGTGCCAGATACTGTTCTCATTAGGGAAAAAAAAGCCAGGAGTGTTCCAAGTGGACAAACATCATTTACTAACTCCCAGTAGCAGCCAAGCAGTGATGGTCAGGATGTGCAGAGCACAGAACAGGGTTCTGCAGGCTGCTGCCCAGGGGTCTCATTCATGAGTGCCACAGCAGCTGGATCAAACAACAGGAGGCACAGCACATGGCCACATTTTGGAGAGAATGTCACAGCTGTCAAACTCTGCCTTCTGCTACAAACAATACAGCCACATCAATGGCCTGGATATGACATCTTTGTTTCATTGCAAAAATTATGTCTGTCTGCAGAGCTTGGCTTTGAAAAGAAAGGAACTGAACAGTTTCCAGTTTAACTTCCCTCCTCCATGTAGGGTGCACTCCAGCTCACCTGATTTTATCTGCAGTGTAGAAATTTACCTCAGAGTTGTTGACCCCAGGCTCCCTTCAGATATGATGAAGGGCTATAGACACTTTTAAGTCATCATTCATCCAGTCTATTTTAGCCACCACCTTCAGTGACAGATGATTTATGGCCCTGATCTACCTATTTTTCTCAATTGGCAGTAAAGGGAGCCTGGAGAAAAAAGCTCAGATGTAGATTTCTTATGCATGTATCCCACTCTCTGCAGTGCCCTAATTGAATTGAACTCTCTAAAGTTTTTTCTATAAGGAGAACTGGCTAAAATCTTTTGTGACAGTGATGCCCATCTAATTTCAAAAAACAGTAAATAAAGAAACTATTTCAAGAAAAACCTTGCAGTGAGTTCTCTCATGCTCTTTTTTTTTTCCCTTTTTTTTTTTTTTTTTTTTTAATTAAGAGAGAGTTTAAACGCAGACATTCAATCAAAATTCAGAGTTGTCCCAAAAGTCTTCATGTTTAGCATTTGTATTCTGGCTGACTCTGAGAATATATTTTAAGACTTAGTGAAATGTGGAAGCTTCCTTTTGGCTAGATTGTCTTGTTTTCAATTTAAAGGTTAGCTGGAAGACTTGGAAGAATAATTTAGTCATCCCACAAAAGGAAAAAAAGTGACTGTGATTGGAATGGGTCCAGGATGTTTAAGAGATGATTTGATTATAAGAGACATCTCTCCTGAGTGTTAATTGAAGTCTATAAGTTTCATGGACAAGCAATAATCAAACATATGTCCAGGAACAACAACTAGCCCCTCTGCATCTGTCAGTGTGAGCTCTGTACAGTTTGAGGTTTTTCCCATTAGATGTGTTCTAGAGGGAGCTTTGAGAACAGCAGTGTCAAGAGTGTGAAACCTGGATACTCAGAGAATACCAAGTCTGACTGACTCAAGCTTTCAGTGGATCCTCATGAGCCCATGAATCCTGGGAACTGAGCAATCCTTTATACATCTAATAAGAATTTAAATGGAAGACTATTCTAGGTGTTATCCACTCAATAATTATCAGAAAAAATAATCCATGTCTTCCCAATTTTGTGAGTGTACTTCAGTACTTTAAATTTAATAATAAATGTAAATTTAATAAGTAATGTAAATCAGTAATATACATTACAAATTTTGTTCATAATACAACAAAAAATATTTTAAGCCCTGAGTTTTAACTATAGATCCTTGGAGGTACTCTTCTCTGGCATGCAGGGTGTGAGCCACTTCCTATAACTCAGCAAATCACCACTATTGGGGTTCAGTGCCACTGATCTCAATATTTATACCCACCTTTTCCAGCACAATAAAATTAAGGATTCTGATTGTAAATTTCTGCTAGGTTGGAGGAAAGCATGTGTGATCCCAATTCATTTGAGCTTTGAGATGAAAATATTCTGTAGACCTTTCTGTTTCTCTGTGTTTGCTGGAATGCAATTTGACAATCCTGTTCACTTCTCCACAAGCTGCAATATTAAATTTGTCTGACTGGGGAGAGCTGGAAGGAGGTGGGCTTGTTCCAACAAGATTGCAACAGGATGAGGAGAGTAATGGTACTTTTTCTACCTCCTTCTCAGGTAACAGCAAAAACAGCTGATCTGGCTTTCTTCAACTTCACCAAATGCTTTCTCTCTGTGTTCCTCTACTCTTCTTTGCCCATACATACTTTGCCTAAATTGAGGAGTTATCCCTAGTTTAGTGATGATGATTTGGTTAGCAGTCACAATGGCAGCAATTTACTAGCAGTTGTCGCAGCATCCACCACCCATGGCCACTTGGTCACCTGAAAGTCCATGGTGTTGAGGATGGGCTGAGCTTGGGCTTTTCATACTGACTGTGCTCAACTCTTTTCTCTAGAGGCAAGTGAAGAATTTTACTGTCTCCATCAGTCTTTGGGAGAAAAATTCTTCTTGACCCCAAATCTGGTATGTAGCTTAGAACTTTGTGCAGGCAAGACATGTGATTTCTTTAATCATCTCTCTCCACTTTGTGGCTGAATGCTCCATGCTGACAAATTTTATAGCACATGATTGGGTAGATGGAAAAGCCTGACATTTGTCTGCTAGCTTTTTTTTTTTTTTTTTAATTGAATGATATTTGAGTAGGTTGATGAGCCTGAAAGAAAAGACCATGCAGGTATTTTATAACAGATACCTGTCATCTTCATGAAAGGCAGATGTTAATTTATACTCCTTGTTTTGCATATGATATACCAATATTTTTCATGAATGTCATAATCAATATCCAGTATTTCATTTTCTGCAACAGCTTTTTTGCCTGATATCTTTCAGAAAGAGTCATTTAGATACAAGATGTATGGGATCTTCTTCAGAAGTCAAGTCAGGACTGCATCATTTTTTTTCCAGAAGATTGAAATAAAATAGGAAAAGTCAAGATGGAAAAGGAAATAAACAGTGGAAGAAATAACAGATTAGAAAAGTCTTAGAAGAGTCTGTTGACTTTCAGAAGTAGTATGGTTAAAAAGCTGAGTATTAGTTGTATGTTTTGTTCTTTGATAGGCATAGATGAAACAATTATGAAACAATTACAAGAATTGTTAAGGTAAGTCACTAAAGGTTTTTTATTTTGGTTTGGAATTTTGGGGGGGTCTGTTTGTTTGTTTGTTTGTTGTTGTTGTTGTTTTGGTAAAGAAGAGTCCACTTTCTCCCAAAAGAAAGCTGAGATGTTCAGAGTTCCTGTAATATTATGCATATATTTCAGATATTTTAATCCAGAAAATAGGGAGAGAGTTGATGTTCTGGCCAACAGCTGAAGCTGTATTTCAAAATACCTGAAACTATCATTTTAAAAAAAATAGTCTTTTAAAGAAGGATGAAATGGAATTTTGTATTTTAAGGGACTTTTGAAGATGACAAGAGGAATTTTTGATGTTTGGATTTAAGTGTATCTGGGTTTAGATATACTTTGGATCTTCTTTGTGTGGATGATATCTTGCACTCTACTGATAAGATGTGCCAGCATTAAACTTTTAGTTTGAGAGTGGATTTATTTGTTAATGTCTCAAAGAGGTACATAACTCGTGATTTCCACCAGTGGAAATCTCCAGGTTAATTCTGAAATGAGCCCAGCCCCTTTCACTGTTAGAAATGGAGGTAGCAGCTCCATGTCTCATGGTCTCAGGATTTACAGAGAGGATTTAGAGACATAGGCAAGCCTCTGAAAGGGCTGTAAGCAATTTGTGTCCACATAGTTCATGTTGCGCATGTAAAGGAAAGAAGTTACAATTGGAGATCCGCTACAATCGAAAAATAAAGATCCAAGGCTGGATCCCAACCATCTGTCATTTTACTACTGATAGCTATCTTTGGTGAAGAAGGGCAAGGGGATTGAAAAAAAAAAAAAAA